>BOPP01000030.1:7801560-7893433 GCA_017312745.1 Gryllus bimaculatus
TGCCCCCAGCGCCCGGCCGAAGCAATGACCTCGTGTGCTCGGGGTAGGGATGTTATTGTACAGTGCGATGCTCAGGGATTGATTAGTGATTTCGGTTAACTGGGTTTGGAGTCTGATGAACTACAGGTTCTTTGAAAAAGACGTACAAAATGACTTAAAAATATAAAGAAAATGATCTATAAAATTATGTTAATTACTACCTTTTTTTAAATTTCTTAAAATTTTGGATGCAAATGTTTATTGTTTGAATTCATTTTGAAATTTCAAAAAAAAAATTATTTTTATATAAAATTATATTTGTTTATGTTTTGAATTCATTTTGCAATTTCGAATAAAATATATTTATATAAAATTATATTTAATATAAAGTCTTTATGTTAGTAGGAAATGTAAACCTTAACTCCCATCTTCTAACCGATACTTTTGTAAGATCGCGAAAGTTACCTATGATTGTGTAATTTTGGGAGTTGGAAAAATAGACTTAAATGCAGTAATAAATTTCGCCATGAAATGATGACAAAAAATTGTTTTAGGGTGTCATTGTAAATTCTTGAACAATCACTAACAAAAAACATGAAAAGAAAAAATACGTAAAAATGACATAAAAGACACAAGGGTCCAACAAAATACATAAAAGTTGAAAAATCGACAAATGACAAGAAAATATCCAATAACTCCACATTTTATCACCTACATGTCGTAATGAGCATGAATTTATAAGTTAGGTACGTCTAGAACGCACCAATGAAAACATACATGTAATTAGAATCCCAGCCTTGATCAGTAAGTGTAGTGCATGTTTTATCCCGAAATATGGAAGTGTTCTTTGCTCGCTAGATGGTGAGATCAGGTGCCGACCTACCTGTCAGAATGCGGGGTTTTTGCTCAACCAGGAATCTCACAACAGTGGGGAGTAATCAGACTAATTGGGACAAGTTCCCAACGTAGTCTCTCGGCATTTTTGATACAGTAGTGCATAAATGTGTGTGTATGTAAGTAAGGGGTGAGAATACAAGGAAAAAGAGGAAAGATTGCGCGTGGTCCATGGCACGTTGTTAGAGTACTACTCCGGCATTCGCCTTCTGTAGATCGGAGAAACTGCGGAAAACTACGGGTGAGAGCATCCGGCTGTGCTGGTGAGGCAAGTGTATATCCGACTTGCTTAAGTACGTAGGTGTTTTTATTGTCTAAACTATGAGCCTGGATATTGCAAAGATATTAAGGTTCTTATCATTTAGAGACACTCTCATTCATGATAAATATCAATAACATAATCGCTCGAGATACTCGCGCGGGGAGAGGACACATTCAGAAATCACACGTAATTAAACACATTTGTCATAAGGATGTATGTTTTTGCATCTCATCATACGAGCACTTCAACAATTTTACGAATCTTCCTCTTCTGCCCACTATTAATGCCATAAAGTCAAAATATCAGATCATGAACAAAAATATATCAATGAATTTAAATTTCTTTTATAAGCTTAGGAAGTTTAGCTAAATTTCCGAAATAAGTTGTGTTGCTTGTACGGCTTAATGATGCACCTATGCAGAACAGACCCATTGGAAATGTCAATAAAGAAATGAAGATATTATTAAAGAAATGTCAATGTCATTAAAGAAAAGTATTAATAATTTTCCTAAAACATAATTTGTATAAAAAAAGCAATAAAAATGCTCACATAAACATTTTCTGTTCTTCGTGAATTAATTTTTCAGCGACTGAGAAAAGCAACAACATGACCTACGGTTTTGAACATTCATAAATTGAATATTAATAATCTAGTATTTTGTCGGTATATCAGCTCATGAAACTATTAAGAAACATTATAAGGAACTCCTTTAAGGTTAAAGTAGGGTACACGGTACACCCTCAGACAAGCGTGGTGGCAGGGTCTCCTTAAGCCCTCCCTCAAATTACACTACGCGCTTCGATAGAAATAAATAAAACATACAGATATGCTATTTTCATGTCTCGCCCTTCATACGCTTTGTTCTCGTCGCATTGTAATGCCAATTTACTTTTGGAGGCAAGTTTTCTCGCTTCGCTCGCCCGGATCAAACTCACTGCGAGGCTCGGGCCTTCGGCCCTCGCGTTCTCCATAAACATCCTTAAGCCTACTCACCGCATATTTACCAATTCACTTTTAAAAGAGAGTACTTTTCACGGAAGCCTACAAAATTTAAACTGCGCAGTTATCGCCGGAGCGGTGCGAAGTGCCAGTTTAAACGACTTCCATAAGTTGTACCGTATACTATACTTCAATTTCCTTTAGTTTCATACACATATTTTAATGACGTAAATCTTTTGAGTATAATCCGTAAAACGAACATTTTTAATTCAAGTTTGCTTATGTTCCACACTCCAAAAAGGATTGTGATTAATGTACTAAGTCCAATTCATAAAATGTCATATAACCTCTCATATTAATATTTACACTTGATTTATTCCACTTTCGTTACTCCATTGACGAAATTACCCCCTAATTGTGAGGTAATAATGAAAAGTAAAGATTACTTCAGTGAGCCTTAAAAACACTATGCATACACTTTTGAGAGTGTGCAGTGTACATGAAGTAGTCCAAAAGAACTTCAGTTCATGTCGTAGGCGTTCTCTCCGGGATGCCTTGCTTCCTCATTCTTATGTCTTCTTTGAGTAACAGTGTTGCGTCTTGCCGGGGGAGGCAGACGTTGCGTATGTCGACACAGAGAAGTAGTGAATTCTTGCAGCGATTGACTGCCCACGAGTTTAGAAGAACCTGACTTTCACTCTCCGCACTTGAAACATACTCGTAAACAAACATGTCGTTACTTCGCCAGATAGGTTTCGAGTACTCCAAACAATTAGGTACTTACCATCTTAGAGAAAGTGCTGTGATACAGATTGAATTTTAATGAAATAATGCCACTTTTATTATATTTTTATGCGCGTTTTATTTGAAGTTTTATTATTAGTTTCGAAATGGAACAGTTTTCATGATTGTCAATGAAATTAATACTTTATCTGATTATGTAACTCATTTTTATATTATTTATATTTATTAGACGACAAACTTAACAGTTTTGATAAGCGAAGAAGAAAGTAAAATAAGGACGTTTTAAGAAAATCATTGTATTAATAGCTTATAAATCTTAAAAAAAAATAGATCTGTACAACACTCAATATTCATTTCTCACACACTAGGGAAAAAATATTAAAACTAATCTGATATTCCTGCAAACGTTTTCTGGCAGTTTAAAAATGTTAGTAGTTACATCAAATAAAGCTTAAAATTTTCTACGCTGAAAATGTGGAAAAATTATTTAATTTTGTGAACTACAGATAAAATTGCTGTTGAGGTAATTTTATTACATTTTCTTTAAAGAAATTTAAGTGCGTTTTTAAATTTCATTCTACCCCCCCCCCGTAATAAATTATGGTAGTACTTTAAAGAAACTTATTTTTCTCTCAATACAATATTAGAGTAGCGGTCCCCTACGTTTTTCTTTGAGCAGGCTTTTTGTTTACAAATACTCCCTTCTCTTCCCCCCACAATTTCCAACCAACAGCAATGCAGCTGTATTGGGCCTATGTGGATTGATATGGAGGAAATAAAAACATCATATAAGACAGCTGAATCATCTGCATTTACAGAAAATTTTAAAATGTAAAGATTATGTGCGTAGCGTGATTGATAATAAAATTGAATTCCGGGTTCATCTAGATATTTCTAACAACTAGTGGCAGGTGGGAGACTCGACAGCAGTGAGGTGTTTCGTTGTGGAACAACGAAAATATTGATTTCCGCGTACTGATACTCACCAGGCGTCTTGCTTACCCCTAGGAGTACTCTTACCCTAGGTTGGGAACCACTGTATTTGAGTGCTAGTAGTAATAGAATGGTTTGCATTGAGTCCCTTAGGAGTCCTATAGCAAAATTTGCCTCTTTAATGATTATTTAACGTAACTGATATTTTCTTGTTGCTTAATACAGCTAAAAAAATGCATTTATGTTGAGAAACGTCTCAAATTGCTGGGTTTTTACCTGAGGTGTGCTGCAAGTTACTTCAAAATGAAAAAAAAATATTGCTGCAAAGTTTAATATATCATGTTTATGTAGAAATATAAATTATGTTTATGTAAAAACAATGTCATCATCAACTTCAAGACAATATGAGGATTATAGTTCAGTTATTTGGTAAAAAAAACGTGTTTTATAGCATTCCGATTGAATATGGCTTACAGAACAGTGGAGAAAAAATATGACTATTAAACAGTTGTAGTGCATGTAAGAGATATCAAATCGTTATCTGTACATTGCTGTACTTTTCGAGACATTTACTATATATTTTTGTAATAGAAATGTGTGAGGTCATCCCGGCTTTGAAGGCGGAGTGGGTCTTGGATGCGCGGTTCGGCGTCGCCTTCTGAGAAGAGACCCTGTGTAAGGCGGCCGCAGCGCGGGGCGACCGGCACGCGGGGCCACACCGACTCGCTCATCTCACGCTTGCTCAGAGAAAACATTTACCTTAGCCTCTCAGTGTGTGGCGTGGGGCAGGAGCAGCCTATTTCACAGTGTTTTAGCCGCGAACCGAATCGTCCGGAGCTACCTGGCACGATGCTGCCCTCTCCTCTCTCTCTTTCCCTCTCCGCGTTTCTCCATCCGACCCGCCTTCCACAACCCCCGCCCTCACCACCACGGCCGTCCCCGCTTCTATGGTTGACGCGCCAGACCACCCGCCAGTCCCGTCACTCACCGTCCCTGTCTGTCTTTGCTACTTAAATAATATTACACCCCCGGCAAAACGCAATTCCCGCCTTGCCGTGCCTTCCTTTGCCCCAACACCCCAGTCTTGGTCACCTTCGCTGCTGTTGCCGCCATAGCAACCGCCACCCACCGCCTCTGCTCCTGTGTCCTCCACCGCGCCTGTGCTTTTCCTGCTGCCCGTCCCAAAAGAACTCATCAAACGCAGTAATGAGATGAGACGCGATACAAAAAGGCGTCTAAAAAGACGCGGCACTGCTGGGCCGGCGGGAGCGAGGGGCGGGGGCGGGGGCGGGGCAGGGGGGGCGGTTCCAGCTGATTGGGGAAGCGACTTTTGACGGGAGGCGCGCTCCCCTCCGGCGTCGGTCGCAACGTGGGGCTGGGGCGGGGCGGCGGGAGGGCGGCGGCCGGGCGGCGGCGGCGGCGGCGGCGGCGCGGCGGCGGCGGCGGTGCCAGCCGCCCACACAGAAAACGGGTAATTTCTCTGCTACCGTGTAGCGCCCGCCCGCTTCTTCACACCTGGTTTAGACGGCTCCCCGGTGACTAGCTGCCTCCCGAATGAAAGGGCCGACGGCCTCGGCGAATTCTTCACGGTCACCAGCGACGCCTTCGCCGTATTTAAATTACGATACGTCACACGTGTAAGTGATGCGATTGTGGGCGGGACACCGGCGAAGTCGCGGGTCGGCGGGGTGGTCCCCCTAAGAAGACGTCGAAGTTTGGGAATTCAATGTTGGGTTGCGAAGGCAGCGTACGTGACGTAGTGTTTCTGGGTGGTTGGTTCCGAATAGTTAGAAGTTCGTTTATTTATTTTTGCTCTCAGTGCCGGTATGAAAAATTTAGCACGCATGTTTACAATGACAATGTCGATGGAAGGCTCGGAATAGATGTTTCAAGCGGGTTCCATTCATTACAAAAAAAGAGAGCAATTTTTAGCTGCTACAGTTTTCTGCAAACCGTTTTCTATTCCCCGAAGACTAACAGCTAGTGCCCTGCTTTGCTAATGCAGACTTTCACTTCGCTATACTAGAATCCTAAAAGAAACCTCAATACGATTTTTCCGCAGTTAGTCGCGACGTAGTATTTGTCAATACGTTAACGTGGAAGCTTCCGCCGGAGAGAAGACCTAAAAACGGCGCGTCAGTGAGGTGGAAGAAGAATTTCATGGCGGATTCCCGGACGCGAGTCCTGAGCCGACGCGTCGACCGGAGAGAATTAATTATCGGGAGCAGCAAGTCCGGGCGACGGAAGTCTCCCTCTGAAGCAAGTCGCGCTCAGCCCGCAGCTAGTCGGGGCTAGAGGGCTCCTGCGTAATGAAAGTCCTTCCTTCTGTTTCGACGCCGTGAGAAGCACCGTGTGCGAGCCGGGAGGGGGGAGGGGGAGAAAGACGCGCCGAAAAAGAAGCACAAAAAGGAGTTTCACTTAGCTCTGGGCCCGGCATGCACGCTTTCAGAATCTTACTGCCTCTCTTCGTCGTCGCTTTTGTTTGGAAGAAGAAGGTCAGAGTGTGATGGACGTCTGCTAAACTCATTTAGGGAAACAACGCGGCTTTAGAAAGCTCGCTAACGTTTGTGTAAAGACGGGATTCTGTCGAATCACGACGGCGTCTCGGCGACGGAGGACGTGGTCGTCGACGACGCCGACGACGGTGGAGGAGGAGGAGGGGGCGGTGCCTACGGCGGTGGCGGGGGTGACGCAGAGGGAGGGGTTGGTCCGGGAGGGGCGGGCTGAGCAGTAGGACCTTCCTGGCCCCGCTGGCGAGTCGTGGCGACCGCCCACCCGTCCGACCGAATGCAGCGCCAATCTCGGATAATTTTAGACGTGACTAACCCCGAAGTCGGGGCTCGAGTCTGGAATGCACCGTACTTCCTCGCTCTCGCGCGGATAAGTGGAAGTAATGGAACGTCGAGATGCGTTGCGGATTTTCTGTGCGTCGCGGCCACCTCGGAAGGGAATGTCACGATTGTTCGAGAAAATGCCGGTAGAAATTTGCAATACTGTCTGGAGGGATAATACAAAACTGTTTTGTACAATCTACACGAATAGCTACAATGCAATTTTTGCTGAGTAATGATTGCTTCTGTCAATGGTTACACATTTTGTAATTAATAATATTACATTTGATTTCTTTGGCCATTAAACATTTGATTATTTTCTTTATCAAATCTTAGCAAAAACATTTCTCTCTTTCATTGATTAAAAACAACAGTATTTATGTAGTTATTCTACTTCATACTTAATCTGCTTACACTAATTTTGAAAACCCACATTTATGTCTACTTTATTATTTTTAGACGTATCATCTTTAGTGCCCATTGACTATTATCGTTTGTGTGGGTACACATATCATTTTGCACTTCTTTTTTGTGCACTTAATCATTTCGTAATGTATTTCATAATTCTCATGGTAAGCAGACAAACCTAGAGAGTATGATTTATTAGTGGTCGAAAGTTACATAGCAATCCATTCATTTTGGACCCATTTTGACATTTATTTTGGCACAGTTTTGGAATTTGATTTGAATTTTCTTAATGTGCATCGTGTTTAACAATGTATATTTCATCTAATTCTCATTATAAGTCCTCTCTCTTATTCTTAGAAGTCGTTTAGCGTATAGGTTTTCTATTCTTGGCCTTCGCGAGAGGAAACGAATGCGACAAGTCAACTAAAACGCATTCTCCTTTATAAATTTAATTAAAACCGTTTATCTCGCAGCAAATTCGTGGCCATCTAATTTTCTTGTTCTGAACCATTCTCTCCGCGAGTGTCAATTAATCGAGCGGCGCGGAACGCTGGCAAAAAGCACTGCCTCGTCCCCTCCCCCCAGATCCTCCCCCTTCCCATCGCCTCCTAACCTCCCCTCCCCTCCCCCGCAGGTGAGTCCTCCGCGGTCTGAACCCGCGGCGAGCTCAGGTGTTCAGCCGAGAGGCGGGATTCCGATGACCGCCGGCGTTCGAGAAGGCGGCGACGGCGGCGGCGGTTGCGGATAAGGAGAGGGGGCTTTGGAGGTGACGTGGGCGTTGTTGCGGGTCCATGGTGGGAGGTGGGGTGGTCGTGGGCGTTGGATTTGACGATGGCGCAGGTGATGTTCCACGGAAAGAGAGAGAAAAGCGAGGATTAAGCAAAATAGTCGAATCGCTTGCCAGAAGGGTAAATATGATCTGGGCAAGGAAAAAACAAAAGTGAATAGCGTGTCACCTCCGACATTTTGCATGAAATGTAGGCAACTTCAAAAAATTATTTCCTCCAAAATGGCTCCAAATAATTTATTTAACTTTTTTTCGTGTGTATCCATGACGTATTTATTATTCTCTTTGTTGGAGTAATTTAGCGGATTAATAACGATATTTGGGCGAATATCGCATGTGATTTGACGTCTTTCATACTCTTTTTGAATATTGTAAAGATGTACAATTACGCTGGACTAAAGTATGCGTCAATGTAGTTTCTTGTAGTCGTTTTGAATTGTGACTTATTTGATCCTGGTTGTTTCGGTAAGATGGACAATAAGACTGAAATAGTTTAGACTCCAACTTGTAACCCTATGGAAACGCAAACATTATAAGCATTGCTGAGTTATTTGCACGGATGGCATTAATTAGATTAAGTAATATTGAAAAGTTGGCCTGTGAAATGCTGAATACGTGTACATTGGTAATATGGCGAGAGCAGTGTGAAGTGAAGTTGGTGGGTTTGAGAACCTGGAAAGGCGGCAATGGCGGTAAGTGAGGTCGGCGTTTATGTTGGCAACGGGAGCGCCCATCGCCCGGTGGCACAATAGCAAAAACACACGACGTGACAGACGGGGCCCACTCAGGGAGGGAACCGACAGGAAACAGCTGGGGGAGGGGGAAGGGTGTCCAAGTGAAGCAGCAACGTGCGTTTCGGGAGGAAAAAAGAGATACGAAAATGTTAGGGGAAGGTATCTTACATGAGTGGAGAATTTTTTAATTACTCTTCATAATTTCGAAGTAATGTTTTAAGGACGTTGTCGACAACCTACACACAAAATCTAGAAATGAATTTTATCCTCTCACATTTGCTCTTGTATAAATTTTCCCCCCGACGTAGATAACTAGGGTCGAGAGATTGTCTGATCACTATAAGAAGCATATTTACGAAGGAGGAGGAAAGCTACACCATCAGTCCAAATGCGTGTGCTTACGGGTTTATGAAGTATATTGTTTCCTTCATTCTAAACAATTGAGTGTTGATTGTTTTTTCTTGTAAATTTGAAGTTCTTTACTGTGAATAAATAAATGCTCAATCTTGATTACTAATTCCTGAGATGTTTGGTATCTTGGGCCTTGAAGTACGAGTATTCTTCACGAGAAGTAGAATAATTTTGCAATGCCAACTTCTGAACTTGTTTGTCTTACAGCAGGTGTCGAATTTTTTAAATCACCTGTGGGAGGCAATGTAGGCACTTATGTTTTGTGAGCGTAATTCTACATTCTCAGGAGATATCGTTCTAAATGGCTTACTAACAGATGGACAGCAAATAGTGTGACACTGCGTTTGTTTTTCTTTGTTTCTCAGGTTCATAACCTTTAATGACTTATGAAATGCATGTGAAAGGCATTACACAATCAAATTTCAGGTAATGATATATTATAATGCTATGTTTAAGCATCTGAATGCATACTTTTTTATTTATGTATTACAGTTTCATTGTAATGTGTATATTGTATTTGACAGAATATGCAACAAAATTCAATCATTGCCATTCGTGAAAACGATCATCTTTTCATCACGTTTCTCCTCACTATGTCTTACAAAAGTATATATCCTTATAATTCCGTACTATCGAGAATTCGAGTCAGTGTCTGTTAAAAATTAACGGGATTAATATTTGCTTATTACTATTCAGAAATCTGATATTATACAAGTTTTATACTAAATCAATTTTTTACTTTACTTAAAAAGTGTTCAGTATTGGACAAATGTGCCATTCAGTTTCCATTAATGTGAGACATAAGGAACAATTTTAAACAAGAACTTATTCATGTCGCTGTGAGGAAACAAAGTGTAATTCCACCCTTTCTGGAGTATTGACAATCAAGAAGACACCTTTGATCTCTAGAGTAAAACAGTTAAAGTAGACCAGATTGGCTTAAGCACTCACTACGGACCCTTTCAATGACACAAAATGTTGCCTTGAATTCTTTGAAATGCCTTTCGCCAAAACGAGATGCTTTATTGGGAAAACATAATAGAAAACGCATAGTTAACGCAGAAACATCGTAATCTATCCCTCATCACCTCCTACTCCTTTTCCATCCACATAAATCTGCTACTTCATCCTCTCCTACAGAACGACTGTGTTAGAGCCACACGTGTTATCTGTAGTGTTTGAATATGAGGGAGTTTCAGAAATTCTTTAAATGATTGATTAATTAATAATTCCAGGTATATCAATTGCTAAGGTCATTAGTCTTTTAAGTGTAGTGCCTGCTTTTTATCGCAAGAGGGGGTGGTAATTTTACCTCGCTGGATTGTAAGATCTGACAGCGACCTACCGTCGGCTTGCGGGGTTTTCTCCAACCAGGTGTCTCCCAACAGCGGGACAACACTAAGCTCCTAACTGGTCTCCAGGCATATGTGGTAGTATAGTGCATTTAAGTGGAAGTGTGTGTAAATGAGGTTTGAGGATAGGACACGGAAGAGGAAGGAAAGATTGAGCACGGTCCGAGTCCCGTTGCGTAGTGTACTGCTCCGGCATTCGCCTGGTGTCGATCGAAATACTAGCGATCCTAGAAGTCTTATTTTCATTACGCCCTGAGGAATGTCGCAGAATGGTGACCCTTCACCAAACGTCGGCACCTTCACCATGGGCGCGGCGTCACCTGGACAGCCAAGTAAATACTGACTCCGGCCGCGGAAGCCTACGCTCTCCCTTGAATTCTTCTCCAGTCAGCAGTTGAATTCGACCTAGCTATGCGGCTAGTGCTTGCCACCGTCAGGACTCGAAAACCCTAGGTCCTCTCGCTCAGATTCACTGCTGTGACGTCAATTGGTGCCCTGACCCACCTAAGACTGTATGAGACCTCGGACATTACCGAAAACGTATCAACAGTTTAGTAGCCCGTTGCCTTTTCCTATTAAGTACCGGTATTACAGAGGGTGCGCGCAGGTCGTTTAAAAGTAAGAAGCGGCTCTCTTTACGGCTGCCGTGACGACGCGGCGCGGCGCGGCGGGGCGCAGCCGGCAGTGGCCACGCACCCCAGCGACCAGGTTCGGGCCCGCGCCTCACGCCTCGCTGCCCGCCCGGTTCCACTTTGCCACCTTCGGGGGCACTGCAATGTGCGGCAATTTTTCACCCAATCGGAACAGGTTCTTTTAGTAACGTTATACCGCTGGAGGTCCTATGAGGATGGCTGGGTACGGTACTGCTGTTCAAATTCATCTCTGGGTTTTCTTTCTTTGTTTGAATAACCCGGTTTGAATGGAGTACCACGGAAGGGTGCTCTCGAAGGCGAACTTGCCGGGCTATTCAATGACACACTTTCTTTTAAAATTCTATTTTGCTAAAATTTTAATAATTAAACTTTATTGAATCTTAAAATACTTTGGCATGGGACATTATACAATCTGTAGCGATAACAGCACGTGAATATTGTAAGGGAACAGTGTTTACTGATATTTCATTATTTCGCCCATTACATACCATAAATGGCAAATGCCTCCTGATATAAGGAAAAAGAGAAACAAACATTTCCTACTAAGGAATGGTTAAGTTGACCAATTAACGGATAAGCAACGCAATTCTTGGTCACAATAAAGATTACTCAATTTAAATTGTTTTTCTCGAAAATAAATGCCGCAAATAAAGTAATATTTTATAAGAAATCATCTTCGATGTAGAGAAAATAATTTGTATTCGTTGAAACCAGACAAGTTAAGTGCACATATTTTATATTTTTGAAGATATGTTTTATAGACTCAACGAATGAATAAAAACATAAATATTATTGAATATTTGTCCATCTACTACACAACGTAATGATGCGACTTTACGATAATAATATTATTTGTTGTGTATTTTTTAACTTAATTGGAAAGAAATATATTTTCTTTTGTCACTGATGTATCTCAAAATAGAAGACATTTATTCAACGAAGTGGTCATATTAAATGTTCGAGGCGCATTAGTATTATTAACTGGACAGCTTTATGGAACACATGCTAGTAATTCCGTCTTTATTCTACGAGGTTCCAGCCTCGGGCAAACGAATGAAAAACATTACAGCTAATTAGCATCAATTCCTGCTGTTTGCACATGAAAAATAACTCTGGTGTTTTCTCGGGAAGCGACAACGCTGGTCAAGTACCAGTTCCCATTCACTCGCCGGCATATATAATAGTATTTATTTAAAGGGCTTCAACAATAAATAACGTGGCAGGCGCAGATAACTCTTCGGGTCGGATAAGCGCCCTGGTAGTGTGCTTGCGCATGCGCACGTCGCTGTTTCCCTCGGAGCGAAATTCCGCTCTCGCCGAGCGCCCCCCCTGCCCCCTCCCCCCGATGCTTCAATTAGATAACAAAATATGGATCGCGCTTATTTATGGCTCAGGTGTGTCGCGATCCCGACCGCCCGATTTTGAGGATTGAATGCGGGGGAGAAGTTTGCATACGTAAGACCGGATTCGCCCGAGACCAATTTTCACCGATACATCGGCACCCCTTCGTGTGATGTGTATCGCAGTCGGTCGCAGAGAAAGTGTAGGTGTTTACCACCCTGAGTATGTGTAAACATTTATGTTCTTTTTCAGCCATTCTGTGGAAAATGGCTTCAGTACTTTTATTCTTGACCATTGGATTTTATCTCTAATGAAAACTATGTGAGTTTTAGGTCCTCGAATTGTGGTTTATTTAGATATTTTAATCCATTATTCAAATGTTCTTTAAAAATTTCTGAAAATTTGTTTGAAAAGTAAATCACAAAAAATGAATTAATCTACTTTCACGATCACTTTGGAAGTTTCCATGCAAAATTTTTCAAGAAGAATAGCAGGAACACAATACTCATGAAATAATTTATATTTTTACACACCACCACTTTACATTCAAAGCTTTTTCTGCGAGTAATGTAATAGGTATTTTGAATGTTTCAAAAACAGAATATCTGTATGATTTCGCTTTTGGGGGAGAATTAGCTGTGTTTTTAATATTTATTTAATACGTATCAATGTCTAAAATACATGCATTTAGGTTGATTTACTATCCGAGGTGGAACGAAGTAGAACTGATATTTTTTGTACTCACTCTTTTGTTATTTTAGTAGAATGCCACAAAAACTTTTCAAATTTTGTTGGTTTAAGTAATTATAAACTGAGCAAACTATTATAGCTAAGTGACTTTTCTGCTGGACAACAGTATAACAATACACTTCAAGCAACCTTTTGTAGCATCAAAGCTTAGTGACGAGGTAGAAACCTAAACAAAAAATTCAGTATTTAAAAACGTAAAAAATGTACATTGTGTGTGACTCGAAGTTAAGTGTTGAAATTGAACTAAAACCAGTAATTGTTTCATTTAGAGGTTCTCTGCATTGCTTCAGTTCGTGCTATCTTTTCTATGCTCATATATTTTTTATCAAAGTAGGTGGAAAAAAGTTATATTTTAAGGACGTAGACATGTAAAACGCAAATTAGCATTTGAGTGCACAAAAAACATTTTAAATATTTTTACACACATGTTAAGCGTAATATAATAGACCACTGAAAGTAGCAGAATTACTGTTCTCGTTAATTACTAGATCTGGATAGTGCCAGGGAATGAACTGTCAGTTTTTCTGCACAAAAACTGTTCAATGAGTTACAGATGTCAGTCATTGGAAAATCCCCATCTGCTCTTGGCATTGACCTGAACGTTCCTCAGCGTTTGTTTTGGACCTTTCCTGATTTATTGACTAAGGTGTGTTGTCAACATTAGATTCGGTGTTTCCTTTGTTCAAACATTCGTTCCAATGAGTTTCTAGAGTTTATTTCTTTTCGTTTCCTCGAAATTCCAATGTTGTTTTATGTAAAAGAAGTAACGCAGTTGATCGAATTTTCTACGTGTTAGCGCAGCGGGAACTATTTTTCCGACATCCTTGCAGTAACACGCGTCAGCGCGTTTGGCACTGGAATCAGTTAAAATTTTGATTTTTTGCAGAAATATGTTATCATGTATTAATAAAGTGACTACTTCGTCATTGAATTGTTTTTGTGTGCTCGCTTCAATCCAAGCTATTCTCATGGAAAAAATCATTTATCAATTGACTTAACTTCTGTAAAAATTGTGGGATAATAATGCTGCTGGAACTATCCAAATATCTATTTGCTGCCAATTACGTTCTGCTTAATAATATTAGGTCAATTATTGAAATTAGTTCTTAAAATAAATAATAAATTCATCATTTTCCAAATTTAAAATTGAAAATCCTTTCGTAGATTTACACTATACACACATTTTATTTCATTAAATTTTATTTCATTCAATTGGCAGAAAATAGATATTTGGATAGTTCAAGCATCATTGTTATCTCACAATTATCATAGAAGGTAAGTCATTATTCGCTCTAGAAAATGTGTTTGTTGTGACATTACAGACAGGAAATTCTGAAATAAAATTCTCACGCCAGAGTTCAGTTCGCGGCCTACTTGTTTTATCAATTAGGTATTAACCGCACGTAGTGGTCGTCTCAAACAGTTCCCTACAACGCCAACACTTTTGTAGTCCCTTTTGTGGCCGCGGTCCGCAGGGGGAGGGGGCGTGGCGAGCGGCGCGCGTGAATGGCGCGGTCGCGGCGGCGCAGGCCATAAAGCGCGCGCGTCAGCTGTCACGCGGGCGACCGTCGCGCCGCCACCCGGGCGCACCCGGGAGCGTCCGTCTGTGCGCTTCTTATTCCTCCCGAATCGCGGCGCCCGCGCGATGAAGCCCCGGCCGCGTTCTCACATCCATCTCCCACGCCGCTCGCGCCGCCGCGGCCGCTAAATCACCGGGCGACGCGCCGCCGCTCGCCGCGGGGAATAAGCAACGCGCGGCGGGGGGGAAAAGAAACAGAAGGCGGTTCGAAAGGAGGAGGCGGATGTGCGAGGATTAAAGGAGAGGGGAACATGTAATGAAATGGTGAACCAAGAGGAGGAGAAGGAGATGGACGAAGGTGAGGTGCAAGGATTAGAGGAGAGTGAAAAAGGTATTGAAGATGTTAACGAAAAGGAGGAGGAGATGATTGATGTGGATGTACAAGGGATATGGATTTGCAACAAGTAAAGGGGAGGGAAAAAGGTAATGAAGTGGAGAACCAAGAGGAGGAGGAGGAGATGGGCATAGTGGATGTGCGAGGATTGAAAGAGAGGGGAAAAGGTAATAAAGTAGTGAACCCAGAGAAGGAGGAGATGGACAAGTGGAGGTGAAAAAATCAAAGGAGAGCAAAAAAGTAAGGATGGTGGTGAAACGAGAGAAGGGACAGGAGTGAAAAGAAAAGCCAGTCCTAGAGGAGCTGGTGAAAGAAAGAGGGATGCCAAAGACTGCTGAAAGAGAAAAAAAGTACTGCTGAAACTGCGGAAGTTTGAGCACATGAACAGGACCAGATGGCGGTAGGATAAACAAAATGGGACTTGGGAAGGCTATTGTAAATTCTTGCAGTCCATAAAGTATTTGCAAAACCTGAGGTATCCGACTAGCAGATCACACTCCGGTAAAAATAAGACCAAATGTTATTCTGGATTTTTCAATATCATCACGCCTTAAATATATGTAGTTTTAAGATTGATTATTTGTGTTTTCCCGGTTGCTCATGAATATTTGAGTTGATGCCTCTATTACTTATTCGGATTGTAAGAGTACATGATGAAACGCATTTCATATTCTTTTCGATCAACAATTTTGGCTTGGTACTCATCAATATGATGTTCGATAATTATGAAACAGACTAATGTTCCTAGCTACAGACTCGACTATCAAATTACAATCAATAAAGAGAATAACTTCATTTTTTGTAATACACTGGTGCTTGTGAAGTTTGCAACGCCCAGAAGAAATGGTCGGAATCACTTAAAAAACGGGGATGTGTACAACAGGTGTCCATAAGAAGTGATTAAATTTCCATAGAAGTGGTGTGCACGTTGGCCTAACAGCGCCCTCCTTTGTGTGACAGGGCAGGTCAGTGTAACGCCACATTCGCGGAAACGTGCAAGCAAATGCCGATGTGTCTCGTCGACGACAAGGGGCGCAATACCAGCATGTTAGTGTGTTCGAGCGGGGCAGAATGATCGGTCTTCAGAAGGAGGGTTTGTCGTACCGTGATATTGCGGCTCGAACGGGTCGCGCTGCCATGACAGTAATGCATGTGTGGAACCAGTGGATAGAGGAGGGTCTTACATTCCGACGACTGGGTACTGGACCACACAATGTGACCACAGCGTGAGATGACCGACAGAACGGCATCGTCCGCAGTGTTAGCTCGACTTTAGACTTATGCAACGGGTGTGGTCATGTCTACGTCCACGATTCGACTCCATCTGCTGAAGATTGGACTGGTGGCACGCATACCACTGCATCGAATTCCATTGGTCAGAAACTACTAACGCCTCAGTCAGCAATGGGCACGTAAATGTGCTGCATTGTGTAAATTCACTGG
This sequence comes from Gryllus bimaculatus, assembly GCA_017312745.1. Taxonomy (NCBI): domain Eukaryota; kingdom Metazoa; phylum Arthropoda; class Insecta; order Orthoptera; family Gryllidae; genus Gryllus; species Gryllus bimaculatus. Next base: position 7,817,936 of record BOPP01000030.1, read on the forward strand.
TGTGTTGTGTGGCAAAACACGTTTTCGGACGAGTCGCGATTCAATTTGTGCTACAGCGATGGTCGCGTACGTTTTGATCGTTCCGTAGTGATCTCAATCTGCCAGTCTGCATTGTTCCGCGCCATACAAACGACAAGTGTGATTGTTAGGGATGCCATTGTCTACAGTGTGCGATCTCGCCTCATACGTATTGAGGGCAATCTGAAGAGCAACTGCTTCATCAGGGAGATTTACAGTCCAAAGCACTGCCCCTCTTCCAAGATCTACATGGCATAATTTAGCAGGAGAATGCCCGACCGCATGTGGCAAGGAATGTGCAAGATTTAAGCGAAGAACAACGAGTGCCACTGCATCCCTGGCCTGCACGTTCGCCTGATATGTTGCTCATTGAATATGACTGAGATATGATCGGTCGAGAAGCTGTTAGTTCTGCAGCCTGTTGATGCTTTGTGGTCACGCATAGAAACGGCGTGGAGATGCGTTCCCAAACACCGTTTCTAGGCTCCCTTTGAATCCATACCACGATGTCTAGAGACTGAAGGCAGCGAGTGGCTGCTTCACGCCGTACTAAATAATGAAGGTCAACCTGCAGCTACAGTTTTGTAATTCTAATCATTTGTATAATGGGAAATTCCTAGTCCATGCAATACACTTCATTGTAATAGTATGTCTCCTCCTTAGTGTTGCAATTTTCTTAAACACCAGAGTACATTTATATATTGTCTTTACTTATCGTTTAATTTATCACGGTCTCTCTCAAGAGTTTTTCCTGGTGAAATTCTTCACCAAAATGAACATGATCAAAACTCGCAAATTTTGAAACACATTATTATTGTAGAATTTTTTTGTGATAAATAGGGCTATTTGCATTAATTGATCAGCATGACTCTAAAAAAGCTTTAAAAGAAAATTATTTTTCTAATATTTTGTGTAAATAAATTTGACTTGTCAATTTAAAATTTTAATTGGTTTTCTGAAGATATCATTTATTGTAGTAAAGGAAGGTAAATCATACACAAATTTCAACTGGGTATGATAGGGGGGGGAATACATCCCGAATGATCTAGTTGCTAATTTGAATTAGTAATACAATTAAAAACGAATAAGACTAATTAAATTAATTTGCATATCAGTTGGTCCTATGAGCATAATGATTAAAATCTGAGATTCGCCAAAGTCACGAAGCAATTGAGTTGGTGGTGAGATTAAAACTAATGAGAGTACTTTCAAAATATACGTACGGACGAGAAGAAGTTACACGATTGCTATTGAGATTGAGTACAGCTAACGCCAGCAATACAAGATTCTAGGAGGTTCTCTACACGGCATGGACATACATTATTTTCAAACCGATGCAGCATAAGGTACAAAACATGCCATCGGTTAACGCCGTGATGCAATTTTTATTGGTGTATGTATTACAAATAATTTGTTGCAGATGGTCCCTGATTGACACGTACGGCAGTGGCCACTGCGCGCAATGCATATGGGGGTAGCTATTTGTGCGCACTATGTATGTGCGGTAGGCGCGTGGGCTATGCATTGGTGGTGTGTGTTAAGCAAATGGAAATACACTTTACGACACTGGTGTGGTGCTGCATTTGTTAGAGTGGGACGTGGTGGTGACGTACGGCGGAGCCGTGAGCATGAAATGCGATATAGTGTTGAAGGTTTCAATCTAAAAGTATTACGCTGACGTTGATGGTCGAGTTAAATCATTTGTTAAAGGAACGTAATGAAAAAGACATTATCTAAGTGGGAGAGGGTGAGTAAAACACGCTTTACTTATGCATTTTGAACATCGCAAGTGTGTCTCGTGAGTATATGAGTTTTGCATTGTAATGATAATGCTTAATGAAGGTTGTAAGTGTATTGAAGAATAAGAAGTTTTTTTTATTATTATTTTTTTCTTATTTCTTATTACATTCTTATTTTATTTTTATTTTTATACTGTAATCTTAATATGTTTAAGTTCATTTTTACGGAAGTTACTTAACTAAAAACTAGTACCGCACATACATTCTTTTCACATTAATAGCTCACAGATACAGGATATAATGGCTTCACAACGGAAGCCCCGTTGATCGACAACCTGAGCAATAATTGATCGATATTCTATATTATTAATTTTCAATAAGCGCATAAATTGAAAGAAAACTAAGAAAAATCTCCTGCCTTTTGAGCGGTATCTGTGGTTTTGTTGAATTGAATTGAATTGAATTGAATTTGCCTTATTTGTTAGATCCCTAGGAAGTATAAAGTTAACAAAGAATATGAATAAATAAAAAAATCAAAAGTTGCGACAAAATAATCAAATTTTAGTTGCAACAGGAATGAGAGCGTGTAATGCTTGAATATAATTAGCCCACAATATATTTTCTTGAGAAAACATTTATGAAATGAAGTAATAAAATAACCTTCTTCGCAAAATGTGGAAAGCTTTATATCATTACTTTCAACTCTCCTCAAACTTTATACTTAACAAAATAGGAAGAAAACAGACCTGCTTATCTCAAGGAGATTCTGCTTATCCTGGGGGCACTTAATTCATTAGGATTAAAGGAGTACAATTGGGAAACCTTAGATTGATTCGCTGGAACTCTTCAGTAAAATTTTAATATTTAATGTGACAATATTGTAGACTTTGATTGGACTCTTCCCTGACCTAACCTCACAATCCCTGACCTTTCGTGTGTACGCTGATTCAGAAAAAAAATCAAAAAAACGAACCGGAGAAAGAGCGCATAGCACACGGCATAATTCTCGGAGTTGTCACCCCGCGCGCTGATTGCAGCACGTGCGCCGATTGCGCGGGGTGTATCTCTTCATAGCCAGCCGCACCCGGTGCCGCGCGGCGTTGGGCTCGCTCGTGCTATCTCGTGCGAGGGCGCGGCGCGGCGGGGGCGGGGGTGCTGGCGGCGGCGAGCGTTGGCGGCGGCCGACGGCTTTATAGGTCCGGCGCGCGGCGGACAGCGGCGCTCCGGTCGCCTAGCGTCGCGACGCCGCGCAGCGCCGCGCCGTGAACGCAGTGAACGCCCCGACCGCGCGCTGTCGCCGGTGGGCGGTCGGCGGCTGCGACGCCGTAGCTCGCGCCGAGGGTGTTCCGGCTGACGCGGATTTTTTTTTTTTTGTCGGGGTCGCGCGTGTTGTGGGCGATATCCATTTGTTGGAGAAGGTGTGTACTGGGAAAATGGAAAGTCGGGAATGGCTAAGAAGTCCAAATGGGCTACCGGGTGAGTTGGTATCAGCTAATGTTACTCACTGCAGTGCCTCTGACCGGGAGGTCCTAGGTTCGAGTCCCAGCTGTGGCTGGATTTTCGACCTGGCGAGATGGCTAATTCGAGTTCTGTTGCTACCTGGAGAATAATTGGCGGCGGCGATGGTGTAATGGTTAGCGTATCGTATCAGACTGTTATACCCAAGCTGGCGGGTTCAAACCCGATCGACGCCGTGGATTTTCAAGGGCGATAAAATCCTTGGTACGCCTTCCTTCGGGGGGGGCGAGTGTAGCCGGTTGTCCATGTTAATAGATTGCATGTAAAAGATCCTCAAGCCTAAATGGCGCCTCTGAGCTGAATTCAAATCCCCTGTTCGTCGCCCAAGAAATACCTTTTCTCTCCGCTAGGTGGTAGCGAAATTTGCGTGGTCAGACGGAAGAGCGGGTCCGATGGCCCGAGTCTCGCCACGTAAAATAAGGTATTAATTCAATAAATCAATTCTAGCGGCCGGCTTCTCCGATCGATTAACATTAGGCGAATGACTGAGCTGCACCCTAACAAATGGGCTACTTTCTTCCCCTTTTCTTGTCATATCTTACCCCTTACTTTCACACATTTACACTTACATGCTACCACACATGCCGGGGAGCGATTGGAAGCTTAGAGCTTATCCTGGCAGGTGTTTTACCATTTTGTGGTAGATATCTGTTTGGGGAAAAGTCCGCTGGCCGATGGTATGTCGGCGCCAGATCTCACATTAGCGGCAGAAGATCACCGCCATCACCAGCGGAAAACATGTACTACACTTACGAGACTAACGACCTGCTGATTAGCTGAAGAGCTCGGAATCACTAATCAATCAATCAATCAATATGCAAGTGTGATGATGGCCGACTGAGATAAATCAGGGCAACCATTGCAGAGTCTTTGAAATGAAGACCCTAGGGTTCAGGTCCCGACGGTGTCGGATGTTCCTCTCTTGCGAGATATCTCGGTCGAATTGGGAGAAAATTCTAGCAGCCGACTTCTGTGCTCGTCAGTTTTCTTTGGGTTCTTTAATCAATGCAAGGCGAATATCGGAGCAGTGCCCTAAAATCCGCCTTTAAGATCCCGCGATTTTCTGTTCTTTATCCTTGTTCTCTCATCTTTTCTTATACTACACTTGCAGAGTTTATTTATACGCACTACACTACCACACATGTCGGAAGCTGAGAGCTCGTTCCGTCTGGGTTGGTTCCCCAGGTCGACGTGTTGTTTGGTGCCGGAACTCATTTTCTAGCAGGGAAGCAACACCACCGCCTCTCGAAATATAACATGCACTACCTGCACGGAAATAATGGTCATAGAAGATGACTCACGGAAACACGAACAATTCAGTCAAGACAAATGTATTGGAATAAAATACTTAAACGAGTTTCATTTAATTGAAATAAACGATATATTTCGTCTGCTTTCGATTGATGTAAACAATGTATTAGAGCAAACCTATCGGTTGTTGACTGAAGAAAACCCTTCAAAAGTGGTAATTTTGCAAATTTTAGTTATGAATTTTAAATGATTTCCTTATATTTAAACATTTATTGCTTTTGTCCCTAAGACCCTAAGATCCAGTGTTTTAGGATAAAATAAAATACGTTTGGATTCAAAATTCATTCATTACATTTCAGTACATTTATTAAAGTTCAGTACGTTTCAACAGGGCTTAAAGCAATCGCTCAAATGCATTGTCTTGAGTGGCATACAAAAGTTGTTGATGGACAAATTAATAGGTAAGCGAATCACAGTGTGTTATTGTTCATGCATATTGTGAGAAAAAAATCTATTAGAAGATTCACATGCCAGATATTTAAAAAGGTGAGATCTGATCGTGATTAAGATATCCGTTTTCTGTTGTAATGTTCATGTCTTCATAGTCATTGTCTTTGTAAGAGTAACGCGAAAATACATATACGCATATGCACGTACTAGGTGACTTAACGACGACTGTTTTGATAAATCTACTGCAACTTGGAAAACAAAACGAAATAATGAACAAATAGCGATATAGAAATATTCATTTATTAATTTCAAGATGTTATTAATAGTGCTTTATTATTTAAGAGCAAGTGAATCTACTTTTACTAACGTCTACTTTTCACTTAAAGAAAAAATACAAAATTTGTTTACATAGAAAACACAAACAATTTTCTAAACCCAAAACCGTAGTATCTTTTGTAATAAACCAACACGCAGTAAATAAGTAGATAATTACGATAATAAGTAGATAATAATTCGTATAATGCGATATGTTTTGTATTTCAAATAGAGACTTACTTATCCAGAAACCTGTTTAAATTTTTAAAATAAAATTTGTTTTTCCTCTTTTAATTGTAATACTTTTTGTTTTTTACTTTCTGTTATGTATAGATAGGTGTAAATGTCGTAGACATTTTCACATACGAATCAAAAGTCAACACTTGCATTCTGGTACTGTGGATCAAATTTCAAACTGCCTCTGAAAATCCTCTTTTGCGATATCTATTGTGAACGTGTAATTCCTCTAGGCATTTCTGTAAGTGAATTACCCTTTTCACAATTCCTATGAATATCATCAGAATCTCCCCAGGCTGATCTTACGGGCGATAGGGAGATATGATTGCTAGGATTAGTCAGAGTGAAGATAAATAAGGGGGTCAGGCGAAGGGTCATCACTGTTTCTCTCTGCTGAGGGAAATTTCCGAATTAAGTAGTGGGTTGTGTTGTCCATTATGCAAATTCAAAAAAAAACCAGGAGGCAAGATTTCTACTGGAGAGTGTCCTTGTCTCTTACGTAGTTGTACTGTATCACATCGAACAGTTTCGTCTACAAAGATTATTCTCACCCTATAAAGTTAATATACTCTGTATAAACTGGCCTCTTAAAATCAAAATACTTCTTGTTTTGATGAGTTTAACTTCCTGCTCAAAAGTGTAAGGTCAAACCTTAACCCGGACAAAAAATAAACTTAGTGTAGTGTGCCACATGTTTCGAAACCTTACACCAAGTTCAAACCACATTTCACAATCCGACCCAAAGATGTATCGACGAATTCCGACGGGATCGACCCCAATAAATTCACACCTGCGATGTTAATCAGAGGGAATTGCGGTTCTGAAATATCGGGTGGTGTCCACTTGTTGGGCTTTTCGCACGTTCCGTTAAGTTACTGCGCCGACTGCAGCGATCCTCCCCTTCAGCTGAGCCCACAAAGGAAGGGGAGAGAGTGGGAAGAGGAGGGGGAGGGACTGGAGATGGAAGTGAAAAAAAGATCTAGCGAAAGACGAATAATGGGAAATTGGATATGTTATTCGCGAAATTGTTAGTGGTAAGTAAAAAATATGATGAATATAAAGAAAAAATGTAAGTGCCCAAAAGACTGCTAATCGTTTTGAAGAAGAGTAAAGGACAAATGTTGCAAAAGAGGAAAGGAAGAATATTAAAAGTGGAGAAAGTGGCGGTGGAATTGGCATAGGAAGAGGATGGGAAAATTTGATATGTTACTGGTGAAATTGTTAGTGGAAACAACGAAGGTGATAAATATGAAGAAAAAAGATAAATGTCCCAAACGAGGTGATATAATTTTGACGAACAATATAGAACGATAAAATGTTGTAAAGGAGGAAAGAAAGAATGTCAAAGGCAGAGGAAGTGGCAGTGGAGAGGGCATGGAAAAAAGGGGGGCGGGTGGGGAGGGATGGCGGTGAGGATGGGGGGGGTGCCTTCGCAGCGCCTCGTGCTCTCTGGCTCCCTCACCTCGATCATTTACGATCGAGCCCTCCGCCTTCCCGACGACGACAGCACTTTACCGGTAGATGCAATCTTTCGATGAAATAACATTGTACAGGTTATAAAGTAGCGGAGACCCCAAGATCTAAGATGGTCACAATTTACATCTGAATCGCCTCGTTCGAAAGCCGTAAACGCGCAGCGCTACAAAAAGGGCTCGTTCGGGGCGGCAATCTGCGCATCGAAATACAGGCAACATATTCGTATCAACATTTCTTTCCGAGCGGCTTACATCAATTAATATTCTAATTCGATAAGATAATATGAAATATACAACTTTCTCGCGCTGGGCTCCCTTTAATAGACGCTCATTATTTTGTGTACGCGCGCAGATAAGCAGCGTTAGCTCGCGGGCGCATACAGCCCGAGGTGGCCCCGCCAGATTCAGATCTGCGCTTGAAGGTGGCGGGGACCGCAGTAGCGGCGCCGCGGCGTGGGTGGAGAGACACGGAGCTTTCTCCCACTGCCGCCCACTGGACGCAGAGACGGCTGTGATTTATGGCTACTTCCGCTCGCCGGATATCCGTTTCGCGCTTACTGGTGGGGCAGCGGGTAACGGCTGCCGCTACTGACCTGCTCTTCCGGGTGAGGGATGAGGGATGTAGATGCAACAGGATTTCGGGAAATACGAGGGTACCATACACGTGAATATTAAAGCACGATGACGTAATCGTCCTAGCTCAAGTATGCCTCTGGGGTGAATATTGCATCTATATTTGTAAATACTTATAAAAACCCACAACTATAATAATTAAAATATTTATTATATCTTTGTAGCCACAATGCGTCAAAAGTTGCCTCTTACAATAGTAGACTAACGACCCAGAATAAAATTCTTCAAATGGGTTTGGCGCACTAACAATGTAATTACATTGTTAGACAGATTAATTGTGCTTTCATGAAGTTCTTGCGGATTAAATATTCTAAATGATCAAAACACTTTGTTTGCTCATTAATGATGTTTCTATCTGCCGTTGTGTGTGTCGGTGGTGGTGATCAGACAGCTCTGCTTATGAAGCTACTATTGGCTCGAATATCCTTCCATTAGCATCTGTGTAAATAGAGAAAAAGGAATTCGTAAGTCTTTTCTATTTTTGACGTGTTGTTACTCTGATTAATTCGCACATGGAAAATGATGATTTTTTTCTTTTATGGGCAAAATAATATATCTGAGAAATCAGTACCGTAATTTCCCAAATTTAAACGTCAGATATGCGGCAATTTTTAGTTGTAAATCTGGTCTAATATTTCAATGTTAGGTCCTTGTTTAAAACTTAAAGAGAATAAATACCACAGAAATTAACTGATAATTCCAGCTTTTCTCAAACTCATAAAACTCAGTAAAACATAGTGACTTTACGCAGTACTAATTTGAAAACTAAGTACTAAGTACTAATTTGAAATTTAGTATTGATATAGAATAGTTCACATTTATTTTCTCTGCTTTAATTATGATGTCAAATATTTCGTAAACAATGCATTTTATGAATTTTAACTAACTTAGATTCAGTAATGTGTTTTCTATACATCTTGCTGGGTAAGTAGGAAATTAATTGTTTTATTTAAGTGTTGAAGTGGCTGAATACCAAATTTACGAGCGTAAAAGGTGATTGTACAGTTTACAAGTGTTCATTTTAAATTTTGTCATTATGACTTCTTAATGTTGCGTGTTCTCTAAATTGGACGAGACGACGAGGTTCATTGCGAGGTGGAGCGATAATGATGCCAAGTAGTTAACCGACCGATTCCTTTAAGATTATTTTGGATGTGTGAACTACATATTTTGGTTACATCATTTTTAACGCGATATTTTAAAATAAACAATTTGTAATTGTCGCTTTGAATGAGTTAAGAGTTGTCCTCACCTTGATGTTCGGTGACGAAGCAACCTCTACAGCTGGCTTTGTTAGTGGTCAAACAGTAGGTTGCTGATTATTTACAGAAAAGTAAAAGAATTGTAAAGCAAACGTGCTAGAATACATTATCGTGGTAATATCATGCTGGAAGAAGCGGAAAGCAATCTTTGGTTTAATGAGTTCAAAATCTGGAACTACTTTTTAGAAAAAACACAGTTTTGTAATTGATGAAAAAAAGTTCGATGTATAAGAGAAGATATTGGCGATTTCAGGGAACGATGAATGACAGTTAAATTACCAAGTTTGTGTTACTTTTTTTGAGCACTGAAAATGTGTAAATATATACTGGAACATTAGCAAGTTACTCGCTTTACGATAATTTAAATAATATTGTAACGTGGTGATAATTTTTTTAAACTTTAATATTGTGTGAACAAAACCAATATGTGTATGTAAGGGCGTGTTTTATTTCCGTGAATATCTAAAAAATTATAATTATTTTCATTGTGATATTTTCTTCGAAAAAATGAAACTAGTTATTTTAACGAAAAATTGCAAATGCCATGATTACTTTTTTAAATCTAATTTTGGCCGTTGGAGTTGATAAAAAGCTTAAATTGAAATGAATACGTTAAAGAAGAATGGTTCTTCTACACGAGTTACTTTCTACAGGGAAGACATCCTTTGAATGACTGGCTGTATTTGAAAACATTCTTCTCATGTCAGACTCGGGTGCACTGGAGTTGGTTTATTTTCTTCGATATAAGTGAGATTTATGGAGTATTAACTTTGATTTACTCTTCACTGTATGCGGCCGCACAGTAATTTCTGCGTATCTCTGTCAGGAGACTACCAATATGTCTACCGCACTGATTAATTTATACGTCAAGTATGATATCTGATACTGGATATCCGACGTGAACTTGAAACAAGATCATATTTCACCGTTGGAGTTAAATTAAGAATATGGCCTCAAGTTCCTTCCATGAAAGTTCATTTTAATTACATTTCATTTTTCAGGAACATTTTGCAAGCAAAATTGATGCAATTATTTCAAAAACAATTGGTCTCTGTCTGAGAGTGCGTGCGTCGCAGGTTACTTTTCTCGTTTAGGTTATTCATCCTTGTCAGACGAACTATATTTCTTCTGACCGTTTACTGTTCACAGCCAGTCAATGCAAAGAAAAATATTGTTCTTACGATTCGGGTATAAAAAGTTCTTATTATGTATATTTCTGATTAGGCATGACTTTAAATTCTTATTTAAATTGAAACCAACTAGTTAATCACATGCCTCTGTCCTTATATATAATATTTGAAAAATAATTCTTTAACTTTTCTGTGAATTTTGCTATCACTAAGACCAACTACTTCATTCATAATGAATACATAAGGAAAATAGTTGCTAAATTATTTTGCAATGTATTGTTTACTAATTTGAAAGTAAAAGTACTGGGTTTTTCAAAAATAGAAAACTTTTTTAGACACAATTTACTTTTTCACGAAGTATTACTGTGTTTAATAGAATGCGCAGTAAGTGGGACCCAGGACGTAAAATAAATTAAATAATTAAATATATTTTGAAATTTATATATGAAACCATTTTGAGAAATTGTATTCGAAGTATTCATAATTATTCCCGTATGGTAACCGTTTCATGATGAGTTTGCTTGTATTCATTTCCTTCATTAGACAAATTTAAATAAAAATTGAAATGACATTCAAGAGTTTAACAATACTTTGTAAAATGTAATGAGTTCATCCTAATTATTTGTTAGGATGCAATGTATTAATCTCTGAAAATTATCTCACGAATTTGACAATGTGACACCTGAACTTAATGCATTGGTTTAAGAACGAGCAGGGCATTTTTATTTGAATTTCTAATTATATTATTATTATTATTATTATTATTATTATTATTATTATTATTATTATTATTATTTGGGGTAAATATAGAAACTCTAAGTTCATACTTAAAAGCGTTTTTCCAACGTTATAGTTATTTGCATTTTTTATGTCTTTAATATAAATTGTACATTCATCCCTGCCTAGATGAAGATAGATACCAACACATTCAAATATCAATTAGAATACTCGTATCGATCAATTTTTCGAGAAGACTTGCCAAAAAATATGGAATATTTTCAAATTATATAAATGTAGTTCATGCATTGCAGAAGAAACTACCCAATTTAGAAAAATTAATCATCAGAAGCAAGGAACATTGAAAACATTCAATGCACATAGGAAAAAATAAAATAATCTGGCTGGACTTCGTAGACAGAACTAGATCACGAAGCGAGAAATGCTCTTGGCTCCTCACCCGTGTGCCTCCACCCCCGCGATCGACGCGACCTGCGAGTGAGTCTTCTGCCGGCAAACTGCCCGTCCGCCGCACGTCATAACTCGTAATCGAAAATTATGGGTTTAAAACGTCTGTGTACATACAATCAAAGCTCATTTCCTCCTCGGCCTCCCGCGGGTAGCAATCAAAGTGTCCGGCAGATAAAACACAGCGCTGAGGAAATCGTCCGGGCAGAAGCCCGCGCATTAAGACATTGGCCGTCACGTGGAGCAGGTCGGCCGGTCGCCATTAGGCGGGCGCGTGAACGCGGCTCTGCGACCGCGAGGCATCGCTGCACACGGCGAGAAGGCAAAACATCGGGGGCGGGTGATCCGGGCTGAGGAGGACGGGCTGAGGAGGACCGGGCGAAGGAGGACCGGGCTGAAGAGGACCGGCTGAAGGAGGACCGGGCTGAAGGAGGACGCCGGGCCTGAAGGAGGACCGGGCTGAAGGAGGACGCGGGCTGAAGGAGGACCGGGCGGAAGGAGGCCGGGCGGAGGAGGACGGGCGGAAGGAGGACCGGGCGGAAGGAGGACCGGCGAAGGAGACCGGGCAGGAGGAGGACCGGGCGGAAGGAGGACCGGGCGGAAGGAGGACCGGGCGGAAGGAGGACGGGCGGAAGGACCGGGCCGGAAGGAGGACCGGGCGGAAGGAGGACCGGGCGGAAGGAGGACCGGGCGGAAGGAGGACCGGGCGGAAGAGGACACGGGCGGAAGGAGGACCGGCGGAAGGAGGACAGCGCGGGCGGAAGGAGGACAGGACCGGGCGGAAGGAGGACAGGACCGGGCGGAAGGAGGACAGGACCGGGCGGAAGGAGGACAGGACCGGGCGGAAGGAGGAAGGACCGGGCGGAAGGAGACAGGACGCGGGCGAAGGAGGACAGGACGCCGGGCGGAAGGAGGACAGGACCGGGCGAAGGAGGACAGGACCGGGCGGAAGGAGGACAGGACCGGGCGGAAGGAGGACAGGACCGGGGCGAAGAGGACAGGACCGGCGGAAGGAGACAGGACCGGGCGGAAGGAGGACAGGACGCGGGCGGAAGGAGAACAGGAACCGGGCGGAAGGAGGACAGGACCGGGCTGGAAGGAGGACAGGACCGGGCGGGAAGGAGGAAGGACCGGGCGGAAGGAGGACAGGACCGGGCGGAAGGAGGACAGGACCGGGCGGAAGGAGGACAGGAACCGGGCGGAAGGAGGACAGAACCGGGCGGAAGGAGGACAGGACCGGGCGAAGGAGGACAGGAACCGGGCGGAAGGAGGAACAGGACCGGGCGGAAGGAGGACCCGGGCGGAAGGAGGACCGGGCGGAAGGAGGACCGGGCGGAAGGAGGACTGGCGGAAGACCGGGTGGGAGAGGCATAGTGGAGGGCGTGGAGGAAGCGTATGAAAGGACCGGTGGGAGAAGCAGTAGGTGGAGGAAGGACAAAGGTGGGCATAGGAAGGAATGTTCGGAGAAAGGAATGTCCGTGACATTCCGTCCTTTCATTCAGACTTCTTTCCAATGACTATGTTTGAATAATCAAAACACAACTTAATTTTTTTCTAATGAACTATTTGTCTTCAATCACAATCTCGATAATTTTCTGGAACGATTACCATTGCAAATGGCTTCACTAGAAACACATGGCGAAAGGCGAATTGCGCTGCTAGGAGCGAATAGTTGCCCATTTGTACGATAAAGCCAATTATTATTATTGAAACAAAGGATAAGGCACGTAAGTGTGTAGGCTCTGTATTTGCACATACATATTGCGGTCCGGTGCCCTGAGCGCTTCGGCCCGCGGAGGCGATTTGCGCAATGCCTGAGCCCTCCGCCGCCCGCCCCGCCGCGAAGGCGCGTGGTCGCCGTGCGGCGGTGCCTGGTTTATGTGACATTTCCCGGTGTCGGAGATCTGTGTTACTTTCCATTGTGCGTGCTTGATTAACTGCGTGTTGCATGTGTAGCAAAACGAAATTGTCCTGCTCTTTGTAACTAACGACGTACAAGGAAAAGTCATGGGGGTTTGGGTGAATATGGTGATAATGTATGGAAGTTATGTTTACACCTCTAAAAAAACGGTTTTTGTAAAAGTTTAAAATATACTAACAACGTTTGTGAAATAAAAAAAGGTAAAAAAATTGCTAGATATATAATGATAGTTATTGTTCGCACATATTCAAGGACGACAAAATTTTGTCGACAATGTTTATTCATTCGAGGAAGCGATCAAGAAAATGCGAGACTATGGATCACAACATGTGATACACCACTATATCTGATGATCTGAACTGAATAAAAATATAATCAAGGTCTATGTTTCATTTCTTGAAAGGTATATCATTTGAGTTCTTCCCAATCGTTATCCAAAGCTTAGGAAACTCGAAGTTTGAAAATGTAATACTCCTTGTCCTTCTCCAAGAACGCCGTGTTGCATAAAACAACGCGACGAGAAGGTAGGCGAAAAGGTAAAGAATGAGTTAAGCTCTCATCAACATGCGGTTGGCCATCTGAGGCACTAACAACTTGTTGCGAGGCGTAAAGACCCTTAGCAACGTCGGAGGCGATTGCGAAAAACAAACGAAAGAAAAAAAACAAGGGCCTCGAAGTGTTTCTCAGCTCAATTGTAATGCGCAGATAGCGCGAACAAGTGCATGCAATGCCTATAGATCTCATAGAGCGAACAGCGCGCGCGCGCTTGTTCACTGCCGCGGGCAGATATATCACCGAAGCCGCGAGACGCCAGCAGCGGTTCAGCCGCCAAGTGTAACACATGCGAGATCGGGGCTGGGGCCGTTCGCTCGACGCCCGCCCGCCCTCTCGACACATTCCAACAGACGGGCCGACTTAATCGATCACGTGATTACGCACGCGCCGACGTCGAGGAAAACGCCCTGCCGTCGCCGCCTCGGACCAAGTCGTCGCGCGGCCGTTGTGGGAGATCCGGGTTCACACCCCCCGGCCGCCCCCGCGATGGCAGCTGCGAGCCCGGCTGACCGCAACGCCGCGCCCTGACGTCCGACGGCGTGGTCGCGAAAGGACTGACATGATGACCCGACTCCAAGCCAGCACTTGACAGGTTAGCTGAAGTCATTATTGGGAGGCAAGCTTATCGCAGCACTAGTAACGTCTTCAGTTGGAATTCGGTTCCTCGTCGGTAAAGTTGTGTTGAAATCATGAGTATTTGCATGACCGACCACTAGTGTCTTTTGGTTTTCGGAAAGGTATCGAAAAAGTGGAGTAGAAGTAGTAGATAGAAATGAAAATGAGTAATTAATTAATCTGTTTTCAGCTTTTGTGTTGGATAGAAGACGACTTTTTTTCCACAGAATAAGTGAAACTAGGTAAAGAGGTAGTTCTTCAAACGTGAGAAGAAAATAAGAGTATTCGAATTTTCGAGTATTAGGTGTTTCATAACCCTGATGTACCATTCAGTCATCTATACTATATATGGTTTAATGGACAAGTAAAATTATATAGAAGAAAAAATAAGAAAGGAAGAATAAGGGCAAAAGGTTAATGAAAAGGTGTGTACGAAATGAAAACAGGAGGTGGCACGTAGCACACATTTTAAATTGCAATTCTTTAATTTTGAATCAAGTGTTGTGAACAGAACTGTGGTAAGTGAAAAGAAAAATATGTTTATCAATATTTATTTTGAGATTTGAGCAGTTGATGATGTGAAACGAAATAACATGCAACTTAAACATATTTTAGTTTCAATCATTTAATGATTTATTACAATCCTTTCGAAGAAGAGAAAATATGAAATGAATACTTGGAATCACTTTCTACGATAAAACCAGCCATTCTCTCTTGTAAAAAAGTTCTAATGCCAAAAGCACATTAATGGAATTGAGTATAATCCATTCAGAATTGTGCGATTCATTTGATCCAAACACGGCGGTGTTTCCCCAGCAGCGTCGGGCAGAAGCGTGATTGGCGGTGAATAGTGAAGAATGTAGTCAGTAGAGAGTGATGTGTAGTGGAGTAGGAATGAGCAATGGAGAAAAATAAACCAATGACAATTAGAGGACGGTGAATAATGAATGCCAGACGTTCGCGAACGTTGCAGGGTAACTGGCGTTGGAAGGCAGAAAAAAAGGGGTCGGGCGTGTGGCTGGTGAGGGCAAGGGCAGGAGTGAGGGCGAGGGCGGCGGAGCTAAGCTCGTTGACGTATGCCCGCGGCGTGGCGATAAAGTGTGGCGCCGGCGGGGAGCTAACAGGCGGCCATGCCGCTGCCACTGCCGCCGCCGCCGCCCGTGCTGCCGCCGCAAGCGTCGGTTATTCATAATTTCGCGCGTGATCGAGCGTCGGCGGCGCCCGGTTCCGTGTCTCGCGTGTTCGCGCTCACGCCAGCACGCGCACGCCGCCGCCATCTCCCACTGCCGTTCCTCTCTGACGCGTAGTCGAGTTCCCTCTGAAATGTAGAATCAGTTAATCTGTCTAAATAACTGCAATTAATAAATGTATCGAAAACTTGAACTTTCAAGTGCCGGGAGAGGTGACTCAGGGCATCAGCTGATGTCCACGCAGTGCCTCTGACCGAGAGATCTGATGTTCGTGTCTGGACAGTGGCAGGATTTTCGACACTGGCTTTTCAGTTAGATCGAATTCAGTCGCTATCTGGAGGATATTTCTATAGGCCGGCTGCTTTGATCAGTAGTTTTCCGTGTTTTCCGTGTTTTTTACTATCCACACCACACGAATGCCGAAACCGTACCCAAACAAACAACCCACGAACCGCACGAAATCTTTCCTTCCTCTTCATTTTCCTATCCTCACCCCTTTCTTCCACACACTCACACTAACATACACTACACTACCACTCTTGCTTGGAGACCGGTCGAGAGTTTAGACTTTGTCCCTGCTGGGGCGGTGCACCGCTGATGTGAGATACCTGGTTGAGGAGAAACCGCGCTAGCCGACGTCATGTCTCGCCATCCAGCGGAAGAAAATGACCGTCACCTCAAAAAAACAATACACTACACTTACAGGATTAATGAGATTAGCAGTTGTCTCCTCCAGAATTACTAATAATCAAGCGATCAAAACTTTGAAGTGGTATGCGTAAATGCCAAATGCCTAGGGTGTAATAATACTGTAACAATTGTAATACTCGTAGGAGTGGTTGGACATGGAATTCCTCTAAATAATCAGCCAATATTTTCAGATCATTTTCTAATTTTGAGATAGTGCCATCACTTATTTCAAAATAGAAATCTATGTGTATCATGAATAATATATTTCTACCCCTATATGACCACCCCCACAACATTTCCAAAATTTGCTCAAAACTGGTTCAACATTTTTTTCTTTGAATTTCTTGCTAGAATAGGGTTTAATTCCATTAAAGAGGGAGATATTTGCAGATGTTAAGGGGTAGTATTTTTTTCATTGAAACTATTTGGAGAAATGCTGAAGCTGGGAGACATTGTATTGCCAACATTTGCATCTGAACAATTCAACGCCAGTGAAACTAAATTTGTTGATAATCATATATTGGCGTAAAAGACAGAAGGAAAGACATGAAGCCACGTGCCACGGAGCTCACGTTTTAAAGGGCTCACATCCTTAAAATTTACTTTTATCATAGTATTTCATTGTTTAATGTTAGTTAACAAAGAGTTTCAAAGTACATCTACTGACGATTTTTCAAAAGTTCATCTTTTGAGTATAAAAATTCGAAAGATTTGTAGAATAAGTGAACTAAAAATAACAAATTTTCGAAATCACTTAATCCAAATATACTGAAAAATGTGTAATTTGTTTGTCGGAAATATGCATATTGGAGATGAATTAATTCTTTACGATAATCCAAAAGTTTTGTTTCGATCAAGATATTGGAGTTCGGAAAGAAAATTATAAAAGATACTAAAAAGTGTACGTGTAGGTAAATAATAGAGAAGTGTATATCGGTACAGATTCACAATTAATGATGAAGCTATATTTTGCGTCCATCCTTTTAGTTAAACGATTGTGATTATGGAAGATATTTCCTCGCGTTAAATGGAGGGACTCATGAAATATCAAAACTTGTGAATTATGTGTATCTCACGTTTTTTTCGCATCAGCCGAGCACCATTCAGTGAATCTCAATAATGAAAGAAAGAATTCTGAAGAACTTAGCAGGACATTTTATAAAGAGATGAGAAGAAAATGGATTATGATGAATATATCATTGCCAGTTTTGAATATTGTGTCAAACGTAAAGCATATACCTGTTAACCTTTGTGCTGGTTGTGTAAGAAAAGTGTTATTTCTACTAAAATATAGGATTTTTGGATATCGTTCCATTAACGCTGTCTAGTTTTAAAATTAACAGTAAGATCACTGTTTATTATTTATTAACCTATTCTTATCTTCAGAAACAGTCATGAATCTGTGAGTGCCAGGGAAGCAGATTTATGAAATTTAACAGATAGAGATTACTGAACAATTTGGTAAGTCACCGTGGATCCTTAATGTATTCTGTTCTAAAAAAATAGAGCTTCAAATAGTAATCTATTAATTTTTGTTAAAAGTAGTTGTTTTCACTGAAGTTGGTGCTTGAAGAAAAGATAATTTATACTATTTTCTGAAAAATTCCAACAATTTTGTTCTTTAAATTTTATTCACCGGAAAGAGAAAACGATTCTTATAAAATGACACAACTCTCATTTTCGTTGGACTATGAATTTTTGGAAATTACAAAAACTATAAATTATGCAAGAAAGTGTGTGCTGTTGTACTTCCTCTAAGTGTCTTTGCTTAATAGTTTATTTACAAAATATTATTCTGCAAAAAATAATTGAAAAATAACGGAATTGTGCAGTGTGACCCTGGATTAAATTTTACAAATTATAGTAAAGTCGTATATAGTAGAATTGAATTTAAAATACTTCATGTCACTAACATCAAGGCTGGAAAAAAAATTGATAATACGACAAAAATATTAATAGTTATTTCCCAAATTACAGTAAAACCTCGAAAAATGTAGTCTATAGCGTTTTATTCGAGTGCTTCTATGATTGATAGAAAATGTTTTCTTTTAGATAATTTACAATATACTTCACATAATTCAGGGTGTCTCAATGTTTCACATTTAGTGTAGTATACGAGCCTAAAGAAAATTTTAACTCGAAAAGTTAATGCTCGTAAATGTGAAGAAAAAAAGTTCTAGTAATATAAAGGATTAGCACGATGTTTCGAGAAATTAGTGATTCAGTAGATATAAAAATTGTAGCTTGATATCACGTGTTGTGTTCACGTTCTTAATACTCGGTAATGGGAACGTTCGTAGCCCTATGAGCCTCTGGATACAGAGAGTAGCACATTTGTTACCGCCACAGATTTCGCCATTTTTTATACAGTTGGCACGAAAATTCATAGTATGCGGTATGGTGTGGGTGGGGAACCACTGATCTATCCAAAAGCAAAAGTAATGTTACTTCTAATGTTTTCATCTGTATAATGTACGCTACTAAATAGATGTATTATTAAACAGAAAATAAATAGCGTAAATAAAACAGTACTAATTCTTGAAACCCCGCCTTACTGACGTCTTCATAATGTGCAGAACAAAATGATAACAGAAATAATTTCACCAACTCCACTAAAAATAATTTCATACACCAATTATTTCCTAAATATCGTGATTTTTAATAATCTGCATAGTTGAGTTTCTAATTTTCATTGTTGTGCAATTGTTAACAAGTTGTAAACGTTTTTTTAGAACTGGCCATAACATGTCAGCACTGCGGGAGATAGAGAGTAACTTTGTGAATTCATTGTCAACATTTTTTAATTGTTTTTTAAATATCCCTCGTAAAAATCGAACAATGATTACGAAAGAATAAAAATTTGTTATAAATCAGAAAACATTTATCAATTGCAAGAAATAGTGGTGCTGGTTTAAATCAGAAAACATTTATCAATTGCATTATAATATATTTTTTGTAATCTATAATATTTTTATCTCGACTATATCAACCAATATCCGGTATATCAAAGAGTTTTTGCACGGCGAAGCATTACAGCTATCGGCAGAACTAAAGATCTTCAGTGCATGCGCAGTTTGAGTTTCGCATCACTTTTGTGTATGTGCTCATTCGCGGAAGTGCGAAATTACAGTTGATTGCTGTACGCTATGCCATGCAATAACTCCCTATTCCTTCAGTTGATTCCTATTCAACCCATTGGTCAGATGGTCAACAAACTTTCATCGACTCCAAGGGGATTGATAATGACCCGTAGCGAACCCTTGGTGTAGGGACTGTCTACGCAGGGTTGCCAGATCCATACTTGGAAACTCCGTCACCGGAGAGACAAAATCTGCTCAATTCCGCCAAATACCTGAGTGGTAAAACTGTGACCAGTTAAAAAAGCGGCCTTTGGCGCTGCAGCTGGTTATTTCAAAAGTAAGATCACAAGTCAAGCAAAAAGCACGTTTACAATATGTTTAAAAGTACACTATGTGATCAAAAGTATCCGGACGCGTCCGAAATGATGTTATGATGTGGTCGTGAATTTCATTGTGGGGGCTTGCACCCCTTGTTTTGTGTGGCACTATCATGGCACAGGCCTACGTTGATGTTTTAATCACCTTGCTTTTTACTGTTGAAGAGCAATTCGGCGATGGCGATTGCATCTTTCAACACGATCGAGCACCTGTTCATACCGCACGTCCTATGGCGGAGTGGTTACATGACAATAACATTCCTGTAATGGACTGGCCTGCACAGAGTCCTGTCTTCAATCCTATCGAACACCTTTGGGATGTTTTGAACCGACTGACCGACCTACATCAATACCTTTCCTCAGAACATCACTTCGTGAAGAATGGGTTGCCATTACTCCAGAACCCTTCCGGCATCTGATTGAAACTATGCCTGTGAGAGTGGAAGCTGTCGTCAAGGCTAAGGGTGGGCCAACACCCTATTGAATTCCAGCATTACCGATGGAGGGAGCTACAAACTGAAAATTCATTTTCAGCCACGTGTCCAGATACTTTTGATCACATAGAGTCAATACCCTCGTGTATAAAGCTCACATGTCATAAGCAATGAATATTTGGAAAGTAGTGCAATTTTTAGATATATTTAGCACGATTGCATGCATGTTTAATTAAAAACAAAGAGAACTCTAACATATAATATACTTGTATATTCTCGTAATATGTACTCGTACGAATGAGGCGATTTCCCCCTCGAATCTGCACATTTGAAAGATGTTCAAAACAAAACATCTTGTGACTAAGTCATAATCATTCAGACGCCATCAATATTTGTACGATTATTAGGAAAATGTGGGTACTATTGCAAGTGGGTATGCAAGTGAAGATGGGTATGCAAGCCAAAAAAGCATCGCATTACCCAAAATCCTCCCACGAAACAACGGATTCCGCCCAATTAGTGGAATCCCGCAAAAATAATTATAGTTTTAACTGACAAGTTATTGCTTGTTATTTCCTTCGACACCTAGCTTGATGTACATCGCATAAACTACCTGGATCGAGAGGATCGTGGTTCCAAGAAAATATGAAAACAGTTGAATGGCGCTACAAGTTCTCTTATAGAGGGAATTGTGAGAGGGAATTATGGGGGAGAAATATGAAAAGACAAACAGAGTAAAGTTAACAACTAGTTAATTAGTAATTTAGTGGATTTTAATCATTGATATTACTTTAAAAAATCATATATGAACCATGGGCGTTAACTGGTCTAATGATCGAGCGGCGATAAAAGCCATCGGACTATTTGTCATCACCCGATCATTAGAACCCTTATAACGTCTTTGGCACATAAACATCTATTTTCCCCCCGCAAGCCGACATTTTTTCCCCGCCCAACGGACGGAATTCCGCCCACGCCAATACGGCGTCGGTGCCGGCGAGGGCACCGCGCACGAGAGGGAAGGCGAGTGCGCCGGCGCGCGGGTGAGTGACAGCCGCGCGGCGCGGCGCGGCGCGCACCCGCCGCCGGCCGGCGCACGAGCGCAGCAAAGGCAGCCGTCGGGCGGGTCACGTGTTTTGTCAAACGCCGGTTTCCCGGCGGATGAATTATCGCCGATTGCCCGTTACCTGCGCGGCTTACTAATTTCAGGAGATCTCGTCCCACCGGGGAAAAAATTGGTGGGTTGTAGGGATTGCTGGTCTGGCCTGAGAGAAGTAAAAGGCTCCCCGGCTTTGATTTGCTTTATGGCTGGAGGAATTAATTAAATTTATGTGAGCAAGCTTTTAGCTTTTTTCAATGTTGCGGAAATGATGCTGTAAATTCCGCAGAAATAGTACGTTTACGCTATGGTGGATGTGAGCAACATCAGGATGGAAAAGGAGAGGAATGTGCGAATACATGGTTTCTGTTATAATACACGGCTTGTTTGTGAGAAACGTTGTTAGCCTAGAATTATCAAGTGTCTATTCATGTGTAACTGCTTGTGTTAATCGTTTTGCGATTAATGGAGTGGAATAAATTATTAACACTTTCAGATCAGGAGAAGTGTGTATCATTTCGAATAGGCATTCTGTCGTCTTATCTGACAATATTTCTGTGAATTATTTAGGAGATATCTACTACATTTTGACAACACAAGCACACCGCACTATGTGTATTTAATGTAGTTATGTAAAAATATTTTATGAGTTTTATACTTTTGTTCTTCCACGTTTAAATGTATAACATCTAATTAATCGCATTGAAAATATTATTATGAAGAGATATATTTGATAAAACTGTTTATTGATGATACTACAAATTTCAGAGGGTATTTGTATAATATTTATATTATACACAATACTCATATTCCGTTATAATAAATTTATAGTATTTTGTTCCTTACTCAAGTTCCTTTTCCCACCCAGCATTGAAGTCTCTCATAACAGACAGATAGCTCCACAGATCTATAATTATACCTAATAAATGTGTACTTCAACATACTTACCACGAACGTCAAACTCTTTTAGCTATCGTTCCGCGCATCGACATTTCATCGTCATTCCCTGTCAGGCGCGGCGTGGTTCAGCGCGACGCACCCACTTCGAAGAACCAAATTTCCTCTCCATCCGATCCATCAGCGCGCAATTATTTTAATCTATCGCCCGTGTCAACGCGCATGAAAACTCGACCGATGAGACGATAAGCGCGTCGTTGTGTTGCGTGAGCTCCGTCTTCATGTACCGCGACGCGGGGGATCGCCGTGCAGGTGCTGTGGCGGCTGCGGCGGCGGTGGCAACGCTAGGCCGAAAAGTTCCCCCCGGCGCGGCGGCGCTGAGCGAGGCGAGCGGCGCGCGGCGCGCGGGCCGGCCGCAGCCTCGCAGGGCTCCGCGGGGCGGAGTCGACGACCGACTAGCGAGCGCAGTGTGGATTCGAGAGCTATCGAATGTATCGGCCGTGTTGTACGATGCTCTTGTTAATACAAAACAGAAGATGGATTAATGTTTTAGCAATTAATGTTGATGGCAGCGGTTGTTCACCGGGGGGAATGGCCGAAGACCTATGAGATACGGATTTAAGATTGACAGTTTTTAAACGACATGTCTCTTGTGGTACGTAAGTTACAATGGTGCTACAGATGTGTGAAACAAACAGCTTATTTGAGTAAGATAATTGCATGTAGGAGCAAACCTGTTAGTCGCGTTATACTTTTAACAAAAGCTTTTCACTTGCCCAAACGCATAATGAAAGAATAATATAAAAAATATGAAATTCCCCACGTTTTAAGCTATATTTACGATTTACAAGTCCTCCTGCATACAGGATACCTTGCACTATTTTTCTTCAGTGAATTAATTCCCATTAGTATACGAGTTTGTAAGTTATAGAAGTGATTATCTTTAGTAAACATAACAAGAAAATTACTTATAAAGAATACAAAATAGTAAAAATCATTGTAAAATTTACCAACAAATATCATTGCCAAAATAATCGTTCCAATACTCGAACATAAATATTGATCAGTATTAATATTTTGAGATACAATCATGTTGAATCGAGATAAAAATATTATAAGTTACTGCAAAAACGTCAGGGCGATATATATTTCTTTAAAAACATTTATTCTTATTCTGCTTTCTCAAGTCTTATAACCTGTCTTGATCCGCTGTTCACTCCCACCATCTCATGTCATGGAATGACCTGAGCTGCGTCTTCCTTGAGGGAGCTCCTCAGACACTTTGGGGACTATTCTTGGTTTATGTTGGTTCCGGGTTTCTCTTTGCGCTTCCCTCACTGTCCTACTGATTTGATTAATGGAGAGTTCTCTTATTTAAGAAGACATTACTCTGTACTTTAAATTTTTTCTAATAATTTTTCAAGAAGTCCCACTTTGTTTGCAAATTTTGTTGTGTCTGCGTTAGTTTCTGTTGCGTAAGTAAAAATAGGGAGATATCCGATTTATATATTTTAACTTTTGTGTTTGTATTATTAGGAGACTATTTTTCAAAATAATTTAATTTTAGTATCCTGATAGTCGGCTTTACTATACTTCAGAAGATAAAATGTTTTACCATATGCAAGGAAACAAAGCGATGTAAGTTGGAACTTCATGGAAGAACGATAGAACAAATAATTGAATTTCAATATTTTGAATAATTACATTGGTTTACTTGAAACTGTTTTCACGACTTGTTTTATATAAAGTATAAAATTGTAAAAATTTTTCCACCAAGTACAAAGCATTTTGATGAAAGAAACATGAAAATGTTTTTTTTATGGAGTACTTTTCTAAACGTTACATGGTACTAAGTCATGCCATGTTATCAACAAATGTTGAGATATTTTACGAGTGTATGACATAAGTGACCGGGTGTAAGGTCGCTTGGGTGTATGGTGATTGGTTACGAACACAAGTACCAAGTGTTATATTTGAACTGACGGTGACTTCCATTTAAAAAATTGTATTATATGTATTATGAATCAGAATTTAACTTGAAAATACGTAACAAAATTGAATAGAAAAAGGAATAGATCAAACTATCTATACATTGATAAATGTAACGTATTTTGAATATTTATTGGATTGCTCAGACGAACAGTTTCTGGTGCGTCCCATAAACTGAATCACAGCATAATATGTTAATTAACTAATTATATAAAGTGCATTAAAACGGACATTTACAGAATCATTTTATTTTCTCTTACATCATGATATTTACCAATCCTCTTACAAAACGTACCTAAATTGTATGTCACATTTATGAAAAATAGTATTTTAACTAAGGATATTAGGAAATTAATTATCAATAAGCATCTAAACTCGTTCAGATATTCCTCGAATTGTACAACTTGCAGCATGAAGCACCAAAATTGCTGGCATTCTGCGTGCTTATAAATCTTGTCAAAAAGTGCCAAACTGTCTTGTGCGGCCTGCCCTAATACGCGTGGCTCTCCGCGTCTCCCGCCACCCCGCCCTCCCCTCCCCCCCGCGCGAACCCATAAATCTCCCTCTTGCGATCCGCGGGCAATAAACTGGTATTGATAGAACCACTTACGGCCCCGTACGTGGCGTATATGGAGAAATATTCCCCAAGCCCGGGAACGCAGGCGAGATGCGGGCGGGCGATACGCGAGATGCATGATACATGGACAGCACGATCCTGACCTCGTATTATTGGTTCCTTGTATTAAATCATTCCCGAGAGCTAACACAGATAGCAGAATCAAAACGCGGATTTCACCGCGGGAAGACAACGCGTAATAAATTCCGTGTCGATGGCACAACGGGCGTTCGGTTATTCTTCCTGCCCGCGTGCCTCGCGCGGCGATAAATTAGCCCGACGATTATCAAGATATTACACGCGGTAATGGGCGGGGGCGCCACGACCGGGTGAACATTCTGAAGCGAGTTTTGTTGGATACTTGCAGAATTAACCAGGTATTTTGCTGGAATTATTGTGACAACGTTGAGTTGGGTTCTGCAGCCCGTAATGTTTTTTGACGTAGCGCGTTGGGAAGCTGGAAAGGTGACCGGTTGTATCTGTTGTTTTTTCCCCCTCTTGTGCTACAAAAATATATTGATGTCGAAGATATGTGTTTTTTGTTTGTTTCTTAAGCTGACCCTAAACTTTGTCGTTTTGTGTTGGGGCTGACTCCTGAAGTCGTGTTAAGTGCTTTATTTCATCATTTTTCATTTTCTTTCAAACGTTGGCTTTCTATTTGCTGTTAAGTGGACATTTATATCCCTAAAACAGCTCTGATTTAGATCACCTTTTTGTATTAATTTTTATAACTTGTATATCAATAGCTTAATGTTCCATTTTATGTAACACTTGGATCAGAGAATCAACACCAGCAGAGAGCTATTAAAGACATTTTTATCGAATGAAGAAAAAGACAACACATCAATTTTATCGTTATGATATTCATTTAAGTAAATTATTTCTCAATACGTTCTCAATTAAGCTCATTAGTAAATATTTTGTTTTTCAGACTGTGCGGCCGAATTAATAACATCCTCGACATGGAGGTTGACAGGGCTTCCCACCCACGGCAGGTACGTGAAGATTGCGGTCGCTCTCGGGATTTTATCAGACCCTCCCGTCACAGCGGTCGTCGTCGGCGAAGCTGGATCGCGCTTAGCGCGACGCGGCAGGTGAACCTGCTGGCCGCGGCGAGCGGCGGGGCGGGGGACGGGGCCGCGATACGGATCCGGGAGTCCCTCCGCACGCCGTAGCGGTGGCGGTGACGGCGATGGCAGTGGGCGGTCGTCGTTCGGAAAATACCTATGTTCGCGTAAGCCTTATTGTCACCATTGCCATGTCCGCCTTAATCTCAGATTTTGCTCGGACTTCGTCACCCGTTTGTTTTCCCAGGTGGTGGTGGCGGCGGCGGCGGCGGCGGCAGCTAATTCTGTTCTCAGCTCCACTATCATGCCCACCGGCATCCCTAGCACACACAGGGCTTGCCATACCCTGCGACTGCAGCGTGTTGCATTTACTCACCCCCCTCCCAACATCGTGCTACCGCTACCAGAGCCGCGGCCTCTGCTGCCACCATTGCCGTCCACTGCCCGCCGTGGCCCTGCCCCCGCCGCGGCCGCGCTAAGAGCGCTTGACATCGGTTATTAGTCGTGGCGGCCGCTGAAACGTAGCTGGCGATGGGCGCAAGCGATTGCGTCCTCGCGGCCCTTGTGGTTTGAGCGTCGGCGCGCGGGCGGCGCGGGGGTGCGGCGCGAGTGCCCACCGCCCGGCGGGCGGCTGTCAAACGCCGCTCGCTGCCGCCGCCCGTGCCTCGCTGCTCTTCTAAACAGCGGCCGTATCTCGGCGGCCATCAGGGCCGGCGCTCCCCGCGCGTGCAGATGCTAACACCCGCCTTCGCCCGCGCCTTCGCTCACCCGCGCCTTCGCGCACCCGCGCGCCTTCGCCCCCCTTCGCCGCGCCTTCGCCCGCGCCTTCGCCCGCGCCTTCGCCCGCGCCTTCGCCCGCGCCTTCGCCCGCGCCTTCGCCCGCGCCTTCGCCGCGCCTTCGCCCGCGCCTTCGCCCGCGCCTTCGCCCGCGCCTTCGCCCGCCTTCGCCCGCGCCTCGCCCGCGCCTTCGCCCGCGCCTTCGCCCGCGCCTTCGCCCGCGCCTTCGCCCGCAGCCCCGATGCACGACCGTGCGGTTCTTAATTTTTTTATCATTTGCTTTCATTTCTGATGCCTTTAAAACTCCGTTCATTGCTTCACCTGTGTGTTAGAAAGTACACTAACGTCAAACTAAAGTCAAACATAGGCAAAAGGGAATGGCAGAAATGTAATTTTAAGCGTCTTATTAAAGTGGAAATGGATTTCTTGGAATCTTGTTAAGTAAATAATGAATGCTGTTTAATCCATGAAATTCTCTTCAACTTATTAGTGTTTCATAACGAATATGTTCAAGAAGTTTGTGTATTCATTTATTTGCAGACCAATGAAACGAAATGCAGAAAACTATTTCTCAAGTCAATGTAGCAACAACATTTCTTCTAAAAAAAGTTCGTAGTCAGTTTTTTTTCGGCTTTTCCAAAACAAAAGGTTATTTTAAAAGAGACGTAAGGTCGTCACTGAATTATTTGAATACTGAATGACACACGGGCTACAGTTCTGCGATCCTACTAAAAACCCTTAGTCAATTGCTTAGTTTTTCGGATTTTGTTTTAAAAAAGTGGCCCCTTGTTTTCATTTAGTTTCTTTTCAATTCGAAGAAGTTTATTTAAATCGTAATCTAACTTGTTATTCACAAATTCCTTCAATTTTTGCACCGATTCTATTACATTTGTCAAATAGTTCATTGACGACCCAACGTATATTTTAAAATAATCATTTAATTAGCAAAAGACAAAGAAGAACTCACTACAACCTTTCTGGTAGAAATAAATGTGTTGTTACTACATTCCCCCCAGAAATGGTTTTGTGCATTTCATTTATTGGCCTGCAAATAAATGAATACATAGAAAATCCTTGAAAATATTCGTTATAAAACCTAAATAAGATGAAGAAAATTTCCTTGTTTAAATAACATTCTTTATTTGTTTATAATGGTTACAAGAAATCCAATTCCACTTTAGTAAGACGCTTAAAAGAACATTTCTTCCATTCTATTATGTCTATTGTTTGACGTGATATCGTGCACTTTTAACATACAGAGGAATAACAGTGCGGAGTTTTAAAAGCATAAGCAATAAAAGCAAACGGATAAAAATTCTATATTTTTGACATTCGCAGAAGACTGTATTAAATCAATGTTTCCAATTGTATAATACATACAATATAAATACTTATGTGAAAATAGTTAACTGTAATTTAATTCAGGAAACGCGCCCGATTTCTGTTCAAGTAATAAAACTAGGCATACAATTTAAATGTTACATTTCCTGAAAAACCAAATACAACACATACATTTTACCATTAAAAAGCTATTATATACTTTCGCTACAAACTGAAGGTACTACAAATTCACAATTCTGAAATTTGCAGCAGAATTCTCAAAGTTTCAGACGCGAAGAAAGTATTTCTCTCCAGAATAGCTGGCTGGCGTATTTGCATTTCCATATGCCAAATCTCCAATTTGTATGCCGTTGCGCAGTATACATTTATCTGGAAGCAGCAATTACATCGGACATTATCTATTCTAAAAGTGTGGAATTTATTTATGTGAAAGATCAATAATGCTAAATTAGAACCAAAGTGGCTCGCATTATAAAAAGGTTGGGATCTACTCCTTCGTGGACGGTTATTCACTATGGTAGTGGCCGTGGGTAGGCGCACCTCGAATCAGCCATAAAATAGACGCGTTATCGACGAAACACGACAGCGCACGGCGCTTTCAAGGGTAAGAATATTCAAGCCTTATAAAGATGTCTTGAGCGGGGTTTTCTTCTTATTCTCCGAGACTTATTGTTACCCTGAGCACCGTGCCGACAAAAAGCAAATGGCCGTGGTTTTTCGTTTCGTTGTACAAATATAAAATATGTCAATTTTTTATCATTTTCTTCACATGGGTGAACTTCGATTTTATCTCTTCTTACTGTATACACGTTTTGACATTTTAATGTGTCTTGATCGTATCTGATTTAACAAGTTCAGGTTTTATAACAAGCACAGGCTTTCGTCAACTCTTTCGCGAAATGCAACTCTGCGGTAGAGAAAGCGGCGCGGCAACGGCAGCGATGCAACCAGCAGGCAAAAATGCCGGAGGCTGTCTGACTCAAGCGACAATCCTAGGATAACGAAATAGGCACGAAAGTATTTTTACGACAAAGAACACTTTTGAAGCCAGCAATTGAAGAATAAATTGCAGATTATTTTGTGTGTATGTCTTTGGAAACGATAGCTGAATATAAATTTCGTCGTTGTGGTATTGTTTATATTAATAATGATCGATGTCCATGGTCCGGCGTAGGTGGCTCAGAGCAACAACTGATGTCACTGCAGTGCCTATGACCGGGAGGTCCTACTATTTGACTCCCGACGGGGGCGTGTTTCGACACTACATAGTTGGTCAAGTTCACCCGATGTCTGGAGGGAATTCTAGCGGCCAATCGATACTCTGCTACATGGGAGTTTACGAATGTTGGAACAGAACCGTAACAAATGGGCCACGGGCCGCACACGTATTTCCTTCCCCTTCCTTCTCCTGCCCTCATCTCTTACATGTACTACACTACCACACATGCCGAGAGACCGATCGGGAGCTTAGAGTTTGTCTCGATTGGAGCGGTGTCACTGCTAGTGAGAGATATCTGGTGTGGGGAAACCCATCCGCTCATGTGCCAAATCTCACCATCCCTCGGGGGAAGATCACTGCCACCTCACAGAGAAAACGCGTGCACTACACTTACGGGAGTAATGACTGTAGTCGTTAACGCGTCCGGAATCACTAATTAATTAATTAATCAGTCGATGTTCGTGGAACTGTTCGGGTACCTATCGACGAAGGTTTCAATGAAATGCATTTTGAAGAGTGTAGGTAATGCAGTGATGATGAAAAGGCGTGTGCTTCCAGTGGCGAGCGAGTGTGTGACGCGTGATGGTGGAGGTCGGCGATGCCGCGGAGACGGCCGCGGCAGAGGTGACGGCAAGGCAGGCGGCGGCGGGGCCACGGGCTGTGGGAGGAGGATGTAGGCCCTTATCGCGCTGTCACTACACGCCCTGCGCCCCGGTCGGTGCATTACCGTATCTCGCAACGCCGCGCCTTCCTCTCGTCCCACAACTCCCTGCCACGATAGCGGATCGGCTCCTAGTGTGTTCGGATTTCTTTCATCTCAGCGACACTGTCTAAACGGACAACGGAAAAAGTGTTAATTCATGGCATAACGGTCGCAACCGGTGGTCGGCGACCTGTGGCCTCTGCGAGACTCCTGGAGACAACGGAGGTGATTGTCCATGTAACGTCTTTGTCAGCCCAGCGCGCAGTTTTCCTTAAATGCGGGCCCTAAAATGAATTTGTAACTTGTAATTTTGAGAGAGTAAGAACGAATTCGATACGAGATCGGTACTCAATAACGTGAAGTTTATTGTCTTCAAGAGGATATTATTAACGCTTTTTTAAAACATTGTGACGTTTAAAGGTGATGATTCACCGCATGTTCAGTGTTGAAATTTGAAGCGTAACACAGAACATCTACCGATAATTAATGTCTTTTTGAATACATGGACGTTTTGAAAAGATATTATTCAAGGGAACGCTCTCAGTAAACACGGCAGGCTATTAGGAGGGAATGACAGAGACTCGGCAAAGAATTCGGCACACAGTGCACGCAGCGTGGGCGTGATTCGCCACGGGCGCGGGCAGGGGGCGTGGTCCGGGCGGGCGGGGCGGGGGGGCGGGGTGGGGGGCAGGGCGGATCGCGACGCGTGGGGGGGCGGGGCGGGGCTGGGCGGGCGGGCGGCGGAGCGGGGCGGCGCCGCGCGCTTCGCCCTCCTGGCGCGCGGCCTAAAGAAGCCGCGAGCGAGCAAGCGCCAGCCGCACAATACGCCGCGCCAGGCCCAACCTGTGGACAATCCGCCCGACTGAACGGGACTCGAGCAGACGCGGCTATGACGCCGAACACGCCAAAGATGGAGCGATTGTCTATTCGAGTTTGCCGGCAATATAGAATGGAAGTTAATTTCTTACTCTTTAAAATGGTGAATTGCGCGAACGCTGTAGAGCGAAAGGCTCGTAAAACAATTGAAGGGGGGTCTGAAAAGTCCAATTGAGCGCACTACCTCGATGAGACTAAACCCTGGCCCGCGGCGCGCGCCTACCCCCCGCCTTCCTCGTCCTTCATTCCGCGCCGCCGCCGCCGCCAGCGCCTCCGGACCGCGCCGCGCTGCGTCGCGCCTCCGCACCGCCCAGTGCAGAAAAGCGCCTCGGTCGGCGCGCGGCGTCGGCGTCTATGGCCCGTCGCCGTCTCCGTCCCCGCCGCCGAACGCCAGCCGGGCCGGCCGGAGCCTCCCGCTTTTTTCGGACCCTGCTACAGGATGCCGTCTGGTGAATGGCCGGCACGTAAGACGACGGTGCGTTCCTCCCGCCGCCTGCCTCTCCGCTCCGGTCCTCACGGCGTCGCCATTCATGCGTACACGTCCGCGCGCCTCCGCCGCGCCGCGTCTTCCGACCGCATCCCAGCTCTGCCTGCGCTCGACTATCCCGCAGAAAAGCCCGACTGCTCTGACGAGGCGTAATAGCGCACAACACCCATCGGAATGCCCGCGCCGCGCCCGCCCCGCCCCGCCCGCCACCGCCCCCACTTCCGGCACGTCGCCGCCCCGCCCGCGCCTCCGACGCACCTCCACCGGCTCCCGGTTTCAAAGAGTTCACGCCCGCTTGGCCACCACTATTTTCATTGAGCCTGCACGGAAAAATCAAGCTTCTTTAGAATCGGCGAGATCAGTTGAATTGACTGCCATCCTAATTCCTGTATCTGATACTCATCTTGTAATTCTCCAATAATTTCTATTATCTGCTCCTACCTATATTTTTGATTTTATTCTTTTCATAGACTTATGAGTATTTCTAATTTTATTCTTCAAGTTTCCTCCTGCCTATCGTTGACGTTATCACTCCTTCAGCAAACTTCATGGCTGTGATTTGCTTGTATTTCTACCCTCTCAGATCCGTCTTACGCGATTGTTACATTCACTTGAGTCAACTATTTTACTTTCACCGAACATTGATTTTTTTCCTTTTTGCATATATATATAATATATATATTATTATATACTATATATATATGATACAAGTAATTTCTAATCATCTAATATATTTTACTTGACAGGATAAACATTCATTATTTTATGGAATTAAAGCTAAATTCATTTCATGATATTTTTTTGCCTTCATCACTTTAAAGAAAGATCGATTTTTATCCAATTCCAACATTCAATAAATGACAATTTAAGTTTCGGTTGCTAATGCCATTTTAACATGATTTTCAAGACGCCTGCTTTGTGGTGACTGCCCCAGAAATTAACGTATCTCCCGTTTACGCCCCGCTGACATTTGATGTCTCTCTCAGCGGGAGATGTATGGCAACTGCCAGCGGTTCTGACAAACCGTTCGTCGGCCGCCGGGAGGGCAGCAGTCGGGCGCGGCGAGGCTCGCCACTCGGCAAGGCGAGGCATGGCAAGGTGAGGCCGGGCCGGGCCGGGCCGGGCCTGGCGGGGCGGCGCGTCGTGTGGGACACGGAGGGTGCTCCGCCTCACCTCGCAGCTTCGGTTTCAACAAGTAGCGATGGCGGCGGCGGAGGAGGCAACGCGCGTGCGCACGGCGCGCGGCTTCCATTTCAGCCCCATTGTGTCACGTCTTTGTTACCGCGCGGGCGCCGCCGCGGAAGGCCGCCTGCAGACGTCGCCAGACGAAACTAGAGCCGGCCGCGTCCAGTTTGACACAAGACAAAAGACGAAAGTCGGGTGGGCGCGTGCGAGAGAGAAGGAGAATGGGCGTGCGAGAAGGCCGACGAGTGGGTGGGCGTGGGTGTAGGCTGGTGAATGAGCGAGTGGGCGAGTGCGTAGGCAAGTAAACGAGGGGGTCGGCGAGTGCGTGGGCAAGTGAACGCGCGAGTAAGTGGGCAATCCGGTAAGCGGATGTACGAGCCGAGTGGGTGGGCATTGCAGCGAGCGATCGAGCGTGTGGGTGTAGTGGATAGTCCGGGAGTAACTAGACAGGGAGAGGAGCGAGCGAGTAAGCGGGCGAGCGAGGGAGGAGGCGAGGGGAGACGTTTCGCCAAAGGGGGGCGCTCCGTCACAGCGGTTTGCCGTTTCAAGCCGCATTTGACACTCGATGGCCCAAAGGAGCGCGGGCCCGCCGCGCCGCGCCGCGCCGCCCCGCCCCGAGGAGAAACCCGCCAACTCGCCTGGCGATATCGATATCCCGCCTTGTAACCGATCCGGCAGCCACCGCCTCCGTGAGAAGTACTCGCGGTGGAAGTGCTCATCTCCGAGACGGCGTTCGCTCGTTCCGCCTGCACTTGCGGAGATTTCCTTACGGTGGGCCTTACCTGGCGAAGTGCCCTTGCACATTTCCGGCGGAATCTTGGGTTGCACGCGGTGTCCACGGGATCAGTTGACTTCTCAGAGGAATATCACACGGGGCTTCTATTGAAACTGAAAGTTTTGTTGTACAAATTATATATACTGCATATTTTTTGAAAAATAAGAAAGAGCAGCGTAGAGAATTTGTTTGTTTAACTGGTACTCGAAAATTATGTGAATGGAAATTATATTTTGTTTAAATTATTTATCTTAATAAATTTACATTTACATTTTCAAATTAATAAGGAGTATCTGAAGTGAAGCTTAACATAACATTACTTTACTTTCTATTGATAAGAAAATAGGTTTCCAAGTTCTTTCAATTCTCTTTCAAAATGGTCCCATACACTCCAGAAGAAAAAACTATTAGAACGTTCTAAAATTTAATCAGAAATCGTGAGATCTGTTTGTTATCTTACTTTCAAAAATATATTTCTTATATTGTACAAAACAAAATATATTTTATGTTATTATCGAATGCAGAGATATGCGAATGGAGTGCGTCTGATAGTTATTGAATTCCGATTTTACAGTAGGTAGGAATTTTTTAAGGTGTCAAATTATTCCTGGTCAGTTTCTTACAGACTTCACACAAATTATGATTATTTACGTTTTATAGCATTGTTTTTTCATGAGATTCTTTTTATGACTTCTGTACAACTTATAACATAAATGTATGATGCTGACCCACGCAGGAAATATTTTATGGACAGCTTCATAGATTAAAATGAGGTATGGCTATTGTACTTTACGTAATTATATTTTTATTATAATTAATTATTTTTAAAATTGAGAAAACAGAACGTTATTATTACAATGTCTTGTACAAATTGTGTTATTGTTTAAGCGACACATCTTTTGCGACGTTGTAATTTGCGTTGGAATTGAATTATGTTTATATGCATATTTAACAACAGTAGAATTCACAAGGTTTCCGATTCCTTTGTATTCGCCATTTCCGCAAGGATGTCCACCAGGAAATTGAAAGCGTCGGGGTATTTACTTCTGAGATGGGCGAAGGACACCGGCAGATTCCACGTCATAGCACAAGCGCGTACCACAACGTAAATATTTATTCTGGTTTGTGTGTGTGTGTGTGTGTGTGTGTGTGTGTGTGTGAAACCAATGAGGCACACGAAACGAAGATTGATGTATCCGGTGAAAACCTACTCGCGAAATAACTTCCTTAATTAATCCCCAGAACCAACGCTCCCCCTTCACTTGCAACTCTTCACTCAATCACAGAAGAGACAGTGTAATGACTGCCAGAGGATGTATTCCCGTTCGTAATAATGAAAAATCTTTCTAAAGAATATCAAAATGTAAGATTTTTTACTTAATTATTACTTAAGTAAGCTTTTCATGTCGTCTTATTTATTGAATATTTTACGCTATTGGAAAAACATTTCGCCATAGTGATGAACCCTCATATTGCATGTCGTGGGGTAAATAATTTAGAAAATTTAACTGGAGACGTAAAGAAATAATAAGTCAGCTAAATGTTTTCGGACCCGGAAAGCATGTTCGAGCAAGTATTGTAACCCCTACAAAAACTATAACGTCGAAACAAGTTCATACACAATGACCCTTCAGATTGCTCAGTGTAGTGTTAAATAAACAATGCTTTTTGTTTTGTTTTCATAATGCATCCACCTGTGAAAAAAACATTGTTATGACCCTAACGAATTTTGAATCACTACCTTCTAGAGACCTAAATCATAGATCTATGTTAACAAAATAAACCACCGGTAATAATTTTCAATTTCGATAATTATTCTTTCTCAGTGATAATCATTCTTAAAGTGCAAATTGACACCACAAATCCTCGTGCACGGCGAGTCCTTCGCTGGAGACGGTAGCCTTGCGTTCATCCGCCCGCTGGGCCGCCCGCCCTCGCTTCCTAACTGGCGCCACACTTCGCATGCGCCTCGCACAAGGCGCTGCCGACGTCGCACCTCACACGACGCGACGGTACGCGACGCATTATGCAGAGGGCGTGCATCGATGTTGTTGCGTAATTTCCTGCCAATAACCTTTAGGAGGCGTCTTAACGGGATGTCAGATGCATGCCAAGCGAAATTTAGACATCTCTCTTCATGAAATTGCCAATTAGTGAAGCGAACGTCTGGCCGTAAATGCGGTGTAAGGAAGTTTTTCAAAGAATTTAGGATGTTTGCGCGTAGATGAGATAATATATACTTTTTGATTACTGTTTTTTTAAGAAACATTGAGTTGATAATACGTTATATTCTAATAGAATTTTAAACTGTAATGAAGGTTGGTAATGAAATTGGAATTTCTAAACATTTCAATGATTTGTTAGTCATAAAATTACGTCATAAAATACTAATTTTTTAATTGTCCTCAATCAACCACAAATAATCTTCGTTCAAATTCAGACAACAGAAGAATGAATTTTATATCTTTTAACTCTATTACTTCAAATTACGACTCTTCCATACTCCTAGGCGAAAAAAAGAGCTATACCATAGAAATGATTAGATCAATTGTTCAGATGATTACTTTAATAGTGTTTTTTACGTATTTAGTATTTGTTTAGAGTATTTGAATTACTTCAAGAATTTATCGAATGCCGATCGTAAAATGTGTGTTTAAATTCCTTTCCATCTGTAACTTAGCGCACACGTAAGGGCTATTACTGTTGTTCTAAAATTGGCAATATAATGATCACGTCTGTTAATTCATTCATTGAGTAATAAATCGCGATCATCATTCAAACATACTTAACAAATCAAACGAATTATTAAGTGAATATCCCTATTGTACGACAAGCCGACAAAAGCGATATAAGTGACATTCTTACCTTACCATCCAAATGTTGGTCTATGAAAATCAGCAAGATATTTCTTGTTATAAATATATATTTTGAGATTTATGTTCATGAACGTTTTTGTTGCGATAAAAATGGTATTCGTTTGTTTCCAACAACACCTCTCGTTTGTTTCTAGAAAGGAGAAGTCATTATGCAACTAGTGTTGTAATAAATCCATTAGAATACCGATACAACCACGAAACGTCTTATAGCATTCATTCGAGTACGCTAATAAAACATTTCCGTAAAGTGATAAATAAATCATATTATTAAATGACACAGCGATATAATCATAAGAAATTAATTCTGTCGTATATATATTAAAAAACAAAATACAAAAAATTAAAATCGGCATAAACATGTATTTTGTCCTTGTTTTTTTTTTTAGTTAAATTAATAAAGTCAATAAATGCATGAAACGTTTGGATGATCCGAAAATCAGATGAAAATGAGATTATGTAAGCGACGTGGCCTTCGGCTCCTAGGTATCGTGGAATGGGCGTCCTGTGGCGGGTGGGTCCTCACTAGCATGCCCTACCGGCGGCGGCGTGTTAGCCCTCAGGCGCTCAACAGTAGTTCATAAATACGCCATTCCGCACTACCTACCGCCTTTTTCAGTGCTAACAAAGAACTTGTATTGTTATTGTCTTGCGGCCTATATTTCACGAAATGTTCTAGAAAAATACCAGCCGGTAAGGAGACTTAAACAGGACTTTCTTGTCTTTACGCACCAATGAACTACTGCTTGAGATATCAGTTCGCGCTCAATTGCCGTGACTGGTAATTTTTATGACCCAAAAGTCAAAGGTCCCGCGCCTATTTCGTGCGAACGAGCCTGATGTTTTTGCAGATACATAAATTCCTCTACAATTGAATCCAGTTGATCTATGGCTGCCGCCCCAGGCGGCGGCGGTGGCGGCGGCGCCGGCCGCGAAAGTGGGGGACGTGATTGTACCCATTAGCTACTCCTGAAAATACGACGGGTTTGTACGTGCAATACGTCTCGAATTTCGTCAGAACATCGATTTCCTCCCGTCGATTGGGACTTTTCTGAATCATCCAGAATCGGCCACCAACGGGTGCGAATTGTGTCTCAAAGTTCTGCGGAAACCACGGATGATGCTTGTCGGGCTCATAGTTTCTTTATCGCGTTCTGAAAAATGTGAACAGCGCTGCGGGTTTCTTCTGGATTCGTTGAAAGGTAGGCCTACATTTTTTATTTATTTCTAATCCGTCCTCGCGCAGCCGGGGCTGCCCAATGTTGGTTGTTGAAGCGGAACACAGGCGCATCGCGGCAGGGGCGGGGGCGGGCTCCGTGTCCAATCTCGACTTCCTGCCGACTCGCCGCCTCCGCACCGCCCCCGCACCGCCGTTGCCGCTGCCTTCGCCGACCGTTGCCACCCCCGACTCTGATGCCGCGGCTGCTGTCCCCGCCCCAGGCGCCGCCCGCAGCGCCACCGCCGCCACCGCCCACTTGCTGCCGTCACTGCGCCGTCACTGCCGCCGATCACTGCCGCCGTCATCGCCACCCCACCGCCACCGCCGCCGCGCCGCCGCCGCCGCCGCCCGCACCGACAGCACATCTACCCGCCGCCGCGCCGTCGCCGCGCCGCCCGCCGCCGCCGCCCGCTGCCACCGCCGCTACCGCCGCCACGGCCCACCGCCGCCACGCCCGCCACCGCCGCCACCCGCCGCCACCCCCCACCGCCGCCACGCACCGCCCAACGCCGGCCCGCCACCGCCAACACGCAACACCGCCGCCCCGCCGCCCCGCCGCCGCCCCGCCGCCCGCGCCGCCGCCGCCGACCGCCGCCGCCGCCGCCAGCCGCCCCGCCACCGGCGCACGTCCACCCGCTAGCCACCTCCCGCCGTGTATCCGCCCCCGTCGAATCGCCGCCGTTTCAGTGGCCGCTGCTGCATCATCGAGCGTAATGAAGACTAATATAGAGCATAATGGAAGCGCTTCTTAAGTGCGTTCCTGAGGGGTCTTAGCCGCACCGGTGCGTCGCCTACCCGTTCCCGCTCCCCTCACCCCTCACCCCTCTCTCCCAGGGTCCCGAGAACTCTACTGCTCGCGTTTAGTAGCGGACAACTTCATAGGAACCTCCCCGACGTAGTTAGCCGATCGCTCGCTCCGTGGCATCATGCATATTATGAGCGGCCCCGCCTCAATGGGCCCGTTTTGTGGAGCTGTCAGAAGCCATTACGCTGTGTAGACACTTGCCGGCCACCACGGGTCGACCGCACAACCCATCCCCAGGACAGGTGCAAATCGTGCGTTGATTTAAAGACCCGAAGAAGTAATTAAATCTACTGTGTTGGTATCTTAAATATTGTTCTCTTCGGTTTTGTATAATCGGTATAATGCAGGCAAATTAGATTTAATAAATGGTAAAAACTCGAATTTTACTACTTTGAGCTGTACATTTAATATTCAAATTCTGTAGAGAATTTCTACTATATGTGTAGTTCTATAATATATGTTAATTTAATTTTTTATTTGGTAATACAAATAGTGCGTTCCGTTTTGAAACTGAAAACATAAAAAAATCCATATTCAAGTATGTTCTGCGGTCTCTAATGTAATTTAAAATAAATATTGCACAACTGTAAGCAATCTTATAGATACTGAGCTTTTTATTCGTCAAAAAATGGAAACAAATTAGGTCTGTTGTAGTATATTATGAAGATTCTTAAAGCTTATTTATTAAATTACAAAGCAATTTATACAGAATATAGTGTATGGCTGAAACAAAAAATACATGTATTGTGCTGAAGCAAAGATAGAGATTAAAAACGACCCAACCACCAGTCAAAAATGTGAAGGAATGTTATCAACCTTTCGCATTATTCTTGAATGCTTAAACTCTCAAAATCTAAGAAGCTCTCTTGGGATCAATAACTATGTAAAAAAAATATTTAATTCAATTGAAGGTTGCAAATCAATTCCAAAATATCTTAATATTTCTGGTCTGGATATAATGATCTGAATTATTGTACAAAATTTATTGTATCTCTGATGCAAATTAACAGTGGTCGCTAATAACTTTACTAACTATTTCTAAAGTGACCTGAAATAAATAATTTTAAAAATGGAGATTTTCTTAATATTTTCGGTATGGATTAAAGATACCTGGAAAACTGATTAGAGTGAACTCACAGACTCAAAAATACTTTGCAATATATGTTTTAGACATGAAATATTTGATGTAATATTTCTAAAAATATAACACTAAAACAAAATTGACATTTACATAAATGTTAATATATTAATTACAGTATAAATCGTGAAATTTTACCAGAGTAATTATCGAAAAAAGGAATGATTTACTATACCCAAAAGATAAAATTACTTAATGTTTGATCTATTTTTCAATGTCTAGTAAGTTAATTGATAATGCAACAAGAATTGTTAGTATAAATAAATTAATGAAAATAATATAAATTAATTAATATGTGAACAATAAATAAATATCCGAGCAATTTATTGGCTTGTAGCAAAAGTACTACATGGAACATTTAAAGGAAAATGATATTCATAAAAATGCATTTTGGAGAAGTGCACCGTCCAGATATCCCGCTACATTTCGCCTCAACAGCAAATTACAGTGTTTCGAGAAATATCACGCAACCAGCGTAACGTAATGGCAGGAAAATGCAAAATTTCTAGAATGTCATTTAATAAGTTTAGACTTGATGTACTGAATTTCGCACTAAAACGGGTAATTTTACTGCATTTAAAACGGGTACAATTTCACTGTGATTATCTCTTGGTCTCTAGAAATAATAGATTTATTTGTTCCCACGTTGCATGCCGTCGCGCCTGTGAGCACCATCAAGTCTATTAGCATAACTAGTAAATTCAAATTCGTCTCGAGTGCTTCCGCTTGCACATATGTACCTGTGGTCACCCGCGCAATCTCCCAATAAGGCACAAAGCACGTCCGACTGCCCACAAAAAGATAGGTTTATCAATAACGCCCATCGACATTCCAGGAAGTGATTACAGATGTGGGAAATTTTTTCGCGTTGGCGCTTGTTGAATTGCTAATGCCGAAGTGATATTTGACCACATGACGTCACGCAATTAAGAAGGCGCATTACCATCAGAATGTGATTTCAATAGCGCCCACATCCCGACTCAGCCGATTAGCATGAGAAGGGCTCGCTCGGTAATTACCGCTGGGTCGGCGCTGTTTTTGCCGGAAGGTGAGATGCGGTATCACCTGTACTTCCGCTGGGGGCGGCCCCGACGCTACAGCCGCCGCCGCCGCCCTCGCCGCTGCCCGGCACAATAGGGAAGGCCCGCGGGCGGCCGGCGGCGACCGGCGCCCAGCAGCCGGTAGGACCCGCCCTGCGGCCCCCTTCGGAGGACGCGCTTCCTCTGTTGGCGCGCACGCACGTAGAGGCGCGGAGGGGCGGGGCAGGGCGGCCTTGCCCCTCTCCGGAATTGAAAGGGAGAACTTTGGTACCTATACGGATTTCTGTCTGCATAGGATTCTGAGGTCAATACCAGGCGAATGCTGGAGCAGTACCCTATCAAACGGGTCACGGACCGCACGCGATCTTACCTTCCCATTCTTTGTCCTATCCTTCTCCTTACACTCACATGCACTACACAGCCACACATACCGTGGAGCCGGTCGGGAGCTTCGAGTTTGTCCCGGCTGGGGTGGTGCCTCACTGGTGGGAGATTCCAGGTTGGAAAATCCCGCTAGCCGGTAGGTTGGCGCCAGATCTCGCCATCCAGTGAGGCAAAATTACCACCTCCTCCCGAGTAAAAACCTATACTAATCTTACGCGACTAATGGCTTTAGTAGTTGACGCGTACGGCATCACTAAAATGCAAGCAAGCCAGATTATGCAGATTATGTTGAATAGAGGTCTCAGTTACACGTAAGTAGTCACTAGAACCACTGGTGGATCCTATTTTATTTTTGAAGTTTGAAATAAAAGTTTTAATAGGTAAAACTTAACGATTTTTAATTTTAATATTTTTCTTCTTTTACAAGAAAGAAAACAATATTTGATTGTTGAGAAGAAAATGTCAACAATTAAACATCATTTTAAACTTCCGTTTCATTGCTTTCTTTCCTTTGCCATGGCATGATTCACCTCATCATAAGAAAGATCTAATAAAAATGTTCATTATGTTGGTGGGTTAATTAAAAATTATAATTTTTAATATTTGCTGCTCTGCTAGTCACTAAGAATTATTTTTAAAAAGTGAGGAAAAGGGTAATTTCTATAAAAGTTACGCGCAATACGATGTCGTACAAGTGTGTTTACTGTCGTACAAGTATGTTTAGTGTCGTACTTGTATGTTTACTGTCCACAGTCATTGTATTTCCTCGGCAAATATTTTACTGTTAAATACTCTTTTATGTTTTTCATATTTTCTATTATCAGATGCTCTTAAATTTCAGAACCATATTATAACGAACCTAAACACATTTCCAGTTTTTTAACTTACCTGAACAACGATAAAATGAACTATGGAAACTTTCTATTATTTCTGTTCAGAATGAGCGAATTACTCTAATATACATAATGTGGATTTTAATATCAGGTACAGACACTTCAGTTATTTAAATGAATATTATTAACTTTTTTTAGATAATTGGGAAAGAAGAGGATTAAGGTGAATAAGTTAGGAAATTGCATGTGGTGTGTTGTTCATTGACGAAAAACTTGATTCGCAACGCAAATCAGCGTATTTTTAGTGTCTACACTATTAACACCTTTATCCAAAATAATTATTTCACTATATATTATCACAACAATTAGTTTATAGTATATATTTACACAATCAATTATCTCATATATTTTTATCATGAAATCTGATCAAATTGTATTCAACGTACACTGGCCAATTTGAAGAGAAAATTAACTTTCGACTGAAAGTTTTATTTGTAGGAATGAGTTTGAGTACGGATTTCGCCTGATCCGTCGTTTCTAAAGGAATCGAAATTTCCATTTGTAGTCATAAGAAATTCTCCGCCTTTCAGGGCAACCTGAATGCGGAGATAATTCACGGCAGCTTTCTATTGCGAAATGAGTGAATTTGCATGTTATGTCAATGGTGGGCTCTTCAACAGTAATCATGTATTCTTACCCGGATTATCTGGATACCATCTCAGATTTGATGCTTTACGTAATTTAATCGATTCATACATTTTGGATTTTGATAATGTTTTTTACATTCACCCTTTGTTTATTCTTATACATTGGCGAAATCGTTTACAAAGAAAAATGGAAAATGTATTTTTTTGTTTGTTGTAGAACCACACAATCCTCTTATTCCAGTCATAACTTCTCCTCCATATATTAACGCTACGTTTGTGGGGTTTCGGCCCCGTGATGACCAGCCGCAATCTTTCTGGGTCCCCCGTAGCGCCAGAGACAAAGCTCGTGTGCCCGCGGATGCGTCGTGCGGGCGAAGCGAACCTCTCTCCCGTCATTACCTGCCTCTCGGACGGACGGGTGCTTGCGTAACGCACTTTGTCACATTCGTTCCGACGGAGCGGCTGTCGCGTCACGCTGCTTCGCTCCAGGAGAGCTCCCAGAGGAGGTCGCCCAATGGGCGGGCACTGGGCGGGGCGGGGCGGGCTAGCACCGCTTTCCATCGGATCGTGATCTCGCTGTTTACCGCTCAACCTGCACCGCGTGGTTATATATTGCGAAAATATTTGTAAATATATTACTTTGTAGATATATGCAAACACAACATTCTCACAATGCCAAAATCTCAACAAAGATTTGTTCCTTAAAAAATAAATAAATAAATAAATAAATAAATAAATAAATAAATAAATAAATAAATAAATAAATAAGTAAATAAGTAAATAAATAAATTGACAACTAAATGGACCCAAGTGAACATTCTGCGGTGTGCAAATCAATGTTTTAAAAGCAACATGCCTTCATACAGAATGATAACATGGAACAGATACCTCCGAAAAAGTGAAATTCTTATAAGCCCGTATTAAGTTTGAGTAAACATTGTAATATTAGTGAGCATCGAACAATGAAATAGAAATTATCATCCAGCGAAAAATGAAAGTGTCTGTGTGTACATTCAATTTAGTTTTACGTATAGGTCGAATTTCTTGTTTCTTATCAATCATTCTACGAAATTAGGACTATCTAAATCTCCAAAAATGTAATAGTTTCAAAAAAGTTTCATACTTCTTAAGAAACGTAACCCTTGCCACATGTCCCCTTTTGTTTATCTTCACAATAGGCCCCGCATGTTCTTCAATCCTGCGTCCTGTTGACTCGGCATACGGGGCTCGGTATTCCCTGCACGAACCCTGTACATGTTTCACCGCATATTATCCGCATGCTTCTCTGCATGCTCCCAAATGTTCACTACACGTTCTCCTACGTGTTAATCGGAAAAAGATAGCAATTGCTAAATTAAATGTGCGATATATATCAATGGTTCTTTCAACGCCAGGTTTTCATATCAAAATTATTTAATAAATCTTATGCATAATAAACTACATTAGATATTCGTAAAACACTTCGATTCAAAGAATGGGATTAATTTGTTTACTTGTCACATCGTCCACAAGAATTTGGCTTTGGTAGTATATTGTGACGTAGTGAAATAAGAAATAAATTTCAATAACAAAATAAAAATAATATATTCAAAGATTATGTACAAGTTACAATGAATTGCTAATTTTAAAACACTCCGGCAACCTTTTCCTTTCAGAACACTGCTTTACCGCAGAAAACACAAGCCACGCGTGATGCGCGCCGTCGGACCTCTGTCCCGTGACAATTACCGTCACATGGCCTGACGCCAAAAGTTAACCCGGTCGTGGCGACCG
This sequence comes from Gryllus bimaculatus, assembly GCA_017312745.1. Classification (NCBI taxonomy): domain Eukaryota; kingdom Metazoa; phylum Arthropoda; class Insecta; order Orthoptera; family Gryllidae; genus Gryllus; species Gryllus bimaculatus. The sequence goes on from BOPP01000030.1 coordinate 7,861,754, forward strand.
TGTGCCTACAGCACGTGAGATTGTCTGGCCCTTACTCTCCGGACATCTCGCCCTCACTCCTACACCCTCCTTGTACATACACGTACAAGCTTCCCGATGCAAACTGAATGAGAACGCGGGCGCAGATGGCGCCGCGTTAAATAGTTGAGGCTGACACCCCCACCACTGTTCCATAGATAGACTCGCACTGGCGCGAGGCTCGCAGGCCAGCCTTTGGTTTACGCCCACACAAAGAGTTCTCAGGTTGGCTGCCTGCTTCCGTAAACGAGGCTCGCAGGCTAGCATCCTCGGAGTTTACAGCCTCCGGTATTTTTGGCTCTGCGGCACTACCTGAGTCAACCGCCAGAGCGCAAACTCCGGATGTTCAGGCTTAACTCCTTCCTTCCTCCCCCGCAGCGTACTTTCACCAACCTAACGGTTCTGGCCCTCGTGTTAACGACGCCACAATATGAGTAAGAATACCTGCATTTTTCTGTTCATAATAATTATTTGTAACACTCACGAAAACATTGTCTGACAAATGCATACATGTCTTTCTGCATTTTTTTGTTTTACTGCAAATTTTTGTAAATTCATTCAGTAAAAAATCCATAAATCACTCTCATTGCTTGCAGTGGATCCAGAGTTGAGAGGTCACTATTGTTCCAACCAAAACTTGCCGTTAATTTAGGTAGTCTCTTAATCAAAATTATATCGACTGAGTTTAGCTAAGATCCGGCATTGTGACTGACTCAGCAGCGACTCTGACCACGACCTCCTAGGGCTCGAGCCCGACGGTGGCGAATTTTGGACTCTAGCCACACAGCTACAATAGTGCTAAAAAAACCGCACCACCTTTCTCACAGTTGTAATATGCAATATAATCCTAAACACCGCTTGATTTCCGAATATCCGGCGAGTTATGAACGTAATGGAACAAGAAACATCATATAATCTACATATATGGTAACCAATTTGTACTATTAATTGTTTAAAATGTTTGAGAGTACATTGGATTACAAATGCAGAATACCCATTTTCTTTAAGTGATGAGGTTTTTTAGTACTACTGTAGGTCCAATATAGCCGCGAAGAAGAATTTTATTTTTCAGACCAAAACATTCATTACACTAACGGGACTAATAACCAGATCACGTGCCCGAAAATAATCAATAAAACAATTAATCAAAGTTACAAGAAGCGATGGTCAAGTCTAATCCAAGTAATTATTGTAAAATAAAGTGTTTTCTAATCCAAGTAATTATTGTAAAATAAAGTGTAAAATAAACTATCAAAGTTCAAAGCAAATCTTCTCTTGCATGTAAACTATATATAGGGAAACACACAACATAAAGGGAAATCTATTCTTACGGAAATTTTATGCATAAAAAAACTTACTTCCAGATTTTTTTGTGTAAAAGTTTACAATTCTCTTTACATGCATAGGTTTAAAAAGTTCACAAAAATTGACTCTGTTTTTTATAATTTAACAAATGCAGGTTCTACAACTCTTAAAAATGACAGTTCATTTTCATCCGTAACGTTTCTCGTTTTTGGATCACGTCTCTTTTGTCGGCTCATGTAAAAAATCCTATATCTTGTGAAATGCACATTCCATTTCCACGGTACCGAACACATAAGCAAACTAGAAATCAATAGTACGCGAATGACTATTGACCGGGAGAATTGGCTCAGTGCATAAACTGAGTTGCAGTGCCTCTGATGTTGCGATCCTAGGTTCAAGTCCCCACGGCAGAAGGGTTTTCGGCCCTAGTTACATAGCTAGATGGAATTCACCGGCTGACTGGAGGAGAATCGGCTCTCGAAGCGGCCGGCTGCTCTGATCGGTAGGTGTCCGATCAGTACCATGCGAATTCCGGGGCAGTACCTTAACAAACACACCACGGACCGCGCGGATTTGTTAAAATTAAAAAAAAGTCCTTCACACAACATTTGGGTGAATGGTAAATGAGTATTTTGTTGGCCCGAAGGTGCTGCTGTTGTTAAAGCATCCATTGTCTGGAATAAGGAAATTGATAGCAAAAACCCACTCCCCATAATCTTTTTCGCACTCCTTACGAAGAAGGTATGTAGTCGATAACTAAATTTACGGATTGGACTGTATTGGTTCAGAAACACAGTATTCAAAACTGCATGTCTAGCAAGTGAATTACATCTGAGACCTATTTCGTTCTTCATTGTGTGCCTAAAAATATTGCAGAGGCACCATAGACATTTCTTCTGACTGGAACCAACGGGTTGCGTCACTTAACAAAGCCTGGGAACAATCCCTCATGGTCGCCTGTCCACCGCGGGAGTTGTAGGTGCTGGGCCCTTCGACCGAGCCGCCCCCCCGCGCCGCCCCCCNCGCCGCCCCCCGCGCCGCCCCCCGCGCAGCCGCCCGCGCAGCCCGCGCTTGTTAACGCCCAGCGCCGCGCCGCAGTGCATTGTATTGGTTGTGCGATGAGACAGGATCTCGTTTCGGAGAACTCTCAGAGCTGATTTAACGTCTGCTAACCATCTCGCAGACGTGATCTCTGCCTGCGTCCGAATGGAATATGTCACGTGGGCGTTTGGATGCTACGCTTAGAGGAGGGATTTAATGGCTTATCAGAGCGTCAGGTTCGACAGCGAGACAATGGAGCTCATGGACGTTATTATTTCGTAGTAATGATTTTATTGTGTTTCTCTATTACGTTATTTGGCCTGAATAAGGCGGTAATTGATCACTAAATCACGTATCTGCCTCTCTCAACCTTACTGCGTAATGGTAATCATTTCGTGGTGGGTAAATTTGATTTCTTCAAATGTTTTAAGTGCGGTAATCTACGTGATATGGTTTCAAGGAATCATCGAAATTTAACGCGTCACATATCTATATGCAGAGGTGAAACCAAATTTCTCTACTTCTCAGGGCAAGACATATCACTCGTCTCATTCCTGGTGACAGTCATTATATAGGTATTGCAAAGATAATTTACCAACTTGGGATGCGTGTTACAAAATTTCATCAATTGATAGGTTATTATTATATTTACAGTATTTCATCAATCACGAGTAATATACTGTAACAACTACTAGTGCCCATTTTCCACGCACAAGTTACGGTTGCAGAGGTGAAAAGACTCGTTACATTACAGCTTAGTACATGACGACGTTTACATGTCGACCAGTTGATATTTTGAAATCGTGGGAACACATCAGCAATCACAGACACGAGCTGAGGTATTTACTGGTTTATTAATAATGAAATATTTACAAATGAATAGTTATTTACAGCTCTGATAAACCCGTTCTCCTTATCGCTGGAGCGATCCTTATCCAATTGAAAATCGGTCTAAGCCGTGGTCGTCGCTACTTCCCAGCGAGTACACGCACACAGTGTATCACTCCGTGACTGCAGTCACACGTGGAATAACTGTTCCTGAGCAGCTTTCCGACACATGGGTTGCCCCGTGAGAATAGCTCGTCTCCGCAAGTTTTGTGCATTCGCACGAGGTTTCTACACAGCTCAAAACTCACCCCGCACCTTGCGCTCTCGCTTATATACCTTCAAACCACGTGACCCGTTACGTCATCTTGCGTTCGCGCGGCGACCAAACCCCACGTGATCGCTACGCTGCCACGTCGTTTGGGCATCTCTTTCCATGAATTTCTGGAAGTTCGTGAAAATCCTCGGGGCGCCTCCATCCCTAGCCACCGTTTATTGAAACTTTTACTCGCCCCCTGCCGCCTGGACTTTCCTAATCCTACCCGCGCTGCACTGCGCCAGACCGCCTGCCACGAGATACGTGTTGCATTTCGTTACAATATCGATACCATCAGATATTGGATGGCAAAAGAAATACTGTTTTCGCAGGACAAATGAGGAAGAAAATATTCATTTATAAAAGTGTACTCTTCATTAGGTTTTCTTTTATTCAAACCAAACTACGGTAATCGCAGAACAGTGTAATGACAGTGAAATTCTGGGATTTCCGCAATTCTTTTGACCAAACTCTCAGTGGAGTTAGCGCAGATCTTCTGACAAGAATATTAGTTCAACACCTAAGATCAGTTACAAAACCATTGAATACTTTTATGATATTATTGTGGGACAAACCGAAAAAAATATAATTGTCTATGTGATTGATTACTTTAGAGTAATCAATGACATAGTAATAAATGTCAGTGTGATTGATAACTCACATAGCAAATTGGAGAAGGGCGGCTTTTTACTCTTTTTTTGTACAAGAATTAAGTAATGAAAAATATATAAGAAATCAGGGTTATCATAGGCGTGTCAGTAGGTTTCCTAATTTGCTTTTTAATATACCTACTTTTCAGAAAAAAATAATTGGCAAAGGAAAATATCTGTCATCATTAATCGCAAATTTCATGTAGTAGAATTACATATACCTCACAATAAAGCTCAAAATTCTGAGTCTCTACCCAGAGCCGCTAGGCTACCTCTAGCGACCTCGTGACTCGGCTGAAAACACAGGATGCGAGCTACTTGTATAAATACATCCTCCTTAGTAGGCCTATTGCCGTCGCTTCTAAATGCCACTGCGGCGCGCGCGTTTCACCTCTGTCCGTCGCGCTGTCACGAGCAATAAATCTCCGTTCGAAGAGGCCGCGCCGCTCGTTCGGATCCCGCGGTTCGCGTCCAGACAAAGGCAGCGCGTTGCGGTGAAGGCGGCGGTGAAGGCGGCGGTGAAGGCGGCGGTGAAGGCGGCGGTGAAGGAGGAGGCGGCGTGGTGCAGCATCACGTGAGACTGAGGGAGCACGATCGGACAGAAGTGAGACGCGCGCTATTTGATGCTCAAAACAAGGTGGTTTATTCAAAGTGATATCCTCAGCAGGGTACAATTGGGACCTAAGATACTTCATGCCAGATTTGATGGACCATCTCACATATTTCAATGAGTCTCAGTATCATCACTGTACGTTGGAGAAAGAATGTCTGGACGGGAGTGATAGTGTGAAGATGGATTAGCAGTCGCCTTGTAACGACCTCGATTATGTATAGCAAACAGTTATGTATAAACATTGATGTCGATATTTGATGGAAATACAAGTTTTGGGGTCCCCGAACCAAAAACAAATTTTTAAATGTGTTCTGTTTCTCTCTCTTTCCGTTCGACTGTAGGTCTGTTCGATTGTCTGTAAGTCTCTCCGACTGTACGTAGGTCTGCCCGACTGTATTAACGTGTGTCCGACTGTCTACGATATGTCTACCATCTTGTATATGTCCATCCGAATGTCTGTCGAAATTTTTGAAATCTTTTCTTTAAAAATGAAATCCTTGAGTGATTCTACGGTTAAATGAATATTAGTAGTTTTTCCGTATTCTTTAGTTTTATGAGAACAGTTCAAAGTTTGTTCAAATCTTTCTTATCCCTTCAACATTGAAGCTAGAAATATCTTCGTTAATGCAATCTATTTTTCAATGTTATATCTTTGAATCTCTTTATTTACATCTGCACGTGTAATTTTGAGTTCCGTCGTTCGAGATATTAGTAGAATAGAAGGTCCAACATTATAATATTACGTAACCGTGAACAATAACACCAGAAAGTATGTGCTGTTGGAACTCCACTTAGTGTTTGTACGCAAACGTCCAACATATCTAACGCAATAAAAGTGTTTTATATACAGATTTCAACTACCAGTGTGTATACTCTCAAAATCTTAAGAAAATATTATTCATAATTCCATAAAATGTTTATTAGTAATTCAAAATATCTTGTCAAGTAATAGTAACAAATACAATGTAAATGCGTGAAGTCATTGAAATTAAGTTGGGTGATATGAGTAAAACACATTTTAATTGTGTGAGCTGTGAATGGGATGATTTGTTATTATTTTAAAGCATGCTCAAAGATGCAAGTGTGCAACATTTGTTTCGGAGAGTTTTCTTGATGTGGTTGGCTATAGTAGCATTAGTAAGTTCTCACAGTGGACTCTTTCGATTCGAACTCTTCTCGAAACATTAGGACAGATTCCTAAAATATTCGCCTGGATTTGTTGACGAGTTAACGAACGCACTAGTTGTGATGAATTCGACTTACATTGCTCTTATTGCTGTAAAAGAATGGAACAGACGTTAAACAAATCAAGCATTTCAATGATTTGTAACGTAGTTGAGCATATATGCCCAAATTCTTACGTTTCACTTAAAATAGTCTTGAAACGAAAATTATGCAGTGGGCTTAATGATATTAATAACAAAACCGATTCTCGTAGAACATTTTCATTTTATTTATTATTAATGTTGCCTAGACGTAACTATTCAACAAAAATCATGAATGCAAATGCAGTCTTCAAAAGGAAAAAAATGTGAATTTTGATGTATTTCCATTGTATCCTGCATCAAGATATTGCTTACAAGATACACAAACTGCAAATCGCTTGCCTCACGCGACCCCTATTGGTAGTTCGAAGAGTACAATGAAAAGGTATGACGCAATGAAATACATGAAAATGTTGAAGTGGAAAATACATAAACGAAAGATTTTTCATACTCCTATTTATTATCATACGAGATTGTACTGCTTGCTTCTTCACACGCTACAGAAATACGTAAATAAACTGAAATTAAAATTTAAACCATTCCTTGTCCTATCCGCCGGAAGACGACGCCTCTCTAATAAAGCGCAAATGAGGAACTTTGTAAACTAGTAAACATGAACACAAAGCAGCACATCCGTGAACCTGGGCGGGCTGTGGCAAGTGCCGGCTGTCGATATTGTGCCTCTTTTTTTATTTATTTTATTTTTACAAAGCATACATAGATCAGTATTTTTAATGCACTTTACATATGTTGTGAAGGCTTACATTCTAATTTACCTAAAAATAAACTACATACTATATATTATGCAAACATGCAATGCAATATTTTGCAAACACCTCTAAGAACAATGTATTTCGGAAAATTTGATTAGGAATGCATGGTATGGATGTCTATTTTTAATTGTGGTTATGTGAGAAGGAGTTATGTGAGGTATGGAATGATTGAACTGGGTGAAGAGATACGTTAAATGGTGCTGTATGGAGTCCATTTGGAATTCTTTGTGGAGCTGTGAGTTTGTAACAAACCAAGGAGCATTTGTGATAGTTCTAAGAAACTGGTTCTGGATTATTTGAAGTTTGTTAAAGTTTGTTTTTGCCGCGGAGATCCACACTGGACAGGCGTATAGGAGGAGTGTTCTAATGATGGTTTAGTGGATGGCTATGGCTGTTGGGAATGGAAGGTAGGAAGTTCGATTAATGATGGGTTGTAGTTGATGTAGCTTATTTTTTGCTTGTATTGTACTATTGATGTGTTGGGTCCAGTTCAGGTTAGTATCTATACTAAGCCCGAGATATTTTACAGTACTATTTGGAGGTAGCCAGTTCATTATTTATTGTGAGCGGTGCTGGAGGTGTATACGGATATTGTGCCTCTAGTGGAATCCGCCTTCCGGGAAGCCGAGTCACAACAAACGCCCCAACCCCAGCCCCAGCGGTCGCTTCCGCCCCACGTCAAGGGGAAACTATTTCGCTCTCCTGTTCCCGCGCGGCGCGGCGCGGCGCTTCGGGCCGCAGATGTGTGTCGGCGGATAGGGCGCCGTGCGTGGGCGTGCATGAGCTGTCCGCGATCGCCGATAGCGCCTTCCGGGTGACCCCCGGGTGATTCACAGTCGCCGTTGGAAGCGGCGGGGAAAGTTCGCCGGGGTCGCCGCGAACAATGTTTACGTGGCGCGGACGCGTTACCGACAGCCCAACGGTGTGTGGGGAAGAATGTGTCTGGAAAGTTAACCCCGGCCGGGTTTTATGGTTATGGTTATCGTATGTCCCTTCACTTGTGGAAGTTGCACGCTGCTTGAAGCCGGGTATTTGACGAGGATGTCTCCGCGCGGAAATGAACAATTTTGCTTGTGCTGTAAATGTGAGGGAAGTGGACAAAGGCGCGTTCGGTGTGTATGGTTGTCTCCTACTTTTTGTTGGCATTTCATGAACGAATTTTGTACTTCAAAAAGGTCCAATCTAGTTTGACTTGAAATCTGAGGACGTAATTAAATCTTACGGTTCTTCCCAATCTCGTATGATAATAAATAGGAGTATGAAAAATCTTTCGTTTATGTATTTTCCCCTTCAACATTTTCATGAATTTTAATGCGACATACCTTTTCATTGTACTCGTATAGGGCATTTCATTACTCCACCAACATGCTTGCTCACTTCCTGTAGTTGTTGTAGACTTTGTGAGTGGTGAATAAAAAAATGAAACATGTCATCTGGAATTACCCTTTTGTTTACTCAACTGATGACTATGAATAACCTTGCAATGTTGGAAAGGAACTTTTAAAATTTTAGCAAAATGTTTACGGAATATTTTTATAGTTTCGAGTTATGCTTTCGAGACGAAGCATTCTGCGTGATTGAAACTAACATAATGTACGTCCTGATGGAGATCTTACAATATTTTTAGAGGCAATATATTTCTACTACCAAAAACAACCGTATTAGTTTTGTTAAAATGTATTATTTGTATACTAAACGTGATTCTTTTTGTACCAGTTTTTTCCATTTAAACATTTCAGTTTCAAATTGATCTGCGAACCTCGGCTGATACTTCCTTCCAACGAATGTAACATTAGTTTCTTCGAAGTACTCATAACACAGCTTGTGCATGCCGCTTGACGGACATCTCTCTATTCGCAGATCCAAACCTCTACACATCTACCACCCGCAGGTTTTGTAATTAACCCGGGGCGTCGATAACATTATTAAATTACGCAAGGCCGACCCCTGTGGCGACGGCTGCGACGGTGGCGGTGGCAGCGGCAGAGTCGGTGGAGGCCGCGCATCAGATAGGTAGCGCGTTGGCGGCGGGCAGTGGGTGGCCCGGGCCTCATCTCCGAGAGACCGCGCCTATCAGTGGTGCATCGAGACGGCTCTATACAGCGCGGCGCAGCGAGGCATGGCAAAAAACCTCCATGTTTTTAAAATACCGATTTTAGAGCAGAAACGTACATATTATAACATCGGCGTTTTGCTTTTGATGTTTTCTTTAATTCGTTTAATTTAAATTACCAACATATTATTATGTTGTATCAAATCAGATTTATTTTTAATTTTTAAATTTCACGTATTTTATTTATAATTTTATATTTGTTTATTCTACATTATGTGGAATGTAATAAACAAATTGATGACACAGCATATGTTGTAAATTTTTCATTAACAAAATTCGATGTTTTGTTGCAAAATAATTCATATTTGAAACTAATGAAATGCAGATATTGGGGAGAGTGAGCGCTTATATCCAGAAGATTTTTGAGGCATTAATTTTGAATTTTAAACATCTTTGAATTCTTTATTTTCGCTAAGGAATGTAATGTTTGGCTGGTAATTTCTTTCCCATTTACGCCAGATCCGGATGGTTTTCATTTGCGACAATGTCAATTGTGAAGTGGCCAAGCGATCTTCATTTTCTTATCTCCCAGTTCTGTTGCTTGGATCTTTTTAAGGTACAAGGACCTCTATATTTTCAAAAGTTTTCTAAGTCACGATTCCTAACACAATCACGAAAGTCGTGCTACATCACTAATATTTTTTAATGTTGCAGTGACTGTTGCTGCAATCCGGAGCATTCTATACAACATACACATTTATAAATGATTAGATATGATAGGTCATTATAATTAGATATGACTACAATGAACATTCGTTAAAATTATGAATGATTGTATTGTCACAGTCATAAAGGAGGCGAGGTAATGACGTACGAATTATATTCTAGGAAAATGTACATTGATGTAAGCACGTTGTTACCGTGATAACGTGTGGAGCGAAGTAACGTTATGGATGAGGATTTAATGTGCGACAGATTGCTTTAAAAGTCAATCCACAAATTTCTAATTCAGTCCTCTGCAATTTGTTTGACGCACCTCGGAAGGATGATATTTCCCTATCCAACCGGAGGATTTTGTGACAGCGGAGTCTAATAATTCGTAATAGAAAGTAATCTTCTCTTAGATTGTATGTACAGGTTTCGCAGAGTGATACTAATCTTTAGAGCATGCACAGGGATCGAAATTGATTCTTTGCTAATGATAATATGGAAGGTAATTTCATATGACAAAATTAGTGATATACTTTAAGAATTGTTACTTATTGATTTACGAAATTAACAAAAAACTAGCAAACAATAGGAAATATATTATTCTACTATTAATGACTGTATAGCAGAAACTCAAAGTATTACAGTGCTTGGGCATAGCAAAAGAGAGAGAAAATTAAAAGAATACTGTTGAAATACTACAGTATTTTTGCCGTATGGATGTGAGAATTGGGTATTATCACTAGTAGATAAAAGAATATTAGAAACCAGTGATATGGAATTCCTTAGACTGGTGGCAGGATTTTCAAAATACAACCAAAAGATAAACAATAGTATAAGAGAATAACTTATATGTGCCATTAATTTTTTAAAAAAAATATCGAAAAAAATGCCCATGCATGAAAAGAAAATAAATGCCTCAAGAGATCCTGGAGCAATAGACAATTATATCCCACTATGAAGAAAAGATATTGGTCGACCACCAAAGAGATGAAAAGATCAGTAAGTGCAACATGCATTGGAAAAAATGCTCATCTTCTAGCCTAAGCATGAAGAAGAAGAAGAAGAAATAGAATAGAAGAAATAGAAGAATTGAGAGAAATAGAAGAAATAGTAGAAATAGAAGAATTGGGAGAAATAAAATAGAAGAAACGGGAGAAATAGAATAGAAGAAACGGGAGAAATAGAATAGAAGAAATAGGAGAAATAGAATAGAAGAAATAGAAGAAATAGAATAGAAGAAATATAAGAAATTGGAGAAATAGAATAGAAGAAACAGAACAGAAGAAGAAGAAACTATACTCTAAGGTGTCTCTATAGACCGAGATGGGCGGGGCGAGTCGGATCGTGGCGGGGCTTTGCGCGGCGCGGCGCGGCGTGGCGCGCGCGTGGGAGAGCGCGGGCGGCGACTACGACGCGCGCATGGAGTCGCGCCGTATTGCTTCGCGCGCCTTATCGCCGCTGCAAAAGCGCTCGAGTTAACGCGACCGGCGCGGAGGAGTCCTCCCAGAACTCGAGTGGTGGAGCGCTGCAGCCGCGCAGCTATTAGGAGATCGCGTTTGTTCGGATGCGCGATTAGCATGCAGTAAGCGGTGGCGCGTGTTGCGCTTTCGAGTTTTGACGTTGCACGCGAGGAACACGACGTAACTGCTGTTACTGTGGGTTGGATGTGGGAAGTTGCGTGTCTCCACGATATATCTGATGTGGTTTATAAGATGTAGTGAATGTGTGGAATTTTAACTTCTTCCCTAAATCGTTCCAGGATGTGGAGAACATGGTGAATTTGTTTTTCTTTACAGGGAATGTTTTGTTTTCGAAATATTGATCAAAAGACAATAATTTCCCTTTCATATTCCGATTTAGGTTTTTAAATATCATCACACTTCCAACACTTGCACATTTCCTCCGATCCCTTCTCTAAGTACACTTACCACTTCATATTTCCAAGAATTGCTTGCTAGCTTTTTGCATTCGATGTGCATCATTTGCAATAATATGTTAAAATGTTTTAGGTATATTGCAACTATTTAGTAGAGATAATAATGTTTTTATATGAGGTAGGTTATATGGAAGTGACATCAACTGCTAAGCTTTTTCTTCGCAATAATCCGAAAAATTCCTTCGTACGCCTTCCTTCGGAGGGGAAGTACAGCCGGCTGTCCCATGTTAGTAGATTTAGTTGCATGTAAAAGATTCTCAAGCGTAAATAACGCCTCAGAGCTAAATTCAAATCGACTGTTTCTCGCCCAAGAAATACCTCCTTTCTCTGCTAGTTGGTGAAAAGCGCGTAGCGAAATTTGCGTGGTCAGACGGAATGGCCTCACGGCCTGAGTCTCACCACGTAAAATGAAGCATTAATTCAATTCAATTTAATTCAATAATTTTAATATATAAATATTTTATACTTGAAACTAGACGGCATTATTTTAAAAAAGGAGATATATTGCACTTTTTACTGATAACTGAAGTAAGCTTTATCTTTAATCCACACGCAAATAATTTGAGATCATCACTTGTAAAATTAATTTCATATGGCGTTAAGCAATTTCGTTGATTTATATTACCAATGAATTCATTTTGACGCCGTTGTCAAAACCATCGGGAAAGCCTTGAAGTCACCATTGAATAGTTCTCCGCAGTTTTCTCCCAGCAAATTACAAGTATTAATTAGACTTCGGGACGTTGACTTTTCTACTTCACTAACCGTGCATCCACCAATTGCATCACTGCAGCATCCATCGCAATCCTACATACATTCTCTTCGTCTCCACCGCCCGCGTCCCCGCCCCCGCGCTAGCCCTCGCCGCCTTCGTCGTCTCCCACCGCGGCGTCCGCCGTCGCCGCGCGTCTCCCTCGCAATCCGTCAGCGCTCGGGCGGGGGCGCGGCTCGTTTGAGTAATCGCGACGCGAGCGCCGCGCCACGCCGCGCCTCACCACGCCACACCACGCCACACCACACCACGCCACACCACGCCACACGCACACACGCCAGCACACGCCACACACCACGCCAATACACGCCACACCACGCCCACACCAACCACGCCACACCACGCCACACCAGCCACCAACCACACCAACGCCACACCACGCCACCACGTCACGCCACACCGACGTTCACGCCACACCACGCCACACCACGCCACACCACGCCACACCACGCCACACCACGCCAACCCACGCCACACCACGCCACACCACACCACACCACACCACGCCACACCACGCCACACCACGCCACACCACGCTACACCACGCCACACCACGCCAATCCCACGCCCACGCCCACGCCGCGCCACGCCACACCACGCCCAAGCCACGCCACGCCACGCCACGCCACGCCCACGCCTCGCCTCGCCTCGCCACGCCCACGCCCACGCCCACGCCCACGCTCAAGCTCACGCTCACGCCCACGCCGCGCCCCACCACCCCGAGCCTCGCGCGTCCGTCGCCACGTGTCCGCTGCGGCGCGGTTCTCAGTGACGCCGCGGGAACATCGGAATATCCGACGCTTGCTAAACAACGGCGGCGGCGGCGGCGCTCCAGGCGGAGCGGCCGTGCAGGGAGTGGCAGTGGGGGGGGGGGGGGCGTCCGTCCGACGAACGCTGACCGGCCGACGCGGCCCGTCCGACCGCCGCCTGCTCCGCCGCCCGGACACTAACAAGCCGTCCGGCGCAGCAGCGAGCACCGAGGGCGAGCGAGGATGGCACGGTGCGGCAGACGGGGAAGCCTGGGGCGACGCGCCGGGGTCGATACTCTGGGGCTTGCTCGCCTGTAATGGCGTAGGCGGGTGGTATGTGGTAATTTAAGCGTGATTCACATGCTCGAGTCAAAGAGGTGGATTGAGCTGTGATGGATTGATTGAGGTTTCCTGGCGGGTCAACTTCCTAGGTCATTAGTCCCTTAAGTGTGCTGTTTATCGCGGCTGTGACCTTTCCCTGCTGGATGGCGAGATGCAGCGCAAGCCTATATGTCGGCTAGCGGAGTTTTCCCCAACCCGCTATCTCCCACCAAAGGAGCACCACATGTAAGTGTTAACGTGTGTAAGGGACGGAGGATAAGACGACGAAGGAGAAGGAAATAGTATTTGTTCTTTCCTCCAGAAACTGACTGAATTTGTCCAAGCTATTTTCTAGCTAGTGCCGAAAATCCTGTAACCGTCGGGAATCGACCTAGTACCTCTCGGTCAAAGACACAGTAGGGACAGCAATTAATGCCCTGAGCCTTCTAAGTCGGTAATTGAGTTGTGCTTAGAGCCGATTCTTGGAAATGGTGGATGGTGTTTGCGACATTTACTACGAAGGGATGTCGATGATATTGAAGTGCATTCTATGAGTTTGAAAAGAGAATGCACATCGACGGTCGACGAACGTTACACACGTCATGTGGCTATGTGATGATGAAAGGAGACAGGTGCGTTTATTGACTGAGGATGCAGCTCTGCAAGAACTATCGAATGACCTTAATTGCGGGTTAGGAGTGCTGGATGGCGGGCAGCGTGCTTGGTCGACGTTACGAATATGAGACTGCCATGATCAGTATATACTCTGCGTGATCTACGACTCCGCACAATTTCTTTCGCCCTCATCCGTGCTCCCCGCCGGTGCAAAAGTACACCGACAGGCTAGTATCTGGATCCCGCCACAACGCAGTTACCCTTTGTCTCCAATTAAGCCAGGGCCGGGCCATTCTGTGAGTTCCATGGCGAGACCAGACTGTGTACTCGATGATCATTGAGCTGTAGTTAAAACTAATAACTTCAAATGGTTGATAATGAACGCGGAAATTTCAGTTCAACGAGAAATTTTGAAGGGTATTCTGTGCGTCTGAGAATGGAATGGCAGAAGGAGATAGTTAACAACGTCGTGAGGTTAAATGAAGGCGGAGGTGCATATTGACGAAAGGTTTCTTTAGAGCGAGAGGCGTCGAGCAGTGTGGCAGATTGCGGGTAGCGAGCGGGGGCGGCGGCGGGCAGCGGGCGTTGAGACGGGCAGTGGGCGGCGGGTTGGGGCGGGCAGTGGCCGCGGGCGGTCGGATGTGCGCAGTCATGAGCCGGCGGCGAGCCAGCCATCCCTTTGTGTCCGCCGCCCGCCCCGGGATAAGATCTTCGCCCGCCCGCCCGTGAGAACACAAGTGTTCACGGGGCGCTGGCCGGGCGCGCGCTACCCGCCCGCCACATCGCCCCATCGCGCGCGCTGGCATCGCTTTCGCCTCCAGAGTTCTCGGAGAGGTCGTCGCTACACTATTGGCGTCCGATATCGTAGATCGCATGAGTTTTAATGTTGCTGGGTAAATATATTTGCTTCTCAGATTTTTTTAGAAATCAGCCAAAAGCAGAATTTTTCGAATTGAATTTTTGCAGTGTAATTCCTGTAATACAAGTTCACACAACTGATGTAGCATCAATATTTGTTATTAAGAAAATCATCCTGCGGAACATAAAGAAGAAATATGACTGCTGTGTGTGTGTAATTCTACACTACAGTGAGTTGAGGATCTACTATTAGAAAATCCGTTCAAATGCTCTTACAACTTTTATTATACTACATACCAAATTGTACATTGCTATTATTGCAAAATTGTATATGAAATACGAATTTATCAACTCGCACACCATCTGCGACACGTGGGAGAATCAAAAAAACTACCACTTTAATGTATAAAACAGGCTACTCACTTTTATTTTTCTAAACTAAGATCATTTTTTATATTAGAAGATAATAACACTAGCCTAGGATTCTCGGAACACAATTTATTCGAATAAACGTTCAACGTATTTTGAACAAACATACTAGATCCATAGCTACATAAAATACTTCTTCTTTACCTTTGTACGGTGTGATAATAATAGCCCGTTTTTTCGAAATTCGATAATCGTGATACTTAATTAGAGATTGAACTTCTTTATCAGGTAGTGGGTTGAAGAAAAAAATTACTCTCTCTAACTCAAACTCGTTATTAGTGTAATAGCATAGAAATGTCAAAACTCTGAGCTCCATTTCAAATACCTTCATTATTAGTTCTTAAACAAAGGAACGAGTGGTGATTTGAATGCGTTAGTAAGCAATAAACCAAAATCTGAATATATTACATGTAAGTGAAAATCACGCATATTATAGTATTAACGCACTAATTGTATTTTCTATACATGATATGGTCGCTGATGTGTGGGGAGTTCAGTAAACGGTAAAATAGACGAGTCCGTACGTAAATGGCAATGACTTCGGTGAATACTGAGGAATGTTCAAAACGAAACGGAAGCCATGCCTAACTTGCCACCCCACGTCCCGATACAAGAAAGACGACTGCGCACGCCAGCAGCCTGAACGTTAAAAACCTGTGCTGTGTCATACGTTGACGGACAGGGGATCGGAAACGGCGCAACGCCGGGCAGTGAGGGAGGTGGTGTGGTGGGCGGCGCGGGAGCGGCGCGGGGGGCAGCGCGGGGGGCGGCGCGGGGGGCGGCCGCGGCGGCGCGGGGCGGCGCGGGAGGGGCGCGGGGGCGGCGCGGGGCGGGCGCGGGGGGCCGGCGCGGGGGGCGGTGCGGGGCGGTGCGGGGGCGGTGCGGGGAGCGGTCCGGGCGGCGGTGCGGGGGGCGGTGCGGGGGCGGCGCTGTGGCGGCGCGGGGGTGGCGCAGGGGTGGCGCGGGGGCGGGCGCGGGGGCGGCGCGGGGGGCGGCGCGCGGGGGCGGCGCGCGGGGCGGCGCGCGCGGGCGGCGCGGGGGGCGGCGCGGGGGGCGGCGCGGGGGCGGGGCAGCGGGGGCGGCGCGGGGCGGCGCGGGGTGGCGCGGTGGCGCGGGGGGCGGCGCAGGGGGGCGGCGGCAGGGGGCGGGCGCGGGGGGTGCGCGGGCGGCGGCGCGCGGGGGCGGCGCGCGGCCGGCGGCGGTTGGCGCGGGGGGCGGTGCGGAGGGCGGCGCGGGCCCGTCGCGGGGGCGGCGTGAGGGCGGCGCGTGGTGAAGGAGATAGATGGCACGCGCCGCGTCGCGACGCTTTGCAGAGGAGAGAAGCTGATGGACGCTGACTGACAGCGCTTCGCTCCGGCGGAAACGCACACGCCGAGCTGCTGTACAGAATCGACAGACATAATTGCCTCGGTGTAAATGTTGTGTGTATATCATGACAATATCTGACGGTTATAAAAAATATTTTGGAATGAGCAGGTGGATCAAGATCTTAGCCAAATATTTTCAATAGTAATGTTTTATACTGAAGTTTCGTCTCGTCATGCGGGATCTGCTCAAAGCTATACAATAAGTAATATATACAATGGATAAGTTAGTTTATCATAGTTAACATAAATATGGTTGAATATTCATGTAATAAATACCTTAATTGTAATGGACAACGCTAACTTATCTGACACAATTGCGAAGATTCTGCCATGTTCACTTGTGTTCGAGGATTTCTTTAGATTTATGCAAGAATATCTGTATGAGCTACTTATAAATTCAACCTGAACTAAAATTGTTACTCCATCCGAAACACCGGAAGAACAAAACGGGATGCAATTGCGCTGTGCCTTCTAACGAAGAATGAAAGAGGATTAGCTGGGAAGCGAGAGGGAGGGAAAAGTGACTGCTACGTACAGTAGGACGATTTCCCACACCTCATCCCTCTTCATCACGTCTTGTCTTTCTAGCCAATACCGATTACATTCCCCGGTCAACTTTTCCTAAGATGTTTACCTTCCTCCTCAAAAAGATATAGTTTGCCTCCATCTCGATCCGTTTTCTTCCTTAGATAACGAAAAATGGAAGGGAATGAGCTTGGAAGCGAGAGTGATCGACAACTGATCGCGTCATGCAGTTAGGCGATTGTCCACATCACATCCCTCTTTGAATAAATCAAGGACCGTGTCTCTCGGGGCATATTCCGACTGCATCTCCGGTTATCTTTTCTTCAGCCGTTTACCTACCTTCCCAAAAAGACATAGCCCGTCTCCATTCCGTTCGGTTTCTCCTTGGGTAACGAAAAGTGAAAAAAAGAATTATCTGGGAAACGAAGGTGAGGGAAAACTCATGCCGGGATGCGAATGAAAACCGACCGCGGGATGCAGTCGGGCGTTTCCCGACTCCCGCCGCGGAGGGCGGGGGTGGGCCGGGCTGTCGCACGCCGCCGCACGCGCAGGTGCGTCTGGCGCGTGCGCGCGGCCGCCGGCAGGTGCGCGCGCACGGGGCGTGGCGACAGAGAGCCGTGACGCGAGCGTTCAACGCAGACCGCGTCTCCGATCTCTCGAGAACGCCCGTGATTTCAGGGCGATTCCTTTGTGATGGAAAAATTGGGAGATTACACGCGGCGGCCGTGCCGGAACTAACTTGCACGAATCGTTTTCGATGTAGTGACATTGCGAAGCTAATTGCAGGCGTATTTTTCGACATGTGAGGCCAAATGGCAGAATGAGGAATTTATGATGAAATACGAAATAAACGAGTTGCGAACTTGCAATCAGGTAGTTATGTCGGGAGATTGTTTATCCTGTACCATGTGTGTTTACGTGTTTGCATAAGAATCATCCCGTAATGATATATTGATCATGTTGTTTTAAGAACTGAATAATATTACATTTTTCTGGGGAACAGGCTAGTTAATTATTTATTCAATATACGTCAAATGAAACAGTCATGCTAATTTGTATCTTGAATATAACACAAGCGGAATGGCACGTAAAATGATCAGTTAGATTGTTTGTATAATCTCGGACGAAAATTGACTTGTATTCAAACTAACTGTTATTTTCATCTCTTAGGTTAGTTTTGTAAATGCTTTTATTTACATACTTTTTAATAATTATTTCATACCATGTGGATTTCAATAACCAGTTTTGTACTCTACACTTCTATGGTGTTCGAAATTGTGTGTTTGAAATTGTATTATACTACATCTTTGTAAAAATACCGGTTAAATGAACGCACTAATTTGTGAGAGAGGAGTGGGGAGTCTTTTGTCGTCTTGTGACGAAGGCTACTTATTACTACACAGGACACGGGTCATAAGATTGATTAGCTCGCATGTCAGACGCGCTTGATTTGAAAGCGCTGCTCGTCTGGCTTTCCCGTTCTCAAAACCTTGCCAAAATGATTCGACACACTTTGTTCATTGCGGTTACAGGTTCTGGCGATAATCCTAACTGGGAGAAGTCGGAACAGATCCCTCACATAGTTGAACCCTGTACCATATTAGAACATTAAAACAATGCAAACATGATCTTGTTTGTCAATCGTAAGTAATGTCGACGTAACTAATAACGACATAACTAATAAATATTGGAATTATCGACAATAAATTATTTTCCATTCGATTAACATTACAAATCTGCTGCGCATTCATGAACAACGCAGAATGACATAAAATATGATGTCTACAATAAGATAAAGACTCTGAATCCCAGCAACATACGTAAGTACATAAGTTACATAAGTGTAGCTGCAATCGAATGTATGTATTAATTTTTAATAAAACCTTTTTCCGAATATCAAATTTGTTTCAATGTATTGTTCATATGTATATATGAAATATGTATGAAATTCTTAGCACATATTCGTAGCATTTATTTGAAATTTGAAGCACCCAACATTGCATATGCAAGTACGCAACTGATAAGATTCTTTTTAATCATGAGAAATATTATTACTTCCGACATTAATCTTAAAGAAAATGTTTAGTCTGCCTAGATCGCAAAACCGGTCAACAGAACTAAGGTAAAATCTGATAACCCTTCATTGTAGATCTTCATCTAATGAACAATATTGCATTCCAGCAGTTGATAAATTTCATGATAAGAATAGTTCCGGTGAATATTTAAATTACTTTTGATGGCGGGTAATGCAAGCGGACAATTGGAGTGTTAATATTAAAATGCATGATGCACATATTTTAATTATTTTTTGGCGTGCAATGCGGCACACCCGTGTTTGGGCTGCAACGACGTCATGTCTCTTTCTAGATATATACGATACAAATGTCTTTCCTTCGTGATAAAAAAGACAACTTTCTGCCATTTCTGTCATGCTTTTTAACATTCGCATTTACATACCCGGAAGGTTCCGTCACATCGAATTTTCTATCCATGTCCTTCTTTACCCACTTGTGTTCATGTGTGCTTATCTTATACTGTTAGCCCCACTTATCTATACGAAAATTCAAAAATACAAGTTAAATTAAGCTTATATTTATTTTTCTATAAATTTATCTCAGTTAAAGAATCCTGCAAAACATGTTAATGAATTAATAAATAACGAGGGATGTATGGTTTCTCATTCTGACATGAGATGTCTCATCCCTCATAAGTTACTTGACATTATCCGTGTAGACATGTGGACATTGGGTGTGGGACTCCTGCACACGTTGGTTTTCCCATCGTGTTACATCATACTCCGCTCGTGGGCGCAGGAGTCACACATTAATATTGGCCTGAGCAGTAAATCGTCCATCATGATTGTCTCGTGTGCTTCGTATTCTGGTGATGAACCCTCCCGAATTCGTCGGGTTTCCCGAGTGTTGTGCATGTAGCTGACGGCGCGAAAATGTATTGTAATTTGATGCGATCCCAAGTTCTTGGCGCCAGTGCTTCTTTTTCGGTCATATTTGATTAAGAGAAAAGGCATTGAAACACTGTGTTACGTAAGTACACAAAACTTTTTTCTATCTCTATGAGTAGAAAAGGTTTTATTTTAAATTCATTCTTGAAATTAATTTTGTCAATATTTATAAATTGTGAGATTATTATTTATTGTGAATTATTTTGTGAAAAAAAAGAAAAAAATTTATATAACGTGTATAAGAGGGTCTTCGAAAGATTATTTCAAGAAAAGTAGACTTCCAAATAAAATCATTCACTATACATTCATTAAGTATATTAATATTTAAATACTATTGTACTCCCTTAAGTTGTCGACAATCGTATGTGTAATTTCATTATTCCATCGATTATCATTGAAATAATGAATGTGTGCGTTGTGTGCGTTGCAAATTTCATTCATCGTTCAAATTATATTGCAGGGCTCTGAAGGTTGCAAAAGATATACCTAAAATCAGTGGCCAACTGCAAATTCCAAATCTTCTATGTCACTTCACGGCAAATCTAAGAAGCAATAAGAACTTTCCAGGAAAATGGACTTCCGCGCGCAGAGTTGTTCATTCTACCCACGATGCCCACATCTCATCCTCCGCCCGTTTTAACATACGCACACAGCGTTCGGCCGGCGAGTGTCGCCAAATAGGAGACGATATTTGAATATTTGTCTTTCAGGCAGTCGGGAGCCTACAAGTATAATACTCGATTAGCCACGTGCGTTTAAAATAAATGTTTACTCGGACAACATAATTAAGAAACAAGTATCTTGGCTTCTAGTGCTTTATAAACAAGATGAATGACGTGTTCGTTTAAACTACTATAAAACGTATTTTTTTCGCACACTAGGGAAATAATTCATTCATAATATTATGTCAAGCCCAAAATTATCGTTTGTCACCTCAGTACGTTTTGTGGTTACGCTCATAAACAGCTTGGAAGTTTAAAATATACATACGCCGGTATTTGGAAAAAGAATGAATTTTTGATAGCATGCAAGAAAGATCCTTGTCGATCTTTAGAGGAACTTCATGCACTTTCCAGCCATGTTCAAAATCCGCCAGCTCGGAGCTAGAGTGAATCGAGAATCGATCCGGCTCGGTCTCTGTCTTTCGTTTTGCATAAAAATACTTACCACGATTATCACTATCGACAGGCCGAAGTGTGAACTTTTATAATAAGTATCAAAAGCCTTCCATTGAATTTGAAGGGACTGTTAGGAGACGTTGAACCGTCAAGCTGACCATCCAAATACTTGTTACGCCACATTAGCTGTAGGGAGTCTCCCGCTATTCTTAAAAGTCAATAAATTCATTCTGGTGAGTGTGTGGATTATCATGTTACTGCACAAATCTTGTTCATATTTCACACATATTCACACTTCAACAAAAATCGAGGTACAAATGTTTACAAACGACGGGAAAATTCCTTTAGCTTGTTACTACCACAAACCCTTGAATTGACAAACCGAAGCAGCAGAAGCGACGCGACCGAAACGCCCCGGCAACGCCGCGAGCGTGCAATATCGTCATGTATGAGGGGACGGCAGTCGGGGCGTAGCTGCTCGCACGCGCGCGTCGGCTATTCGGAGGCGCGGGCGGGACAGCGCGCGGGCAGGCGCGTCGCGGGCATGCCCAAGCAGACGGGCGCGGGCGGACGCGGCGCGCCGCGGCGGCGGGCGACGCGAGGACGCCCGACGGCCTTCATTTGTCTTGGGGTGGCTGCGCGTCCGCGCATGACAAACGGCGGCGGGTTTCCGGTCAACCGCGGCGGCGGACGTGCAGCCGCAGGGCGGCCCCGTCGCGTCGTCTGCCCCGGGGGCCTCTGGCGTCGCGACGACGCGAGCGTCGGACTGAGGCGCATGTTGAATATCTCCCACGCAGAGGACGCCAATGAGTCGGACAATTGGAGTTGACGGGATGGGGTACTGTGTTTATTGGTTACACTGACACATAAAATAAAATAAAAAGCCGCCAGACCCGGAGGCTTGACACATGTTTTAGTAGGTATATCGACGCGCTGATTCAGAATTTTAAGGCCAAAACTAAGTCACCACCTTTCTGTTTTTTAACCGCGAAAAACACACACGAATACTAGATTTTTGTGTCTTGTAGCATTATGCTCTGCAGAAACCAAAAGTTGTCCAACTCAAGACTTGACACAGTTTATCTATGTATGTCGGCGTGCTGAATCCGAAGCCGGAAATGCGACGCCCCCTTACTGTTCTTGTTAAATCGCCAAAAACCACCGCGAAATAAAAAAAAAATACAATTTCATAGCTTTGTTTTGCTGTTTAAAAATCGTTGGAGGTTAGTGGCTCAATTCTGGCTTTAGAGTCGGATTCGACATACATAGAGAAACATGTGTCAAGTCTTTGGGTCTTACAATTCTTTGTATGTGTTTTTTATTTTTTTTTTTTTACGTGGGCAGGGGAAAATCTTCTAAAGGCACAGCGGGGCCCGCAACCCGCAGCGTGTGGGATTCATAGCTAGCCTATGCCTACCCACTAAACCCCTCCCTTACCTCCTATTCCTTCCGCGGAACCGCCGTCAGGCATTGCATCGCGAGAAGAGAGGATGGGCTTTTCGCACGTCACCGAAATATTACGGGAGACTTCTTCGAAACTGCTCCTCGAGCGAGCTGTCTTCAGGACCTTGCGGCATAGGTGGCTACCGCACTCCAATACTCTTGTGTCCCAGCATCCTAGTGACAAGGTCTCAGGGTCACTTCCTCTTGAGGAGTCTGTGAAGTTCTTCCTTTCCACTGCGAAGCTGTGACAATGAAAGACACTGTTCTACATCTTCAATCGCGGGAAACACCTTGGGCATGAGAGTTATCCGTCCAACCGGAATCGGAGCTGATACTGCCGGTAACATCCATGCCCTGTCAGCATCTGAGTTAGATAAAAATCTAATTCTCCATGTTCCCTTGAATCCACGTCATGATGTCGGAATGACCCGAAATTCCATCGCCCAGTTGATGATTGCTCCCATCGTCGTTGCCATTGGTCCATTGTCACCCCTCTCTTCTTTGGTAATGGTATTCCAGTTTGAGGCCCCCTCCCGCTTGCGCAAATAGAGAAGAACTCTCCTGCGCAATGAGGTCGAATCGTAGCATGATCTGCTAACACAAACACAGCATCATAGATACTGTCGAAACGCTCGAGCAACCCGCAAGGCGGACCTTCTATGCACCGATTAGCCCCAAGCGTATGACTGAATGCCATGCATCAGCCAAACAGGGCTGCGTAGAGAAGAATGAATTTACTACGCTAGTCAGCAGCCTCCGCTTCTTTGCCCGGACCCCCTACATAGGCATAATGCGTGCAATGCGGATGCCATACGAGATGCTTTCTCGGAGACATTGCGCAGGTGCTTGTCAAAGCGCAATCTCGCGTCAATAAGCACTCCCAAATACCTCAGGGACAGCTGCGAGGATATTTGCAGCCTCCTACATTAAGATAAACTCTCTCTCACTTTTCTGCCCGTCACCACACAGCCTCTTTTTATGGGCGGCCATCTGTAGCCCTACCGACGTAAGCCACCGCCGGATCTCCGCCACAGCCTCGTTGGCAACCTGCGTGATTGTTCGATATATTTGCCGACAACGACAATTGCACATCGTCAGCGATACCAATCGTTCTTGCGCCTTCCGGCAACTCGAGCTTCAACACGCGTCATACATAACGTTCCACAACATCGGACCAAGTACCGAGCCTTGTGGACACCGCCTGTGACCGTAAAGATTGTACTCCAGACCAGTTTCATATAGGAGGACTCTCTCCTTAAAGTAACTTTTTACCAAGTTCGAGATGCACCTTCGAACTCCAAGAGTTTGTACGCAGAAAGAATGGAGCTCCACCTTGCAGTGTTAAAGGCGTTTTTCACGTCTAGGTCACTTATAGCACAATACTTCATAGGACGCCTTTCCATCGTTTGCCTTCCAATGGCCTTGCGTGCGATGTACGATGATACCTTAATAGCATCTACCGTGGATCTCGCTTTTCAAGCCGTACTGATTATCAGACAATCCTGAGGCCCTCTGTAAATGATCATACGATTGCAGATAATCCGCTCAACACTATTGCCTGCTGTGTCCAGAGTCATATTGGCCGATAGGCTGCCGCATCAGTAGGTGCCTTATCCACTTCGGAAAGAAGGACTAGCTGTTGCTGCTTCCATCGACGGGGAAATTCCCTCCGTATGCATGCATTATATCGTGCAAGAATAGATGGGCCGAGTCTTTATAGCGGTCTTAATGTACTATTTGTACCCATCATATCCGGGCTTTGAATCTTGGACCTTCCAGCAAGCTTGAAAAGTTTCATCCACGTACTGCTGGAACCTCGCTTAGATCTTCAGACAATCCTTCGTTGTGTAACATATCTACCTGGCGAGGAAAAAGGTACTACAACTTTTCCCAAGAAAACCGGGCAAGTGGTGTCGGCACTGAACATACCCCTGAGTTGGCCGTCACCAGCTTATACGGGTCCCAGGGCTAGCATCCACCCTCTTCGCTAGCTCTCTCCACAACGACACTTACTAATCTTAATGGCTTCTGTGAAAGCTCTTCTGCGTCCAGATGTTGCTTCTGAGAAATTCGTAGTTTGGGCGGCTCCAGGCGCGCTGTGTCAATCTACGTTGTCGTGGCATTCCCTGCGAAGTTCGCGCGATCTCGTCAGTCACCAGTACAGCTGGAGGACGCGTTCTCTCTTGGACCTTTGGTCATTGAGCCATCACAAGCGTCAATACACCGTCATAACGGTTCTACAATATATCAGAGTCACGGGCCAACATATCTTCAGTTGCCCTCCATCATGGCAATGAAGGAATCACGATCGAACGTCCTGTGGTTCCAAACAAGCTTCTTCTACCTTGTGTGAGCTCAACATGCACTGCTCTTTCACTTCATACACAATAGCTTGGTCACTATAGTTATAATGTGCGCTAACCTCCCATGATACAATACGTCTAGCAATGCTTTACAGACGAAAGTTAGGTCAACGACCGACTGCGACCATATTACAATAGGTCGGACTGGCCCCAGTGTTGCAGAGGCAGAATCCAAACTGTCGAGCTGTCCAGGAGAGCACCCGCCGTCGATTCGTTACTCGCTGCCCCACTCGTGCCCATGCATTGAAAGTCCACCAATAATAATAAGGCCTTCTTCTCTCGCGTCATCATATTAAGCGATCGGAGGTAAATTCCTGCGAACTCCTCAAGCGAGGCACTGGGTGCAAGCATAGACACTATAAATATACACCGACCCTTGATCCAGGTGAATCCAGCCCTTGGGACTTGCATAAACTCCTGGACTGACTGATACCACAAAATCCATACTGCAGCTCGGTTAGTCGCATCCGAACCAGGACTAAAGACCAAATATTTCTTTGTACTGCTCGCAGAGTATTGCAACATCTAATTCACTCGCGCACGTCTGGTGAGAAGGGTCCTGGCCGCCTCGCAATGATTTAAAATTTAGTCTAACTCTCAATTCTGTTATATCCGTTGCCTTCATTGCTACTTGGTACGCGTACACGTGAAACTCCCGTCCGGTGGTTCTCTTATCTTTGCACAGGACACAACTCGCCTCAGCGCTTTTGCAAGCCTGACGCAGTGGCGTCTTTCCGCCATCGTGACAGGATTTCGACCTGTCCGTCGTTGGCACGTCGCGCGCCAGATTCGAACCCAACAACGATAAACCCTCCGCACAATTACTTCTCTCTAACGCGGCATTTACCACCCAATGCGAACACGGCGCTCCTCATGTCCTCCTGGCTAGTTCCGTCGGTAGAACGGACCACTGCAGTTTGTGTGCCTCTGTAAGCCTCTACAATAAGACGACTTGCTAGCTCCAAAGTGATTCGTTCCTGCTTACAGCTACAGACTTCAGCCGCCGTTGTCAGCTGTCAAGGTCGCGAATCTCGAGAGCGTTTCGTTCTCCGCGTGTTACTCTCGCCGTAACTCGCCCATTTTTGATAGTTCAGATATCTGGGTGCTGCAGATTTCCGCAACTCCGCAGCAGGTATCCGGCTGCATTCCTCCTCACTTTGCGACGTTCTCACCAACATCTTTCAGAGATGGGTCGCCTTGATCTGCCTTAGAATATCTGGCAATAGAAGGGCCTACCGTCATTTGCTTAAAATAAAGAGTCGTCCGGGGGCACGATGAGTCGGCTTCGGGACTTCGTCCTCTCCCTACAACTCCAATCCATACTCATATTTTGTGTGGTGTTATTCAGACGGTTGGTGGCAGTCGATCGAGAACTTCATGTTTAAATTTCACTTTTACGACTTGATGCGTTCTTCTCTGCCGACTTGATAGACTTTCGTCTTCTTTTTCTTGCCACTTCTATATTTCAGCGGTCTCTCTTTCCTCGACGAAGTTCGTCCACCGCCTACTGTGGTCCGCAACTCCTCTTTGTATGTATGTGTGTGTGTGTGTATTTGTGTGGTGCCTATTTTATTTACTTTTAATCATCAGACTCAAATATTAATGTGTTTTAAACGTGTTAGAAAATTAGAAATGGTCGATGAATCTGGAATACCAAAAGATACGTAGTTTGTGTAAAATAGAGCCATAAGGCATATACTGAACAACTTAGAATTCTATTAACAGAGATAGCTGAGTGGCAACAACGTTGACTGCGCAGCATTCGTGACCAGGAGATCCTAGGGTTCGACGGCGATGGCTTTTCAACTCCAGCTACATTCCTGGGTTGAATTCATTAACTGGAGAGGGTTCCTAGCGCTCGGCTGTCCTCATATCGTGGATTATCCGAACAATACAAGACAAGGGCCGGAGCAGTACTTCTACAAACGCGTCTCTGGCTGCTTGCGATATTCCCTTCCACACCCTCCTCTTCCCTTACACTTACACTCACACACACACACATACATATACAATCACACTAACAAGCCCTACAACACATATGTTGGCAGGCCAGTTGGTAATTTAGAGCGCCTGCGACGTGCCTCGCTTGGCGGAGATATTTGGAGGGTGGAAGTCCCGTAAGTCAACGTATAAGTCGACGACGAATCTCACATTCTAACGAAGGAGTAACAGCGCCGCCTTCAGAGTTACAACATGCACTACTCCAACGGGGCTTTTGAGCAAAGTCGTTGATGCGCTTGGATTCAATAAATAATTTACATATGAAGACTTAAACTTAAAATTGCTTGCCCTCAGTCAAAAAATTAGAATCACTTATACGCAAAATTATAATAACTATGCATTTACCCTTAAATTTACTATACTTATTAACTAGAAATGGAAATATCAGGAGGGTTTGTCATCTATTTATATGAAAATGGATGTTGGTATATGTAAGAGCAGTAAACTCCGACACTGTGTGACATATCCCCATGAAAGTTGGCACATCTATGTGCTTTTTCAAAGAGACCAAAATTGCGCTTCACTGTATTTCAATTTTCTTAAAAGCTGCACTTCACCCGGGCTTCATTGTTGCTGAGCAATGCCGTATAACGCGCGGCGAGGCGCAGACACAGAGAGGCGCAGAGAGACACGAAGGGGCGGAGAAAGGGAGGGACAAGGTCAGAGAGACAGAGACAGACAAACACACAGAAACAGTCGGACGGACTGAGACAGGGGCAGAGGGAGACGTGGAGAGAGGGAGACATGGAGAGAGGGAGGCGAAGAGAGAGGGGGGTGAGGAGAGAGGGTGGTGAGGAGAGAGGTGGTGAGGAGAGAGGGAGGTGAGGAGAGAGAGGGAGGTGAGGAGAGAGAGGGAGGTGAGGAGAGAGGGAGGCGAAGAGAGAGGGAGGTGAGGAGAGAGGGAGGTGAGGAGAGAGGGAGGCGAGGAGAGAGGGAGGCGAGGAGAGAGGGAGGCGAGGAGAGAGGGAGGCGAGGAGAGACGGAGATGCAGGGCACAACGTCTGCCGGGTACCGCTAGTAGTAAATTAATTTCGGAAAACGTATTTTCAGGCGCATTGCATCCATGTTTGGGGCAATTTTGAGGCAGCTGCAAACCCAGTAAAAGAAAAAAGTTACCCAGTGACAGTTATATTATAAGAAATGAGATAAAATGAAATCCCATGTCTCCGACTTTGTGTTAGGATTATCTTCCCTTTTAAAGGGCTACTTTATCAATCCAGATGGAATATATGTTTGCAAAAGTGGATTTGTGACAATTTTTGTAGAGGTATATTATTTCCGCTGCATTTTATTCCAAATTAGCGCCATTAGCCTTTCTGCAATCATAATTATCATGAAAATTATCAGTATTTTATGAAAATTTAAATGTCTGAATAAAACAAAATTTCTAAGAGCTTAAGGAACGTACGGAATGTGCACAAATGTGTAGAGTGATTAACCACGTATTCTAGGGAGAAAATCGGCCTTCTTGACGGTCAGTATATTAGTAATTCAATTCAATTAATGAACCATTTCTTCCAAAAAGTTAAAGAGAAAACAACTTGGGACATGTAGAAGTTTTGACAAACAATCGTCGGGTAGGACACGGCTTAAAGCTCATCGGAAGGTCGTCGGAGGGCGTGTTGCGTCTTCGCCGCTGCCGAGACAATTCGTTCGCGGGCAGCGCCGCTCAGTTATCTAATTAGTGATCGGGAGCAGGATATTAGTCACCGCCGCAGCGGCTAGGTGGCCCCGCCCGTCTATTAAGCGGCGGGAAGTGCAGGGGGCCCGTGCAGCGCCGCCCAGTGCTCACGGAGCGCGGAGACGCGGCGACCGACGCCACGCGCCCGGAGACGCCTGGGCCGAGAGCCCGAGAGGAAGTGGGGTGGTCGCCTTTGCTCCTGGTCGTTTCCTCTCGATTAGAGTAATGACTTCCGGTGTAATATTTTGTTATAATTTTTTAAGCTGATAATTGATATTCATCTCCAGCTACTTGTAATGGAGGAATTTGTATTTGATTTTTGGAGTGATTCTGTGTAGCTAAACCCAAAGGAAATACATTTTCAAAATAATAATAATAATAATAATAATAATAATAATAACAATAATAGTAATAATAATAGTAATGAAAACAACAAAAATGTATCATTTTGTGGAACACGGCTTATGAAGCATGGGCCTTGCCAGCCTCCGTTCCTCCTCCCTCGTGTCCTCCTTCATTTCCCCACATGTGTCCATCTTCTCCCTCATCAATTCCCCTCCTACTTCCACATGTCCACCCAAACTCGTGCCTAGGCAGAACTCACCTGTCCTCACAAAACCTGTGTTCCTTCAGGCGATAAAAACCTGGTTTTGGGGATCAAGGCTTACAGCAGTAGCTAACAAGTGATGTTTTGTGTCGATTGTGTCTTTTAAATTGTCAAAAAAAATCATTTACACTTATCGTATTATATTTATAAAGAATTATAAATTTCCTGTATAAATTCTTATTATAAATTTATAATAGTATTTGTTGCGTGTGATGTGATGAAATTTGTTTATGTTTATTCAAGATTTTTGCATGAAACTGACATTTTTCCGTAATATTATAGGTATTTCACAGAAATATCGAAGTACTGAATAAACACTGTCTGAATTTATCCATTTTTAATGTAATGAAATAAGTGTAATGTAGATACATTCAATGTATATTCAAATAATAGTTTGACAACTTAATACAATTAAATATAATAATCACAAGTTTCTTATTGATTGAAATATTCCAGTTGACAAAAAAATCTAAACTATAATTTCTTGTTTCCGGGTGCGTCGCGTAAGTTGTCCATTTGTGCCATACATCTTGTGCATGTAATATGTAAGGGAATTTCTCGGTATTCCTCCCCCGCTGCACTTGGGATTCGGAGCTGACGTAAACTTCAGCTGGTGGGGTTTTCCTCTCCAGGAATATTCCCAGCGGGGCACCGGTCCAGACGGGATAAGCTAGGTGCTCCCAAAATAGCCTCCCGATAAAAGTGGTACAAATAAATGTGTAACTGTGTGTGTGTGCGTGTGCGTGTGTAGGGGAAGAAGAGGGGACAAAGATGAAGAAAAGATCTCGGGTGGTCGCTCACACGTTTGTTAGGGTACTGTTTCGGCATTCATTATTGAATTCATCTTAGCTTTGAAGCTAGTGACGAAAATTCACTATCACTCAATCCCTAGGACCTCCTGGTCAGATATGATGCAATGGCAACACTTGTTGCCCGGAGCTGTCTCAGTCGCTTCCACCAGACAAATATTTTTCTTCTGCCAAATACATCCCTAGTCTATCGGATATACTTTTAACATGAAAACAATATACTGTCAGTTGTAAAAAAGCAACAACGAAAACTTACAAAGTTAACACAGTCATTAAAAATTGAAATCAAATTACTAGTATATAATGAGGCACAGGTAGGAAACACTATATAATTACGAACATTAACACAATGCAAACTTTCCAAAATAAATTAATCCGGACATCTCAACGTAACTCAAATTCAACACTAACTTCCCGTTATTTCCAAGTGCTGTCTAAACCAACAATCAAATATCTCACATATAATCACATCAGAAAGTCCAACATCTCCAAACCCTCATGAAACAAATCACATAAAGAAATCCCAAACTTTCCATGAACCCATGTATTTTACCCCTTCCATCTATATTACCAAGTTCTAATGCCTGCAGAAATTGAAAGAAAAAAATCAATGTTCAGGCGCTGTGAGAAATGTCTACTTTTTGTAAGATATCCAGGAATTCAGGAAAGGAACATGAAAACAGGAAACAACTAAATCAAATGAGATAGTTTCGAGTTTCTAAGAGGGATTTTATTGATTACAATATTCGTTTTATTCCGCCTTTTGTCATGCTGCGCATACTGACTGATTTCTCACACTCAGTGCGTCATAACTTCCGACCCAACTGACATCATTCAATAGGAAGGCCCCAAGAAAGAGGCGGTCACCATTAAATGTTTGCTACTCACGTTTTACGGAATAACAACTTTTTTTGACATTATTGATACGTGAAAAACTGCTCTACTGAATGGACTGTACTGCGTTATTGCAGTATTCGTGAAGACACTTTTATTAATTTATTAGTACTGTTTGAGCCAACTGTATTTGTTGTTCTGGAGCAGTATGAAAGCTACGTTTTGTAAAGCAACACCATTTAGCGTGGTGTTGTTACGCTTTTTGCTGCTGCAAGCCAACTATTTTTACAATAAACATTCATGTAATTAAATTAAAATTTGAAAAATAATGTACTATATACTTTATCTGAGATAGACATTCGAAATCAATTACATAAGTTTTCTCTTCGGCAGTGTAATTAAGTACAGAACTCCGCAAAGAGTGGTCGGACAGGAATACATTTTAACAACTGGTGAGAACCTCTGAACTACTGGAGATATAATCTTCGTTAAAGGAAGTCAACCCAGATGTCAAAAAGTGAGGATTAGTTGAATCACCTGAAAACGTCATGACAGCGCCTTGTAATGACGCCCTTGAGGACGGGAGGAGCATATCCGTCGGGGGCAGCACGGACGTAGAAGAAGGCGAGGGCCTCGAACAATGAATGCCTGCGGGAAGGAGAAATCTCCGCCCCCGCCCTGCACCCGTTTCATTCATCCCGAGGCGCGCGCGCCGCCGCC
>BOPP01000030.1:7898287-7916968 GCA_017312745.1 Gryllus bimaculatus
CTGGCCAGCGGCCGGAAAGAGGCCGGTCGGCTCCGGATTTCCTGGCGTGGGCCGCGTCACAGACCTATCATTTCCTTGGACTGCGCGTGTGTAAGAGCTCCCCGACCCGGCGTGCTCTATGCGCGTCTGCCAGGGAACGCGAAACGTCGAGGACGTTACGTGACGTACTGTGTGGAGAGGGTGCGGGCGGTCATGCTGGCTGACGTTGATAGATTGATGGCCCTCTCCCTTGTTTCATTGCTGAAGTTGTTCTCGACTTATTTTATTTTCGAAAAAGAGATCTTTAAAGAATCTCGGGTATTTTCCTTATTTTACTTGGGCTTTGGGTGGTGAAATGGGAAACAATAGATCTGACGCAAGTTTGTACAAAGCTCTTCCAATTAAGTTCGATGATGGACTATGGACAATTCGTCAAGCGAAGAGCAAAGCCCTCGACATTTCTTCAAAAAGTTTTACTTTTCATTTTGCTACATAGATATTTATGTTTAAAGTAACTGATCGCCAAAAGCCGACCAAAACTTCAATATAATTCATGGCAAGTTCTGCGCTGGTATACAATTTTTCACAATTGCCAAAATAAAACAATAAACATATAATAAATAATACGTGTTATGATATAAGTGCCAGAAACTTTCTCATTATTACGTTTTTAAGTAAGCTAGATAATATGTTGAATTCAAACACTGTCTGGAGAGGAATTCTTTTTTCCGGTTGCATTGATTGTGTTTCGTGGTTTGTCTGATCAATACCGGATAAATGCTAGAGCGATATCGTAATAAATGGGTCATGGACCACGCACGATATTTTCTTTTTCTTCTTCTTCTTCTTCTTCTTCCTCTGTTTCATAATCTTACTTTATTGACACACATTTACACATACAAGATATTACCTTACCATACATGTCGGAAGACCATCCGGAAGCACAGGACTTGCACCGTCTGCGACAAGCCTTGTGTGGGAGTTACCTGGAAGAAGACCCCGCAAGTCGACAGCATCGGATCTCACAATCCAGTGGGAAGGAAAAACGTCTCCTGCCGGAATAAAACATTCACTACCCTGTCGGGACTAATGATCATAGCAGCAGACATACACGGACACATCGGACAATCAATTGAAATGAGAGACACTTCTCTGTAATCTTTCGCCATTTGCTAGATGCAATTTTCATCAACTGCATTGTCACTAACGCCAATCATAAACCACCCTCAGCAAACCCTGTTGGACGTCTAATACATACAAGCCTCCTCTTTGTGGCCTGACATTGAATATGCACCAATTAGAAAGCGTCTGGTTTTCATGGTCGAACATCTGCGATACATCGCAGAAGTCCAGGTGCCATAGGCCCTTTTTAAATGATAATAGAGATCCCTTTAATCAGCAACTTTTTTCTCATAGACTTTTAGACCTTTCTTACGCAATAAAATGCATTAATTGTTCATTCATTTCTATAGTAATACACAGTGATTACGCTAATTTACAAGATTTTACCATTCCTGCGTACCCCCTCTCTGGCACGTTCAGTTTAAAATATTGATATAATTTTTCCGATTGATTACTGATTGATTACGGACGCGTCAACTGCTAAGGTCATTATTACCGTAAGTATAGTGTGTGTTTTTGCTCGGGAGCTGGCGGTGATCTTGCCCCACTGAATGGCAAAATCCGGCGTCGACTACCTGTCGGCTAGCGAGGTTTTCCCCAAACAGGCTCACCAGAGGGCCGCCGCACTAGTCGGAACAGGCTCTAAGCTCTCGAATAGTCTCGCAGCATGTGTTGTGCATGGAACTGTAAAGGGCGAAGATTGGAAAAGGAAGAGAAAGGAAAGATTGCGCGCGGTTCGTGGACCGTTTTAAAGGGTACTGCTCCGGTGTCCCAAATTTGGTCCAATTGTAGTTTGTTTTTCATTCCCTTTTACCAGAAACAATGTAATGAAAATATGTTTTATAATGAAAGAACGTAGGTTGAAGATTGGATTTGTAAATATTTTGTTTATACTGAATCTTCATGGAGAGTATGGAAGTGAAAACTAATATATATCATTTTAAATTAGGTAATTTTCTAATATTTTTGTATCTCACTCTCTCGGGTCGCAGAAAATACACCTTCAGGGCGGTGAACCAAACCAGCTGCGTTTAAGCAAGGCTGTGTATTTGAATCCGGCGTGAGACACGAATGTGTTCTGTTGTGCTGAGGAATGGTATAGATTCTCAGTAATTCATGATCACTACTGAACCCAATTCCTTCCACCTCTCCGCGATAGGGCGTGAGTGCAGCGTAATTGAAGTGCAACTCACCCACGGGCCATTGCCACCATAACAATTTAAGAGCAGTCAGGTTTCGCTGCTTAGGAGACAAATCGGCGCGATGGTTTAGTGAAACTGGCGAAAGATTCAAGTTGTTTCGCCTGGATTTAAGTCTCAGGGTGTGACAGAGAGAGAAGGCGTTTTATTAAGAGCGAAAGATGTAAGAATGGAAATAGAAATACACTAGTGGCCTGGAGAAGCAAAAATGCTGCTGAACAAAACCACACAAAATGTTTTTTTTCTAAATGTAACAAGCACACTGCTCAAGAACAAGAAATAAAATACTCAAGTCTTCTTGGCTGGCCTCTTCCTCTGTGTCCCGCTGTCGCACGTAGTCATCTGTGTCGTATGCAGTGACACAGACGTAACACAATCGAAGATTTTCATTTTTAATTCACCCTGCAAACCGTTACGTTGTTACATTGAATTCTTGATTTTCTTACAAAAGCACAGACACCTTTTACTCAGCCAGTGACTGCTTAGTTTTCTATCTGCGTATATTGGAAATTAGTAACAAAAGACAAAAATAGAGACTTTAACTCCTTCCGAAGTGAAACGTATTTTACATCCGCATGTATAATATGTTTATTTTCTTTTCATTTATTGTTAATGTTCTAAAATGCATGTAGCTACAAAAGGAAATCAAAAAAATGGTTTATTCCATATTTCATTTCTTTTTTTTTTTTTACTCTTTGCGGATTTCTGAGAAAATGAAATGAATATAGTGGAGTTTAAAAATCACTAGTTTCTCATACAATCTTCAAAAACAATATTCGCCGACGTTCACACGGCGTGTATGATTATTGACCTAAACTAAGGTCATATACAATGACTCGCCAACTCCCACGGGATTGCGAATCCGAAGTCGTGTGATTCACCCATACTGCCCACCTCCGGCACCTGCAGAACTTCAGCCGAGTGTATCGTATTGTTCAGTGGTAACTCCCTCTGTTACCGCACCGCCCGGCCGTGATTGAGGTCGTGTCGTTAGTCGCTCGCGTGCGCAGTGCCGAACCGCCGCCGCCGCCGCCGCCGCCGCCGGCCCCACGCGGTCAGGTCCATCCCACCCGTTCTCATTATTAGCAGCCATTACCGGCACTGACCGCTGGGAAACGTCCGGCTTAGCCATTGCACGTAATGCTGGCAGAATTGTACGCTTCTCTCTTCCGAACTCTAATTGGCTTAATTACACAGGAGATTCTCGGCCTTTCCGAGGTTATGACCGGATGTGGACATGTGATCTGTACTCTGGACGATGATGTGTACGGACGGAGGAAAGTCATTGATGGTGCTCTGCTAGATTCGTGTCTAGAATACTCCCTATCGGAGGGTGATATTGCAAGCGTCGGAGGCGCAACCTGAAGTGAGAGGACCTTTTGGGTTTATTGAACAGATACGCAATACTTTTCGTGCCTTGTTTATTGTTCGATAAGGAGTGTAGTTGCAGTCATTTTAATTACATCAAACTTTTTACATATCCGTGGTAAACTCAATTTATATAATAATTTAAATTGATGTTGTCTTTAGTTGACTATTAAAAATATGTGAAATGATTTAAGATTTTAGCTATCGTGTTTGTAAGAAACTGTTTACTTATATAATGATTCACAAAACTATAATCCCCTTAGGACGTTATCAGTCCCTAATTTTGATTATTATTTTCGTATTATTTTGTTAACTTGATCTTTAAACTAATTTTTAATTTCTGATATCATCATTGGTCTTATTTTGAGATCTCATTGAGTCAATTTACTTTAAGTCAAAATTAAAACAAGTTGATAATTTCAAGATTATGGAATGTTAACTGTTAGAAGAAAAATAACAACAAAAATACTCTGTTAAACAAAATCGCCAACCGCGACCGTTGCGTACATCCACAACAGACATTTTTAACACTTTTCTTGGGTTCACTTCCACTGTATTTAGCACCCCAGCGATCTTTCTACATACTTTCATTTAAAAAATCCCGAAGTCTATAGATATTTTCAGAGTCTTCTCCAGCTCCCATATCGACTACAGCAAGATCAAATCTCAGTAGGATACGAAAGAGTTCCAGTGGTTTCTTTGGCCTGTTGGATTCGCAGCGGAGCGTTTTTTGCCGAATAACGAATTCAGATAGCTGAAACGTGTTTTCGCGCCGGGCGGCACGTGTAGCCGTCAACCTGCGATTTATCGCTCGATCGGCGTCCAGTATCGAGTTCATCATTGGCCGGCGCGGCACCCAGGCGCGTAGGAGCGGAACAAAAGTCGCTGAAACTAGGCCTGGGGAATCCGAGGGGCGCGGGGCGCGGGCCCCGCCATCCATAAAACATGGGGGCGCATGCCGCGGATGCCCCGCGGTTAATGCAGGAAGCTCTATGCAACGGCGGAACACCTCGCGGGATCCTGCTAGGCTGGCGGCGCGCCTCTGACGGCTGTCACTGTGAAGGATACGAGTTCGACGCAGTCGCCGCCGCCGCCGCCGCGGCCTCCAGACATCCGTCGAGACGCGCCGTCGCCACCGCCGCGCCGCGCCGCCACGGCCGACTCCCACTCGACCGCTTCGACCGGCTCCATTGCCCGCCGGGCCGTCCGTCGCCTGTGCACCCGCAGGTCCCGTCTCCACAGACAGGAGACTTCGCGCCAGTAATCCGTGTCACTTCATTCACGTTCTGCACCCCACCGCGGCTCTACCCTGCGCTCTCTTGTGTCTCCACTCAAGCAGTACCAGTCCCAGAACATTTCCTCCCACCTCCCTCACGCACAATATCTTCTCAGCTCCTCTCTGTCTGTCTCTCTCTCTCCCTCCTCTCTCTCTCCCTCCTCTCTCTCTATCTTTCTCTCTCTCTATCTTTCTCTCTCTATCTTCTTCTCTCTCTCTATCTATCTTTCTCTCTCTCTATCTTTCTCTCTCTCTATCTTTCTCTCTCTCTCTATCTTCTCTATACTATCATTTCTCTCTCTATCTCTATCTATCTTTCTCTCTCTCTATCTATCTTTCTCTCTCTCTATCTATCTTTCTCTCTCTATCTATCTTTCTTTCTCTCTCTATCTATCTATCTTTCTCTATCTATCTTTCTCTCTCTCGTTCTCTCTCTCTTCTTCTCTCTCTCCCTCTCTCGCTATTTTACATAAATTTTGTATGGTGCTCACACTCATTAATTTGCTTCTCCTCCCATTTCTCCTATATGTATTCAGGTAAATATTTGATTCATTTTCTTCGACACTTCACTTACGACATATTGTTATCTTCAATCCTGTCTTCGTTCAATCATTGTTTACCCAACTCCCCACTGAGACATTTTTTTTCGATTATTTCTCTTGCCCAAACTAGATCTTATTTGTTTGCTCTCAGGGATTTTCTGTGTTCAGCGTCATATTCTGCAACTCACTTTGCCAGTTTTCTCACTCGTCTGATTAATTTCCTTTACTACTTTGTCTCCCAGTCCGTCACTCTGCACTACCAGCGCAGACGTACGACACATCTTCATTGCACCGCTTGTCTGGCTGCGAACTTCTTCGACAAATCGTGCTGCTGACGCGTCGTTTGTTACAGAACGCGTGAAGAGAGCGTGAGGTACTGGCAGAGTTACCGTCGGTGATCGACGGCATGTGACGCTGAAACAGAAAGTAATTTGACGATTCTCTTCCTTTCTGTTCATTTACAATGAGATCTGAACTCTTATAGTCTCTTAAAATTATATTGTGTAAACGTTTACACATTTATTGTGCTATATAGTTAATTCTTGTATTCAATTCTTAGTTGCTTTATATTAGTTCAAATTGTGATATTAGTCTTTTGTTGTATACAACGTCCTTTTAAGTGTTGCCTTCAATAAAGTAGAATTTGCCGAAAAGTACATGTTTCTTGCTTCTTTTAAACACCTTCAGTGGTTTGAAATTGTATGTAATTATTCATCGTCTCACAAATATTTCATTTATTTTTGAAAATATTTCAATTAGTGCAAAAGAACAGAGATTAAGACGGACAGTTAGAAATGACGTCGTTGAATAACTACCATATATTAAATCGATTAGTAAAATAAATTCAAGAAAAATATCAAACTCCGATTTTTATGTAAGCCGAAAAATGCAAGTTTCGTTATCTAAATGTTAGCTTATCAGTGTCATATTTTTATGCTTCTTCGTTATGAAATCATTCCTTTTTCCTTGAACTCTCGGTTCAATCCTAAGCCAATTACTCATATTTTTGATCGTATTTATTGAATACAATTCTGAAACCAAATGTATCATTATCTCTTTTTATCATTTAAAGTTTTCGGACTTCCCGAGTGCTTCAAGCCGCAAGCACGTCATAACCATCATTCCACTCCCCGGATCTTTCGTAATACACTATCGAGGACGCTGAGGTAGGAGATCGCACTGAGTTAACAGTTATTGCATGAGATCATCAATGCCATGTCGAAGTGAAATTACTTGCTGAGATGGCCCTGGCAAAAAAGTTGCTGCCATTGCTGTGTCTCTGACTGGGAGGTCCTAGATTTTGAGGCCAGACGGGGGCGGGTTTTTGACTGTAGATCCATAGGATAGCTAGATAGAAACCAGCGGCTGTATGAAGGAAAATGAAGTAGCCGGCTGCACTGCTCGGTACTTTTCCGTGGTTTCTTCAATCAATGCCAAGTGCATGTCGGAGCAGTACTTTAACAAACGGGCCACGGACTGCGTGCGAACATTCCATCTTCATGCTTGCCCCGTCTTCTTTCCTTACACACATATAAAACATATTTACATAAACTACACCAACACACACATTGAGAGACCAGCCTGGAGCTTAGACAGTATGCTGACTGAGGCAGTACTCTTCTGAGAGAAGAGACCTAGATGGAGCCAATTGATCGATTCTGGGCGCGTCAACAGCTGAAGTCTTTTGTCGCGTAAGTGTAGTGTGTGTTTTCTCGGGAGATGGCGGTGATTTTCCCACGCTAGGTTATGTGATCAGTAGCCGACCTACTGTCGGTTTGCGATGTTTTCCCCTACCAGGTATCTCGCACCGGAGAGGTCCCGCCCCAGGTGGAGAAACCTCTAAGCTCCCGACAGGTTTCTCAGCATTTGTGGTAGAGTAGTGCATGTTGGTGTTAGTATGTGTAAGGTGAGAAGGGGAATAAAAGATTGCGCATGACCTGCACCGCTCCGACATTCGCCTGGTGTTGATTAAAGAAACTACGGAAAACCACAGATCAGAGCAGCCGGCCGCTCGAATTCCCCTCCAGACCGTGATAGAGCTCGATCCAGCTCTCTAGCTAGTGTCGAAAATTCTGCCTCCCTCGGGACATCACTTGATGCCCTGAGCCACCTCGCTCTGTGGGGAGGAGCCCACGTGTAGGTCGGCACCGGATTACGCGTCCCACCAGAATATTGTGAACTCCCGGCAGATAACACGCCCTACACATGCGGTAAGCAACACACCCGTAAGCACAAAAGAATCAAACAAACAAGCGATGAGAAATTGCAAAAAAAATTCCGTTTCGCGCGAAGTAATGAGGTGCGAGCTCCCCGCGAACGCGTCCTCCTCGTCCTCCCCCGGCCACACCGCCGCGCGGCGCCTCATCGGCTCCCAGGTCACGTGCGCGGGCCGGCGGCGGAGCGGATTCCGGCGCCTAAGTGAGACGTCGACATAGGCTGTGGGGGCGGTGGGGACCGCGGGGGTCGGCGGGGTACGGGAGTGCGGGGGGCGGGGGGCGGCGGCAGGGGAGGCGGGGGAGACGGGGGCGGCGGGTGGCGGGGGGGCGACAGGGGCGGCGGGGCGGCGGGGGCGGTGGGGTTTGCGGGGTATGCGGGAGGGCGGGGCGGCGGGGGAGCTGTGGGTGGGGGCTGTGGGGGGGCGAGGGAGGGGGCGGGGGCGGTCGCCAGGGGAGTGGAGACGACGGGGGTGGGGGCGGAGGCGCGTTCCGCGAACAATGCCACACGCGTCCCCTCACGTGTGTTGACGCCCCGCCACGCGCCGCCCGCCACCGCCCACCACATACCCGCGCCGCTGACTATGCTGTTGGCGTACCTGTCGTACAATGGAGAGATTACGAAACATCGTGTCGTGATTAGGTTCGAGGCCTTGACAATGTTGGTAGATGAGAATTTTGTTCGAGGTTTGGTTTATCTACTCTTGAGGTGGTACCGATATTTCTTTTTTCTGAGCAGGGTTATGTCTTACACCTAACGTGATACGCATGTGTTACTGACGCGAATGCGATTAGAAATTGTTTCGATTGGATTACATGTAACAATCTTGAACTTCTATCGAAGCTTCTTTTAAAATTTATTTTACCAGAGTAGTTCAGTTATCACTTTACAGACGAGTATTAGCGTTAATTAAAAGAATTAATGGCTCGAAGTTACAAGTAATTGTAAATTAGCACACTATCATACCCCTAATTCTAAAAGAGGACATCCCCACTGGGTATCTCTATGATGATTTTTGTTAATTTAGTGACATTTAATGTAACAAGAAAGTAAACAAGATAAAGAGAGATAAGTTGCACAATAATTTCTACGACTTATGGGCTACGGAGCAGATCTTTTAGGAGACGGAATTTAATTCCTATAGGAGCAATGCTGGTATTCCCGACTTCAATGTGAGAGGTGCAAGGGGCAGTTTTGAAGTTAGAAAAGAATTTGGACGACAGTACGGAAATGTAATCGGTAATTGGTTCTATGTCTAGTTCTCTATTAATTATATATCACAGAACATTGGTAATTGTACGAAGTATTTTATTTTGGAAGGTTTGTAAGAGTTTCGTAACGGAAGAATCGGCCCCTCCCCTGATTGGGGCTGCGTAAGTTATTGAGGGTCCTAGGACTAATTTGTAAATAATCAGAGTTTTCAATTTTTAGAGATGATTTTTTTGCTAATAAGTGGATATAATTTGAGTAGGGCTCTATAAGATTTATTTAGTCTATTAATAATATGTGGTTTCCATATGAGACAAGTATGTAGAAAGACGCCTAGGTATTCGATTTATTTATTTGAAGGGGTCCATGTAATCAGGTAATTATTTATTTTTGAAGGGGGAAAGATTTTTGTTCTTCACTAAGTAAAAATTTTGATTTCGCATTTTGAGGGGTTTAGTTGTAATCCACATTTTTTGTCCTTTCAGAAAAGTTATTTAAGTTTTGTTGCCGGTCATTTATTGATTTAGAGATTATGTCGCTGGTTGTTAAGATTGCTGCATCGTCGGGATAGAGAGTCGTAGCACAGTTTAATAATTCAGAGATATCTGCCGTGGAGATATTAAAGAGAGTTGGAGGGAGTGGGATCCTCAAGGAACGCCGGCTATAATTGGGGTAGGTAAAGATAGAGTATTGTTAAATATTCCGGTAGTTCTAGCTTACGTACTTTAAATAATAATAAATTGTGGCAGACTTTATCGAACGCCTGTGCGAAATCTAAGAAGGCCACTACGCAGAATTACTTAGGCTGAAAAGCCAAAAAATTCTTAATAGTTGGTGAGTTGATGAGTGAAGAGAACGAAATCCAAATTGATGTGGCGGAATTTGCATTTATTTTATTATAGTAGGCATTTAATATGATTAAGATAAGCTTTTCAAAAATTGTTGCTAATTCTGGTAGTAGACTGATTGATCTGTAACTTGATTGAAAATTTTGGGGATTTATTTATTTCGAAAATAAGAGAGACTTTTTTCCAGGTAGAGGGAAGAACCTGAGTCTTAGAAAACTGTTAAAGTTGTCAGTTACATATGCAAGAGCATGTGGTGGAAGATGGTTTAGAGAAAAGTTATATATGGTATTTATTCAGGGGGAATATTTGCTTTTGAGTTTCTTAATTATTATTATTATTATCAAAGCTTTGTTTTTCTCAATTTTTTACTACAAGAGAAATACAATTTTATATTAATAATGAAATGTTTAATTTATTATTTACGTTGTTGTCTATGAAGGTGCGCAATTTGGTGTTGATGAATATTTTTCTTACGTGATCAGTGATGTTCCTTAAAATTCAGAATGATACTATTTGATTACCTGAAATTATTCACGATTGATAGTTTTAAATTGCAGATGAAATTAGGCATCAACGTGATTACAATCATGCTGAAACGATAAGCAACGCCACCGATAGCTATCGTTTCATTTGAAAATTTTACAACCCTCACCATTCTATGGAAATTTGCACTTTTTTTCATAAGACTATCAATAGAAATAAGAAAGGAATATACTGATATTGTATTAGATTTATAGAGAAACATTCAGAGTCAGTAATGAGAGCAGTCTTAAATACACAACAAAGTTGAGATATAGAAGAGTACCAAAAAAGTAAGAACAAGCGTTAGGGCGATCTCAGAGAGAGTGAAGTAGACAAAGAATTCTAAACAGATTAGAAACTCTCTTCGGAGGAGAGTATGTCCAACAAAGTTCGAAAAGCAATCAAATACAAGGAAGCACGACTTCCCAGCGTAACACTGCCATCAGCTGCTACGTTATTTGAATACTTTTCTCCGCCGCCGCCGCCGCCGCTGCCGCTGCTTGTAAGGAGAGGCAAGGCTTGTACCACTACCACCAACTGCTTCGACCGTCTTAGGTGGCTCAGGGCATCTTTTGATGTCACAACAGTGCCTCTGATCGTAAGGTCCTAGGGTTTCAGTAGGCAGGTTCACGGAGGCAGGATTTTTGTTACTAGATAGATATCTAGGTCGAGTTCAACCGTTGTCAGGAGGTGATTTCCAGTGGACGGCTGTTCTGATAGGTAGTTTTCCATGATTTCTTCGTTCATCACCAGGTGAATGCAGGAGCAGTCCCCTTACAAACGGCAGTGCCTAAAAGGCAATACATTAAGGGACAACGGTTTACGGACCGCGCGCGATCTTTCCTTCCTCTTCCTTGTGCTACCATCACCCCTTACACACACTTACACTCACATGCCCTACACAACCACACATGTTAGGAGACCAATCGGGAACTTAGAAATTGTCCCAGTTGGGAAGATGCCTTGCTAGTTGGAGATACCTGGTTGGGGAAATCGGCCGGGAACACGCTCGGAAACGCTTATCTATCACTCTATCAATCAAAGCAACTGCTTCGCTATTCGAATCCGTTCCTCCGCCGTGCCTTGCAGCCGCGCTGCAGACTCCCGGGCCTGCACCGGAAGCGGGCGTGGACTCGCAGCGTGCGGTCGTCCGCCGGCGCTGGCTGCGTGTGAACGCGGCGCATACCGCACGGCGAGGCGACGCGACGCGATGCACTGCGACCCGACTAGACTGCAGCTCGCTTCGCGCGGCCCGGCGCGAAGTTGTGGCGATCGCGGCCCACGCAGTATAATATTGCCGCGGTGTACTTGGTCAAAAATATCGTCTTGGAGTTTTTAACCCGTTATAAGTATTTTGGAGAGTATAAATTGTAAATATCGTTCGCTAGGAATATGAAATAAATGTTTTTTTTTATTCACAGAACTATTTTGCGACTTTACAACAAGATCTGTAATAAGTGAATAGTAAGGAGAACTTAAAGAGTGAATATTATATATACCGTGTTACGTAGTTAAAAACACATAATAGTTTTGGAACCACAAATATATATTTCAGTCACTTTTCAAAATATAATTTATTTTCATCAAAGCATATTTATCTAAAGACGAGTTCTGAAGAGGCTTTATGACAATTATGCAACCGATGTTTTAACTCTTGAAATAACTGAATCAAATATTTGTAATTTATTTTAAAATATTATTGCGTTTGTCCATTGTGCGAAATTAATTAGTGCTATGTTGTTTCATTTCGTCAGAAAGTTGCTTCAGAAGATTTCGTTTGCATATTATTTCTCGAAATATACGGGTTATTTCTTAATATTCTGAGACTATTCTGTTCGTTCAAGAACCGAATACTGATGAATTTTGTTCTGGCTGAGATAGTCCGGGACAGCAGCTAATGTCACTGCAGTTGTTCTGAACGGGAGGTCCGAGGGTTTGGACCTCGACGGAGAAGAATTCTTAACACTAGTTACAGAGGTAGGTCGAATTCAGCCGCCACCTGGAGGAAACTTCTACGGACCGGCTTATCTGATCATTATATTTCTGTAGTTTCTTCAATCAAAACCATACCCAAGAAAGACTATATCAACAGCATGGCACGCTCACGATATTTTCTCCTTCATCGTTGTTCCCGCACATTTACATATACTAATCAACCACACATGCGC
Organism: Gryllus bimaculatus; assembly: GCA_017312745.1. Lineage (NCBI taxonomy): Eukaryota > Metazoa > Arthropoda > Insecta > Orthoptera > Gryllidae > Gryllus > Gryllus bimaculatus. The sequence continues at coordinate 7,910,735 of BOPP01000030.1, forward strand.
GAGATAATACTTTCCCAACAGGGGTGGTGCCCGAAAGGCGGAGGTACCTGAACGTGAGAAATTCGGGCAATACGAACCGAAAACCAGCACCGATTCTATCGTTACAGCAGGGCAGAAACACTGCCCCCTACCGGGCTGTACTACACATCGCACTGATGGAATTAACCAACATAACATATTATGCGCCTGAAAACATACAATTATCAGCCGATTATAATGACACTAAATTTTGCCCCACGCAGACGAGGCGAACGCCTCACTGCGCGGAGTTGCGCGGGAACTGCTCCCGGGCATACGCGCGCTTTTTGCGCACTCCGCCCCCACCACCACCGGCCGCCCGCCCGCCCGCTGCGGTTACCTCTGCGGTGACTCATCTAAGTGCGAGGTTCGAGAATTATTTAAACATTCTTCGGCATAACGCGACGCTGCTGTGGCGCGCAGGTGGCTGCTCTCGCGACCCGCCCCACCCCCAGCGCATACCCGAGCGCGCGCTTGGAGACCACAAATTATGAGATGTCAACTTCCCCCGCAGCGAATCTTTCTCTCTCCCTCCCTCTCCCTTACCCCAATATCTCTCCCTCTCCCTCTTACTTTCTCCCTTTCCCTCTTACTCTCTCCCTCTCACTCTCTCTCCCTCTCCCCCTCACGCTCTCTCTCACTGTCTCGCCCTCTCTCTCGCTGTCTCTCTTTCTCCCTCCCTCTCTCTCTCTCTTGTTTCTCCTCCCGCAATCATCACGAAAATGCGCCTCCTAAGCTATTGCATGGCTTACCTTACGCGTAATTATGGTTGTACGTGCAGATTCTTGCTAATGGTGGACATGACACCTGCGACCGCGGTCAAAGCGAAACATTCTTAGATGATTGACGGGAAAGAATCTGCTAGAAATTGCTCCTGGTTCATATATATTCACTGTCCCAAGTAAACAATGGGTTCACCTTGACGAGGCTGCTCCTAATTGTTCATTATTTTGTGTTGAGCTCAGCCACCTATCAAACTCATTGTCACGTGCAAGTTTTATGAAGTCAGTTTTTGCAACGATTATTCACAAAATCTATTATATTTTATATTTGTGCCATGTTCATATTCAATGAAAGAGAATCCTTTCTACTTATTGTATATAAAATAATGACTTACTATTTCTTTTCTTTTGGAGCTTCCTGAATAATTGGTTTCGTAAGATACTCAAAGTATGTATCGTTGGTTAAATGAATTAGACACATTATACGTCCGGTCGATTCTTACCATTCTTACCAATCTTACCAATCTTACATTCTTACATTCTTACCAATCTTACATGTACCATGAGTGATACATTCCTTTTCATGCTCTTGGGTTTGTGTGCTGAGAGACAAAATTGAAAACATTCAAAAATGTTTGGGTCCTTGCGGCTGTAAATGCAGAAGCGTTTCTCTCCGCTCGTCACTGTAGCAGCTACAGTAGATAAAGACACAAGCTTAGGTGGTTCAGGGCAACAACTGATGACGCAACGTTCTCTCTGACCGGGAGTTCCTAAGGCTCCAGTCCGGTCGGATATTTTACGCAAGCTACATAGCAAGTTCACCTGCTGTGTAGAGGATACTTCTAGCGGCCGGCTGCTCTGATCGGTATTTTCCGTGGTTTCTCCGATCAACAACGGGAGTAGTACCGTAACAAAGCCGCACGCGATGTAGCCTTCCTCTTTTTTTGTCCTTTCCTCACCTCTTACTTCTTCACACATACACTTAAAAGCACTACACTATCGTACATGGCGGGAAATCAGTCGGAAACTTACAGCTTGCTTCGGATGGAGCAGTGCCAAGCTGAAGGGAGATACCTCGTTTGAAGAAACACCCGCAAGCCGACGTTTAGGTCAACGGCGGATTCTGTCATCCTGTGAGGGAAGATCACCACCTCCCACGATAAAAATTCCTCTTTCCGGACCAATGACCTTAGCTGTTGGCGCGCCCGGTATCACTAAGCAATCAATCAATCAATCAATCAGTCAAGATAGAATTCAAAAGCAGATTCTCCATAACACTTCGCACACTTATTTCAAGGGAGATCCTCGTTGAGCTACGAACTAGAAGCTCTTTGAATTGTGATTCTAGGAATATACATACAGATTTTTAATGTAGGTATCCCCTGATACGTATAATTGAAGAATTTTTGTTGAGTGCGCAAATTAAAATATATTTGAGTAGAAAATTTTGAAATTTCAAAAACCATTATGTTGTTAACAGAGTGTATGTGTTTCATTCTTTCAAGTGATACTTTCCTTCGTGTATTTGAACCTTTTGTTAAGGAAGATCAATGTGTAAATTGTTTAGTTCCAGAAGTGAATATCTTCAATTACGTTATGGATATCGTTCTTATAGATGACGGCACCAGTTTTGCATTTCATGTATATCTATTTCAGTAAAATATCAGAACTTATTGGAAAAAATAGTAGTTTAAAAATATAGACGATTTACGATTCACTTGGAAAACACTTTTTATAATCATACGTACTTTCAATTTTCATTTAATATTCTTTTTTTATTAAACAAACAGTTAAGTTTTGGCATATTTAGTTATTTGTCGTAACTATAAATTTTCCTGGAAACTGCACAATTGTTGTAATTTCCACGTTAGAAATCTCACCATTCTTGTTCTCGGTTCTCGCAGATTAAGCGTTAATGTTGAGATATAATAGTGATGATTATTGTAGTGATGGCATGGCAAGTAAAAAGATGGTTGAATGAAAGGCAGAATCCCGAGGACCGCGAGGAATAAACAGATGATTAACGATTAACGTGTGTGTATATATATATATATATATATATATATATATATATATATATATATATATATATATATATATATGTGTGTGTGTGTGTGTGTGTGTGTGTGTGTGTGTGTGTGTTAACAAACTCAAAATGATTTTTCTTGATATGTAATGTCTGTATTTAAATTGGTTGATTATTTTGGCTTTGATAACCCCAAGAAACATTGTCGCAATTTCACTTTGTTCACTTTTTCCATTTGTCCAAGAGCCATCCATTTTGTCCACACGCCATTCCCCTTGGAGCGATTGAAAATCAACCCCTTGCGGTGTGAGACAGTCTAATCCCTTCACCCCGTTTCTCACCCACTGGGCTCGTAATTAACCATTTCTCGCAATGGCAAATGAGGCCGCGAGTTCGCTTCTCAAAATGTTCTCTCCGTTGTGGTGGAGCACCAGCCGATCCACTTTCCCAATCCGACGTGCCCGGGTATCCTTTTGTCTTTCAAATCAAAGCCCGTTACTGCCAGCTTCTGCTCGTCCCGCCCATTGGCCCCTCCTCCAAACTGCGCCGTCGTGTTTGTTCCGCTCTGGAAGGGAGCTAGCAATGACCACGCGCGGGCTGCGGGGACGACGCCGACGGCGCTGACGACGAGGGCTTCGGAAAAACGCCGCTGGAAAAAGAGGCGGGGAGGAGGTTGGGAGGTTCGGCTGTAACGGGTGCACCTGAATGTTGGACGTAGCTGAATAGAAATTTTGCTGTAAAATGGTGGATTTTTATAAAAGTAATGGAAGTTGGGTCTCTAGGATGGCTCATGAGTAGCGTACTAGCCTCCCTTGATGTGGGCCCGGAATCGATTACCAGATGAGGCAAAAATAGTTATGGCTTTCCTCTGAGTCGTCTATTTCATTAGCTGTGAGGCGAAGAGAAGCTCAGGCAGGCGGATTTTGGTAGTTTCGGAGAAGGACCATGCCTGTCACATACCTTTGTCACGTGCCTGCCGTACCCAACATGAATGGAAATTAACTTATGCCCAGGCATAGGGGACGCCGTTAGCTACCCGGCAAAGACGGGCAATTGACCCCAAATGCCAAATTCACACACACCTCAAGTTGGCCCTTTCATCATTAGGCATCACGCATATTAACTCACCCATGGCGATTCAGTCCAACCTCCCGCTCCTTCTCTGGGAAATTGCATTTCCCAGAGTCAGTGAATACCAAATTAGTTCTGAAAAACTGACTACACAAACAAGTTTCTTCATTTAAATTCTGAAACCAATTTTATTCTTACATTAAATATTTCTTAGCTCACTATGCATCATGCCAATTGTAGTGTTATAAAAATGTCTTTGTTCCAAAGCAAATACATTATACAATGAATAGAGGGCGTCGATTTTCTTAATTTTCAATCATGTAATATTAGAAACAGCCAATTACCAAAATGCTATTTTTTGCGAAAAAATTCCAACAAAATATAAGCTACTCCTTTTCCTGAACTCTACATTGACATAAAGCAAAAAATGCAAATAATCATGAATCAATGGAAGACGATTCAAATGTAGGAAACACACAAACAATTTATCGAGAAGGAAAGATGAAACACAATTACACATGTCAGTAGTAAAGGCTAAGTTACACGAAACCCATCACCGTAAGTCAAAAATTTTTAAACACTTTCAGTACTTCATTTCAAATGCTTAACTTATGTTTGATTTCTGTGTGAAAGCCGTTTACCGTATATTTCTGAATTTCAGTAAATTTGCTCAAATGTATTCGTCAAAATATTATGAAATATCCTTCTTTTCAGCCACTAACATAATCACATAAGCCTTTCGTTATCTTTCACTAATAACCATTATCGCCACATTGCTGCGTACATTCTTAGTGACGCATATTCCACTACTTTACTGACAAAAGTAGAAAGAATTTTGTATGTAGAAACTAACTCGTAATTTCAGTTTTCATTTCTTCACGATAATTTATTATAAGACCTGGCTGTCACGCTAGTTGTAAAACGTTACGCATGTACATACGAAGAAGCACCATTGCCTTCGTTTGTTTAACAAATAACAACTCTCCTTTTTTCAGTTTTTGCATGGCCATCCTAGACAGTTTTCTTTTGTGGATTTCATTCGTTGTCGTGATTTTCCCGCCCTCCCCGCTGCTTGTATCAAATGCAGTGTGGTCTCTTCAATTAAAAGTCGAGAAAGAAATGGTAAGTAAAAGTGACAAAAAGCCCTGGGCAGCGACCTCCTCCTGTTCTGTGTGCGCACGAACTGGTTGATTTTCGACAAAATCGCCATCCTCCTTGGCCCCAACGGTTGCTCCGTCACTGTCTTGAATGTTCACGTGACGCGAAGATATTACGACACGAAATAGCCCTTTCTTACTTTGATGGTTTAATCAAATAACTTCGGAGTGTTTTCTCACTTTTAGGTTGGTAAAACAAAAATTTATTGTTTAGATATTTGTTCTAGGAGTGTGTTGTATTGCCTTTCATAATAATTACGCAAATTTCTTTAAAATAATATATAAAGAATGTGTGTTTTGAATATGCGTTTACAGCTTTACAAAGGTCTGTAAGTACGATTATTTGTATATTTTTACTTTGAATCGCATAACTTATTCCTTTATAGGTCATTTTGTATGATAAAAATATTTGTATGTCTAATTAAATGAATTGTATACAACATTGTGCACATAAGTAGCACTTCAGAATATCGATGTAATTTAAAATGCAGTCGTTTAGAAGACCACGTACAACATATTTCATATTTTTGTTTCTGATTTATCCTAATCGCTTTTCGATCTCATCTTTCCAACTTCAGTTGCAATTTTAAAGCCTATTCGTAAAGAATTGACTTTTTTATTAACAAGCTTTATGTGAATTCTTCGAAGTATATACATACTATACATTGTGTGTAGTTTTCGCCAGTGAATTATTTTGTTTGTGCAAGGGGTGTGCACACATCATCGAAACAATACAAAAACGAAAACGAAATTCTTCCAAGACGTATGCAAATGAGTGAGAAGGCAACAGTCGTTTATGAAAATCCAAGTTTCAATCAGCACCAAAGATCTCCGGGAAACGGCAACACTCCCTTGCCTCTACTTTCCTATTTGTTTGTTTGCTTGCTTGGTTGCTTGCTTTTCGACAAGCGACGTTGAGGTGGGGAGGGCGGCCTTTGACCGCCTCTCGATATTCAAATCCAAGCGGTTCCTGCAGCGGCGGCGGCGGCGGCACGCGCGTGGAGGCCGCACAATACCGCGCCTCGATTCCGCCGCGATATTCCCTTCTGGTCTTTTGATGGGCTTTGTGGCGGGCCGGAGGCGCGCGCGGCCGCGGGCGGGAAAAGTCGGACGTCGTGCGCGCGCGCGAGCGCGATCGCGCCGCTCGATCGCCGGCCGATATTTCTCCGCATCGCGATCGAAAGGAAGTCTCCTCGCTCCGTCACCCGCGCCGCCCGCGCCCGCGCCGCCCGCGCCCACG
>BOPP01000030.1:7921186-7934968 GCA_017312745.1 Gryllus bimaculatus
CCCGTCCCCATCCCGCCACCGCCACCACTAGCACCATCGCCTCCGCCACGGTCACTGCTACTGCGGCTGCCGCCACCGTCGCCACCGCCTCCGTCCCCGCCTTCCCCGCCACCGACGCGGCCGCCTCCGTCCCGGCCTTCGCTGCCACCGCCACCGTCGCCACTACCACCGCCGCCCACGGGCACTATCGCCTCTTCCGCCACCGCCTCCGTCCCCGCCTTCGCTGTTGCCGTCGCCATCGCCCCTGCCGCGGCACCCGCCCGCTTTCTTTCTTGCGCGCCGCTGCTTCTTTGAGCACGCCCCGATCGAACTCCGGGAACCAGGGGCGGAGGAGGGTTTTGCGCCATCAGTCCGCGTCTTCTTCCCAAGAATGCTTCATTTCCTTTTTTCTGCGCCACCTCTTGAACCTGCCCGCTCGATACAATTTCTTTCCATTCTCATCCGCGCTCTCGATTTTTTTCTCTTTTTTCGCCAAAGTGCTGCAAATTGTCCTAAACGTTAACAATTTTTGTGTAATGTACTATTTTTTAACTTCAAGATTGCCTTTTGCGAAACATTTTGTGTGTGTGTAATAATCTTCTTCTAATAATAGTTATGAAATTTTAGAAACAAAACATAAAATTACATTAAATAGTCCCTACGCGTGAAAATATATCCTAATGATAGGGAAGAAACAAATTGTTTTTGAATTAAATGAAAACACAAATTTCAGTCATCTTTCTTAAAATGTTTAAATGAAAGAGAAGAAAAAAGTTATTTTACTTGCAATTTTTGTGTACTGTAATTTCACGTCGGGACAAAGAAACTAAAGAGAAAATTTAACTTGTGGTAATAACCAAAAATTTAATTTATTATTTAGACAAGTATTATTACTATAATTACGGTACATATGAATAACACGACATTACAACTGTTTAATATAATGTTTATCAGGAATGAAATCAGTTTAATATTTAAAAGGTACATGCATTTCATATTAATTGAATCAGAGAATGAATATTTTTTTTGAAAATTTATTTGCTTTTATTGTAACCTCAAATCGTCGAAAAATATCAGAAACCAATTTATTAACCAACTGTTCCTCCTTCACCACTAAAGAACTGAGTTCTAAGCCAGGATTACATCGATCACTGCCCAATACAGTCAAATTGTTGAAGATCATACACGTTAGGTGTCATCTGTGTGCTCACCGTTAACTACCATTAACAACATCGGGTATAAGCAATTTGAAATGATAAATATTCTTCATAATCGTAATGACTACCACTTTTCTCTCCACAGCGGCTTCATTTGCAAATCATTACTTAACAAACTTTATTATCACTACGGCCATCAGCTTAGAGCGTGTCCCGGCTGGTGGGAGATACCTGGTAGGGGAAATCCTCGCCAGCCGCCGTAAAGAACGATGACCAATGGATGATTACTTCTCAACTGTAAAATTCTCTGTGATTGCTCAAACATCTGTAATCTGAGAATGCTGATGAGGTGTTGTTGACATTATTTCAACCTCAACCTCAACCAACACTGAAGCAGTCGTCAACATCTCCCTTGCTGCTCCTGCTGCTGCGAGTTCTCACGCCACGCTACCCGGCGGCGGCTGCCACAACCGAAGCTGAAGCTGTAGTTGCATCTACCGCCGTGTTCCCGCGATATCCGGCGATGCTATCGGAGTAATTGAATTACGCCGGCCCAAGCGCCGCTGGGGTTCGCCGCCAGCCGCGGGGCTTCGCAGGCCAGCTTGCTGCCGCTGTCGAGAAAACCCCGCGGCGGCCTGACAACGTCCCGCCGCTGTCACCACCACATCCCACTGCAGGACCTCTGACCGGGATGCCATAGGTTTGAGTCCCCGCGGTGGAAGGATTTTCGACACCAACTACATAGCTATGTTGCATTCAGTCGCTGGCGGGAGGAGAATTCTAGCGCCCGGCGGCACTGCTTTGTAGTTTTCCGTGGTTTCTCTGATCAATGCCTGGCAGATGCGGGTGCAGTACCCTAACAAACGGGCCACGGACCGCGCGTGATCTCACCTTCCTCTTCCTCCTCTTTGACCTATCCTCACAGAGAAATTACAAACACAGTTACCTGCTCTACACTGCCACACACAGGAAAGATCAATCGGGAGCTTAGAGCGTGTCCCGGCTGGTGGGAGATACCTGGTAGGGGAAATCCTCGCCAGCCGCCGTAAAGAATGATGACCAATGGATGATTACTTCTCAACTGTAAAATTCTCTGTGATTGCTCAAACATCTGTAATCTGAGAATGCTGATGAGGTGTTGTTGACATTATTTCAACCTCAAATACCTGTACTATAATAAAACTGTATCAAAAGACTAATCATTATGCAACGAGCTTCAACCACATATTAAGAGTATTCCACACTGTATGTATGTACGGAGCGAAAGCCCGTGGACGGGCTCAGGCCTACCGAGTATTATACAATAGGATTAGAAAAAATAATTTTTAAATCAGTAAATCATTCTCCATTCTTTCACCATATCACAACTCTAGTAATACCATCGAAGTAATAAAATAACACTTCATCGAAGCAAATATCTATTGACGTCCTTCATATTTACTGATGAATTGTATTAAATTCTCTTTTCTAGTCCTGCTTTCCCGCTACCGCTTACACTGTAGAGAGAAAGTTGCGTAATACTTTACGAAAATACGAAACATTTTCGTGAGAAAAACTTATTAGAGCGCCCTGGTACGATAAAATGGATAAATACCGTTGCTAAATTTAGAAAAAATCTAATAAATAGTGTAGCCAGAATCCAAATTTTTTGAGTCCTTGATACCGAAAAGTCCAATGGCGGCAAAACGTCCGTCTGTCCGTCTGACTGTGAACAACGCTTGTGGATAAACCGATTTTCTCCAAAATTGATACTCACCTATTGATCTGGCTGATGTCGCCGCCCCTTGAATTTTCAATTGATATTTTAATTTCGGGGGATACTTTACATTAATTCCGTGGTGAATTTTCAAAATTTTTAAAAAAATCCTCCATAGTTTTTGATTAAATTTTGTTGATGGATAGTGTGAAGAATGTTTAAGAGAATGGTGGAGGTCTCACTTTCGTTGAAAACCCTCATTTTTTCGAAAGTTGAAAAAAAAAAATTTTCGGCGTCTTCGTACAAACTACAGTTATGAAGATAGATATATTTTCCCCTAATGAAATTTGTTCCTTAAACATAGATTTTGAAATACGGTCATGTACACGTTTTCGAAAATTTGAGTACTTTACGCGCAATTTTGTGTGAATGTACGGGCGAGAAAGTACGTGCAGTTTTAGAACAACTAGTTTTGTATTGTATTCTAACGTTTCCAAAAATATTCATCAATATTTGATACAGTCATAGAACAAACTGTTTTGGAGATATGTAACGACATCCAAATATCCCGCATCGTTACAAGAAAATACAAATGAGGTAGACTCCTTGCATTCTTTACTTAGTTCGTAAAAAAATATGGTAAGTGGAGTTCGCCCTGTGAGTATTTTAAGCCTCCCCTACATGGACGGACGTGTTCGCGAACCAGTTGTCCGGTGGCGGCCCGCAGGGAACACGTTCTGCGTCCGCGGGCAGGTTCGCGGTCGGCTTGCGGCTCGCCAAAGCTGCGTAACAGAGGGCCTAACAGCCTACCGAACGTTGCAGCAGGGAACGTGGGCTGAACAGGCTTCCTGAACCGTGTTAGCCCTAATTCCCGCAAAGACATTACACAAACAATCTCCACAGGAGAATACAAATTCGATGGGAAGTTATTGACGTGTTTGACTCCCAGGAATGCGAAGGGTTCACAATTTATTGTTATTATTCCTAACAGCATGAATAAAATAACAGGTTCACAGTCGATTATTTTAGTTATTCCTCATATTTTGTTTTAGTTTGACGAGCCAGTTAAGTTCTTATGCGTTACCGCGAATTTTCTTATGAAGGACATGATAAAATAATAGGTTTGTTGCGATCACTTTTCGTCGGGGCTGATTCACATTGCTCAGGTTTTAGCACATGAACATCCTTTCTAATATCTGATTATCAACGTGATTTTAATTCTTATGAACTATTAGGTTCATCTTACTGTTTTCGCTTTATAATTAAGTAGCTAGTTATGTAATAATTTCATTGAAAACCTAGCATTAGTTGAAATCCAAGGTAATGAAAAGAACACACAGCAATACATGATCAGGAATTAAATGGGTAATTTTCTCAACTCCCCGTGGTGCAGGAGGAATACATGTTTTTCTCTGTGTTCTTTACTAAATGTACGCGAGTAACTTCTCCTTATCAGTAATTTGAAATAATTCTTTGCGCTATCCACAGGTTCTTCCCTTCATAAAAATGCCGTAATTTGGTCGAAATATGTTCGCAAGACTCTCGCAACTGATTTACTTTCAATATACTTTAAAAATTCCTACAATTGTATTATATTAACAAGGTTTTCTGCTTTCTGTGGCCTGTATAATTAAGTACTCATGTAATTGAACCATAGAGCATAGGGCCATGTTCTTGAGAGTACGCCATTTACCAAGTATCCTACCACAATTGAGATCAAATTGCAATAGCAATGAGATATGAAAAACATATTTTGCGGTCATCTGCGACCTTTTTTAATAGTAAAGTTTTGCATGAACCTTAATGTTTCAAGTATGTTTTCAGTTTTTAAATTTGTACAGAATCATCTGATGATCTATTGTTGCTACAGAGTGGCGCATACTTTCTCGTATTAGTTATATTTCTATTTTTATCAGTATTAGGTTTTTGGTTTTACCTACCCTTAAGTCATTTACCTAACTTTTAAATCTGTAACCGCTCAAACATAATTTTGCAGATTTTTTCACTTTTCAGCCCCCTAATGGTAATACTGAAACGTGACTTTAACAATATTATTGAAGAGTAAAATTTTGTCCCATATGAAATTTTTTGTCGAAAAATTTGGGTCCGTTTTTGGGAAAATGTCGCTTAATCGTTTCTCAAAATGCGCATTTTGAAGCTCATTTTAACGCAAAACATTAGTTTTCGAGAAAATTCACAGGACATTATTTTAAGTAATTGCACTCACAAATACAATAACGTATAAAAATTGCAGGAAATATAAATATTAAGAAAACGAGATATATTTCAAAAAATATTTGTATAAATTTTAAAATACAAAAGAATTCCTGAAAATGTTATTAATGTCAAGTTGTTTAGTTAACTTAGCACTAGCCATTTAAAAAAAGAAAAAAATCGATGCCATTTACGTGAAAATGGCCTTTGATCGATTTTCAAATTTATTTTTTTAGGGGGGGGGTTCATTTTTACAGAAAACTTTATAAGACATAACTTAAAGCTCATTTATTTATAAATACAATAATGTCTGCAAGCGCCGGTAACGCAAATATTAATGACGTGAGGGAGATTTCATAAAAATTTAATGTGTATTTTTTTAAAAACAAAATATTACAGTAAATTAGCGTTAATGTCATTTGTTACAATATGATGAACAGTAATTCTATTAAAAGTTTAAAGATAAACTTTGAGCAGTTTCTCATAAAATATTGAAAATGTTTCAAGGGCTTCATGTAGAGTAAATTAAAGACTTATTCAAAATCGTAGAGCTTTGAGTGAGGCCACATGGAAAGGGGAGTATTAAGTTTGAAAAAAATTCCTACGTAGGCGCATAGCTTAGGCGCGGACGACAAACGGATGGACGGACGTTTAAAAAAACAACTTATTTTTCAGTATCACGGCAGTCCAAAACATGTATTTCCATTGAAATCTCTAAATCGATTTGCCGCAGCATTAAATAAGTTACTGCATCATTACTAACGTAAAACAGCATTTACACTATCGCTTAAAGGACATTTTGTTATAAACGGCTCCAAATGTTTCAATGAATTTCCTTAGAACGAGGTTTTATTTTTTTAAAACATTTTTCAAGTAATATTTTGGTTCTGCTAATACGAAACCAAAAAAAGTAGAAATGTTTAACCTTTAATATCGATAAGGTTAATATTTTTAACCTTTTTTACCAAATATTACCTTTCAAAAATATCACGATTGAGAATATCGCTGTTAGTCGTTGAGTACGGGTCGAAAGAATTATGACTGTCAATGAAAATAGAAATGACAGTATACTGAAACACGTTTACGAAAAGAAGACACTAATTTTTCCTGAATTAATTATTGGCAACCGCCGAACAGCTCGCGAACTGACAAATTAATGTTTCTCATCGATGTCCAGGAAGGATGGAATTAAGGTCAGACAAACGGAACAGAATTAGGCTCTTAGTACTTCCTTTTTGCAAATAAAAAATCGAGAGAGAAACGGCAGTATCCCCAAGTACAATTCTAACAAACGCTCGCAAACAAAATAAGGTGGAAAATTTATATTTTAATTCGCTATCTCAATTTCTCATTTTCTAAGAATAAAAAATATAAATTTTCGAAGAATAAAAAAATATCTGCAATACTGTAGTTGCAGGAAGAGACCGAAAAACATGTTGACCTTTTTGTAATTTTTGAAAATTCAGAAACTTCAACGAAAATAAGATTTATCTCATTTTTAAGAGACCTTATCCTATTCGAGGACCAAGTTTAATAAAAAAATTTGATTATTTTTTGAAAATAATTTATGTTGAGGCTACCCGTAAACTACCCCAAAAATCAATATATTCGTTTTAACCCGCCATTGCTCAGATTCGTTTTGATCGACCGGCGAGTATCAATTTTCTAGAAAATATTTTGAACCATTTAGGCGCTAGTGCTGACAACAGGCGAGCCGTCGTACCGTCAGTCAACAATCAAACAGACAGACGGATAGACAAGACACACAACACAGGCAGACTGTACTTTTGTCGTCAATTGATTTTCCCGAGTCGAAGACAGACATCACGTGGATTCTGACTACACAACCTATTAAAGAAGAAATTTTACTCTATATAAGTGCAAGATTTATCAACTTTTCCCGTTTCGAGTTTTCCTGTAGAAAAATCGTAATTCCTTCCACAGCATTTCAAAGCTTCCTCTCCACTACGTAACCGTAGTAAAGCGATAAAATAAAATAAAAAATGCTGTTCTTTAACACCAGCCAATGTCCAAAATTTAATGCAAGTTGCCCTTTCATGGAGCGTTGCTGGCGTCTGAGAGCTTTGTCTCAAGTACAGATGCGCCGAGTGTGAGAATTCAATCAGGGGACGTATTAGTGTAGGCGGAATAACCGAATTAAACGTTTGTATTTTGCAGTCAAAATTGAAATAGTTTCATTGTTTTTAGATTCTTCCCGAGTTTTCGCACTCTAAAAAATCCATTAAACACTCTCAAAAGGCCGGAAGCTTCACAGTTTTCTGTCAATATATGCGTCCCTTCGAAATTAGTAATATAGATTTTGAAATCACAAATACTAGATTGTCTAAAATGATTGTGTCCAAGGATTACATTACTAGAAAGAGATGTGCGTATATTTTATTATTACTATTACTATTACTATTATTGTTATTATTATTATTATTATTATTATTATTATTATTATATATTCAAATATTGAAATGATAATCATTAGAATAAAGAAATAAACGGAAGACAAGTGCATGAATCCGACAAAGGTGGTTCAGGGCTTCGACCGATTTCCCTGAAGTGCCTCAGACAGGGAGAGTCCGAGCAGTGGCAGACATTTCGACACTAGCTAGGTCGAATTCAGCCGCTGTCTGGAGGAGAACCCTGGCGGCCGGCTGCTCTGATGGGTAGTTTTTCGTGGCTGCTCCGATCAACACCAAGCGAATGCCGGAGCAGTACTCTAACAAACGGGCCATGGATCGCGCGCGATCTTACCTTCCTCTTCCTTGTCCTATCCTCGCCCCCTTACACACAGTTACACTAACGTGATTTCCACTTACATCGGTAGACCAGTCGGGAGCTTAGAACTTGTCCCGACTGGGGTGGTGCCACGCTGGAGAGAGAATCCCGGTTTAGGAACAACCTCTGCAAGGTGACGTAGGTCGGCGCGGGATCTCGCCAACCAGCGGGAGATAACCATCGCCACCTCCGGCGATAGTAAAATGCACTACTCTTACGGGAGTAATGTCTTAGCAGTTGACGCGCCCGGAGTCGCTAATCAATGAATCACCAAACAAGTGCATGACCTACCGCCAGAGAAAGGGAGTCTACGGCGAGACACAACGGCGCCTACGCGTGCCGCTCAGGCTGATATTTCCATCGCGGCGCTCACGGGCGCGGCGGCGCTGAGGGGGCGGGGCCGTGTCCGCGTGCGCCACTCCACCGCCGCGCACCCTCCCCTTCCCTCCCCTCGCCGCCCCGCCCTCCGCGCCGGCGCGCCATCTGTTCCCGAAAGCAACAAGGCCGCGCCTGTCGAACGTCGAGGCGCTGGCGAAAGCCGACACGGCCGGCGGTGACGGCGGACACAACGTATCATGCGCGCGGCGCGGGCCCTTCTGGTTGTCTGGGCGGCGCTGGCTCGGCGCACACTGGGTCGAAACGACCACGAAAAAGCAAAACGCACTCGTAGGAAATGTTAAAGGTAATTTGGGAGTCAATATGCAACCAACAAAAACTGCAAAAAATTGAAAAAAAATATATACAAGAAAAGAACATTGATAATCTTTTCTTCGTTTGTATGAAATGATTTTTGTTTGTTTTTTTAAAGACATATTTTTACGTTGTCAAATGGCGGAAAGTAAATGTAGCAATATTTGCCCACCAGGAGAACAGCCAGAATGAGGTAAATTGTCGTTGTTGTTTGTCCTCGCAACAGTCCCGTGAGGAATTGCAACTACTCGTCTGCTTCCCCAGCGGGGAATCACCATCACCACGTCTCGCGATAAAAGCATGCACAGCACTTACGGGACTATTGGCCAATCAAGGGCAAACCCATTGTCCAGCCGCCTGATCTTTCAAAATGAATTAACGACGTTAACAAATACAAAATAATTACGTTTTTTTTAAAGAAGAATGTTTGATTTCAAGTTGTTTGTTAAGTTTTATTTTTTCCACATTCTTTATATTCGCGTCCTCCCAAGTGCGTCGTTGGGCCCATTTCGGTTCGGTGCACTGTTCGGCGCGGCGCGGCGTGGTGCGGCATGGCCCGCCCCCGCCCGGCCGAGACGTATGGGCGCGCGGCCGCTACACGGTGGCCCCCGTGAAAGGTCACGCGGCGTGGGGCGCGGCGCGGGACGGCGCACGAGGCACGTCCGCACGCCCGCGCGTGCGCCGCGTCGATGGGGGGCGGCCGATCGCACTCGGGGGGTGGGGGGCGGGGGAAGGGTGCTTACTATCCACCGAGGGCCGTTACTCAGAGACGAAGACTGGAAACGGAGGCCCTCCGACCCAATGAGGCGGCCAGTGGTGGGAATTAAGCTGTTCGACGGAGATCCGAAGGACGCGTTTCACTTTGGGTCTCCGGTCTGGTCAGGTAACTACGACAGAGAGGAGATCTGTTAAAGTTTTGGATCGGTAATCTGTTAAAGGCTTAGATTGTCCTTTCTCGCGAGAAGTTAGGTTTATGATGGCATTGTTATTATTGATGCTGCTGCTGATGATGAGTGACATGCAAACCATCCAAAGACGTTTATTTGAATGCAGATGACGTTGAAAATTATCAAAATGACCTTTGTTTACATACGTCAAATTAATTAGAAATCTCACATTGACTGGCACATGTCCATCACCACTAAAAGAACCGCCTCCTTGTGAACCCTGTCTCATAATTTTAAATCTTCAAACATCAGTATCAACACGATATTCTTCCCTAATCAGGAACCCAAAAGGTGGTGTGTTCACTCACGATTTTAGAATTTTACGTATACTTGTTACGTATCAATGTCTTACGCCTTATTGTAGATTGATTTTATTTATTATGATTCGATTAACGTATGACTATTGACTAACTAGTCACCTAAGTGACTATTGACTGATATCAAGTAGTGAAAACACAAGTGCTCGATCAGAACGCCTACACTCTCTTCCAGAACTGCATATTGTCACAAGTATATTTTTAAATGCTAGAAAGAATAAATATAGCTCTTCATGAAATTTAAAAAATAGATGAATAAACTATATATATTAAAATCAACCCAATTACTTTCTAATGATCTGCTTATAAGAAGACGTATAGGTTCGTCTTGAGAACTCATTAGTTAAGCTATGAAAATCATGTTCATTGAATTACAATTTACAATAATTAAGAAATGCCTTCGTTATACGGACTTTCTAATATTAGAGAAAGTCCATTCATTAAAGATGCATAACACATGCGTCGAACAATTGTCCTTTCTCGCATTAAGATCTATTTACTCTCGTGTAATTGTTCCGTATTCCCTTTCGACTACCATGCGTTAAAAAGTTAATGTATTGTTAATTCGTAGAGATATTCAAAGTGAAACTCCAGAAGATGGAATTTGAATTAAAATAATTGCATACATTGTGAACTGATATAAAAGGCTTCATTAAAAAGAGTAACATTTCTTGCTCCCGTCCATTATTACACTCTTATTCTTCTGCATTCTTTCTGTGCCCACTTATCGCCAGTTGAAGAGTGTAACTTTCCTGGTCTGAAGACGTGACTCTTGGTGAAAGGAACGAATTCTGACCACGACAACGGAAAATGCTCGGGCCGGTGGGCCCGTTTTTTGAGCGCCCTCGCTGCGTGCGTAAAGATGCTGCGGGCGTGCAATGCTGCTTCTACGTGAAGCCGAAACCGCGAAATTCGTGACGCGTATCTAAGAGCAGCCGAGAGCGCGGGTGGTTCATTCAGGTACTCCTGGTGCGTAACTGCATACTACCGCAGGACCTACGAGTGCGGTAGGTAAAGAGAGGCGGACCAAACCGGACGGTGAATGCGAGATTTGCATTGCATGTGATGAAATTTAGCGAGGCGATGTAAAGGGAGACGAGGCAAGATAGAACAAGACGTGGAGGGATAAGATGAGCCATTCAAAGGGTTGAACTCTTACAGGTTGGGAAAGTCAAAATGTGCGACAGAACGGGTTGTGTGAGTCGCAATGAAGTGAAACAGAACACAACAGAACAAGTGGCAAAAGTGTGTATGGTGGTGGGATAAAATATTCTTAATTGTTTCTGAAGGATGGGAAGGAATTTACTAATCTGTGAAAGGTAGGATATAACCCGTCGGTGCATACACTGTAGACCACAACTTCAGGCAGTGTTTAGAGTTGTGAACTGTGCTTAAGAAGTGGGTAGATACTACAGGGCAGGCCGAGTAATGCTACTCCGAACGACGAAGCAGTGCGGAACTGGTGGTGGGTGGCTCCTCGGTCGACCAGGTGCCGCTTGCCCGCGTACCACCTGCTCCAATGGACTCAACGGTTTTTACTCGGCCACTGTTTCGGCATGAGGAAAACCAGATAATTATGCTGACACGTGTACACCGATAAAACTTTTATAAACGGTTGATGTTCACGTTTACCCCACTTGTCGAACATTCACGCTCTCTTTCATCCGTAATGTGATCTCGGTAACTCACAAGCTTCTCTGTTAAACCTAGGATGCTTGGACCCAGGAAACTATCTGTGCATATGAAGGGCCTCTGATTCCTTGCGCAATACGCTCTCGAAAAATGCAAATGCACTTTTTTTTATGCTTAATAATTTCTGTTCTTACTAATTTCAATAAAAGTCAAATCTCAACGTTAAGCAAATGATTATTTAGTTAAATAACTATTAATATGGGCTAAAAACTCCGAATGTACGTTGCCGTAATAGAATCAAATTTCACGGCTTACCAATATAACTTCTGAGAATGTGTTCATTTCCATGCGTAAAATGAAAATAGAAAGATAGAAGAAAAGTTTCGCGGAAGGTATGCTCTCAGAACTGCAGCTGTGGTGAGTACAAAAGAGAAATAAAAAGTGTTTGCCCCCTCGGAGGTCCTCCGTGTGCATCTTGGGGTTAATGTCTTTTGGCGCTATCAACGGAAGATGTAGAAATGGAAAATCAACAATCACTTTGGATAATATATCTTTTTCCGCTCCATTTTATTCATGTGTATATTATATTTGTTCGAAAATATGATTTTTGCTTTCCCTCTATTTACTGTAGTAAAAGGAAGATAAGTATTGCAAAAATTGCAAGTATTGCACAGAGAAAGCGTTTATGTTGATTCTTTGAAGTTTTTTGAATTACCTGCGAGAAGTATAGTAAGAAAAAGCATCATTTACGATTTTTGACTTTAAATAAATAAAACCTCACTCATTTATCTTAAAATTGTTAAATATTCCAAAGTTATTGCTTCGATGGCTATGAGAAAATGGAGCCTATTTTCATGTCACAACCTTACGGCCAAAACAATAAATTTATTTAGGGAGAAAACATAACGACTTTAAGTGCGTTGGACGTATTAGAATGTCAAATGTAAGGAATTTTACCGTCAAAGAGAACCATTTTGTAAACAATTTTACTCAACAACTCAAGCGCATTGGCATTTCGTAAAGTTTTCATTGAATTTCTTACAAAATAATTAGAAATTTAATAGGTTCTTCAAAACAAGAAAATGATAACTTTTTACATAAAAATAATTTCTTTTTAATAAAATAATATTTGATTATATCATTTAAGCCAATTGATGTGAAATATTTTAGAATTGTCAGTAGTATTCAATTAGTATATTTAATTTGAATAAAAATTGTCCACACAATATAATAAAATTACATAAATACGGTCAGTTTGCATATCTTTTGAACATTGTGATGACGTCTTGAATACAAATTGCAACCAAAGCTTTACGTCATACGCCAGAAAATTAGCACTGAAACACAACCTCCCAGCAACTACCTTCATTACCACCGTCACGCTACAAGTTCTCTTCCCGGCGACATAATAAACAACACAAAAAAATTTCCACCGCAATATTTTTCTCAATGTTCCATGTTCTCATGTATCGTGCGAGACGTACATGCACTAAAGTGTATTCCGGAAACCACACGGTGTGGAAATGCAACCGTAAGGTTTAATTTGAAGATGGTAAGAGGCGCCGATACGCACTGCTGCCAACCGTGCTCCTTCCTGTCGGACGCTCATGTAAGGGCTGGGTGCCGCGCCTCCTTCCGGAGTCAGAGGCCACATGCGACGGCGACGCGCTGCCCTCCCCCCCACACCCACACACACTCACCGCCCATTCACAAGGAGCTCGAAGCGTTTGCTCACTCTGCTTCACAGTGTTCAAGAGAACTGCAAAGATGTTCCAATTGGCTTCATATCATGTCTTCAAAATCTGTGTTATCAATGATTGTTTGCTGAGCGTGTTATCTGAAATTTTAGCGAGAGAATCTGTCGATAGTGAAATTCTTGTTCTCTTTATTTTCTTATAAGAAATGCAGTTTTATTTTATTTTTCAAGGTACATTGTTCTTAAAAAAAATCAGTTCTATTCTTTCAATCCTCTTAACACGATATTTCTAAGTAGATTGCAAATTTCCAATTATATATAATTTAGCATGACGTTATAGGAGAAGCTTATTCAATTAATTTAAGAACACATTTTTTCAGTTTTCAGAAAATTTATTCTCTATAGAGTCTTGTAATTCATGAATGTTTAAAGTGAAAGGAATACTTATTGATTTTCCTTTTCCATTCGTTTCTATCTTGCTCACTAGTACAGGTTTTGTGTTAATAAATCTTTCATATGATTATGAGAATTTCATTTTAATGAGATATCAGGGGAGCTGCCAAAGGTCAACAGCCTTGAATTTTTCTGTCCACTGCGAGCGACGGTGGTGGCCGCGGAGGCTGCGGAGCGGCGGGGTGCGGCGGGGCTCGGCGGGGCGGCGTCTGTG
>BOPP01000030.1:7942423-7980571 GCA_017312745.1 Gryllus bimaculatus
CCCGCTCCTGCACCCGTCGCGCGCGCTTAATTACAAAGCACGCGCTGGCGACGCCACGCGCCGCGACACCGGCGACGCCATGCACGCCCGGCGGACGGCGTCCCCGAATTGGGGACGAACTGTGGTGTAGCGGCCGGAGCGCTCGCTTTCCAACGCTGGGACCGGTATTCAATTCCCTGTCGTTTCAGGTGGAATTTGTGTTCGCGATTGTTTTGGAGGGGTCGCCTGTTACCCCTACGCCTCATTCAAACAAAGCTTTATCATTCTTATCGTTTCTTCAGGCTCACTCTCAATCTAATCATTCACTCATTTATTCATCCCAAGTTATCGATACGACAGCAAGACTTGAACGCTGTCTTCAAATTAAAGAATTGATTGCTCGAAGTGGGGCGATGCAATTACCAGGAAAACTCGCTTGTATGAGAAAACCAACCAGACAGGATGTGTCTTTGTACAAAGAAAACCTAAGCTTAATTAAAATTTTTATCCTTGGGAAAGGATAATTGGCTTTTCCCAATGCTACACGATGACCTGTCTTCTCACTAAAGGCCCCAACTGCACCTGCGGAAACACACAACTCGGGCAGTATGAAACAGGATATAAACATACAAATACTAACAAAAAATCAGTAATGGCGTTTATAAAGCAATCTCATAACCAGTTTCTGAAATAATTATGATAGAACTCTTCTGAACATAGATCAGATTTGTCAACCGGTAGTCAACAGTAGCACATATTTTCATTTGCATTATTTAACCTTGTAAGAAAAATATTCAGTGTCTCTTTTAAAAAACATTAACGAGCAGTTTTTTTCTGTTAGATGGCAATTTGGTTGGCAGATGGTGTTTATTTTTTTTTAAACCGTTTCCAATTTTTTTAAATAGAACAAAAGACGCCTAAAAATAGCGCCGGTCACATTTTAGTTTAACTCTCCGATTTTTAAAAAAAATGAAGTTACAAATAATGTGATATTGTAGCAATACTATTTGATATTTTTTTGACTTTTCGACGCTTACTTGGATATTTGTTACTTCATAATAAAAACAATGTAATATAATTCAATTCACATAATATAATTGTCCTGCATCTCAACTGTAATATTCAGCGCTCATTTAGATACATCGGCTTTCTTTTGTTGCTAGGGAGTGGGACTTTTGATTGATATGACTAATGTTTGGTACTTTGCTTAGATTATAAGATTATCTTGAGTTAATACCGTAAACAATTTTCCGATTTTCAAATTTTCTTTGCCTTAATTTAGATTGTTAACTTCTTTAATTATTTATTATTACTTCTTTGATTATCCAAACACTCATTTTGTGTTCTGAGATGTGCTTAACAAGTAGCAGTAATTCTCTCACAATAGCAAATTTAAATCGTTTTTGTTGAATGAGATTGGAAATATAAAATGGAAATTGTGGGTAGTACACAATTAGTTAATCTTTCGTTGAATTTGTAGACAAAGCACTAAAGAATTTTCCTGTTTGCCCAACATGTTAACTTTTCAGTGTGCTTCATGCTAGTAGTAAACACATTCTCCTTTATTGCAATGTTAAAATGAAAGTCAGAAAATTTGCCGTTGGTTTTCTGATTTTTTCAACAGAGAATTCCATGACAATATTTATTCACATAATGCCCCTCATTTGCAATAGATGTTTATGTATATGAGATCATTCTTGATTTATGAGCTATAGAACCGCGTTTTCGACTCATTAGTCGGTGAGCATGTAGTAAATCTGGCGTGGCCCTAGGCAAGCCGTTCGGCCTCTAATCAGAGGTCAGCGGTAATCTATAACCGTCGAGGGCCGCCTCTTTAAGAACAAGAGGAAACCTACCCTCTCATTACGAGCCGCGCTGAAAAATGAGAAAGCTAATTATTATCATAGAGGGCCTTAATCGGAAGTGACAGGATAAACCACCGAAAGGGGAGCCAATGGGAGCCCCGCAACCCCCCCCCCCCCATTTACACAATTTGCCCCGTGTTGTTGTAAACCTAAAGACAATATCCTGTTTCGTGTTGAAGTGAACCCCCGCCCGCCCGTTGTGAGGTGCGGCTGGAGGAAGCTGCGTGGCTCTTTGTGGCCAACGGGTGCGTATTACTGGTGGAAAGCGGAACATGAGCCTCCCGTTCGCACTGGCCGCTGCCGCATGCGGTCTCGGTGACAACCTGTCATTAGCACGGAAATAATCTCGGACGCCGTGGACGCGACGCCAGCAGCGGAGGGAGCCACCTGCGCCACAAAAAGCCGGCGGAAGTTGGCGCGACGGAGGCGGCGGCCGACCCCAAATCACTGCAGCAGGGAGAGGAGCGGGGCGCGGAGGCTGCGGTAGCGATGGCAGTTGCGGTGCCAGTCAGGTGTAGGTGGGGGCGGCGATAGTGATGGGAGTCTGTAATGGATGTAGCTGCGGCCCCAATAGAGTTGGGTGAGGCCTGGTAAAGTCACGGAAGACAGGAAGGTGGTGGAGATGGTGTCACCAATGACGGTTTTGCCGTGACTGCGGCGGAGATGGCGGATGCGGTGCCAGTCAGGTGTAGGTGGTGGCGGTGATTGTGATGGGAGTAGGGGTCTGTCATGAATGTAGCTGTGTCCTTAATAGAAAGGTTTTGTGAGGCTTGGTAAAGTCACGGAAGATAGGAAGATGGTGGAAATGGGGTCAGCAATGACGGTTTTGTCGTGACTGTGGCGCTCTGAAGATTGAAAACAATTGGAACATAAAACTGTTTCACTCAAATGTGGAAACGATGAGTCTTCAGACGCGTGTGCAAACCTTTATTGGAAGTCCTCCGATGTGTAGAGAAATTGCACGAATTTACATTTACAAGCATGGCAGGCAGGTGCTTCACCTCATCCATTATTACATATTTCACATTTTCTCTCGAGCACAAACTGCCTCAACCGCTCGTCGTAACTCTACTTAATATTTTCACCCACTTACAATCTCTGTTAACACTGCGTACACGATACACTACCCTGGCGACTCAACAGGTATCACACGTGCTGCTTTACGTTCCCCTGGTCCTCTCTTACGTATCTGAACATCGTCATCACATCGCCGTTCGCAGATATTCCTCCCATATATCTTCACCGTAATCAGTCCCAAAGCCATCACTAACGCGTCCGGCAGATTAGATTTACCGTCAACGACAGAGATGCCGTCCCATCATACGTACTGTACGACTTCCTCCTTCTCCTCCTCCGGTCTGGCTTCCTTCTGGACCACTTACGCGCCAGACGGATGGCTTCCTACCCCGGACGGGTGTCGCTCCCGGGGCCGAAGGACGGGTCTGTTATCCACACTTATGCACAAAACGTCGCCGAGAATGCCCGAAATCGGGATCAGCGTCGCCAGCACAGAAGCCTCCGCTGCGGCGGCGGTGGAGGAGGAAAGGACGGCTGCGATTTACGTGGGCGCCAGACTGCCCGAATTGCGCTGTAATTTAATTACCGGCGCATCCGCCAAGCCGTTGCCGCCTCCGGTCTTCTCCGGCGCCGCCGCCGCCGCCATCTCGCCTTCATGAATATTGCATACGCACCTTAAATCGGTGGCCGGGAGCGAATGGTTTGTTAGCGACGTGACCGGAATCGCCGTGTTGTGCCCTTCCGCAGGCTTCCTCAGTCCCGTCGAGATTGCAGCCGGTCAGCAGGGACCGTCCCCGGGCTCCGACGGAGAGGGGGTGGGCGTGGCCCGACGGGGGTGGGGAAGGGCGGACGACGGCTGATCGGGGCTTAGACGGGCAAGCCTCTTGTCAAGGCGGGATTAGGCGCATTAGGGCCGCCCGGCTTCCGAGGGGCCCCCGCCGGCGGGCCCGCGGGATCGGCCGGGCCGTGTTAATACGGGCGAGGGCGATGTTATCGCGGGCAATTAGCGGATGAGACAGCGGCGCCCGCGCTGGGGGTAGAGGGGGAGGTGTGGAGGGGAAGGGGTCAGGAGAGGGAGGCTCATTAGTATGCGGCGTGCGTCTTGAGAGGACCCTTGAGGTTAACCGTGAGCAACATCCGTAGATCAGGGTAACATTTTGTGTCTAGTTTACTATTACATGTATTGTTGTGGAGAGTGCATTAGGCAATGAATTCTCTAATTGCACTCAATTGAATCTATGTCCTGCTTACTTGTTGGTCACGACCGCAGATCTCATCTTCTCTCAGAATGCCTTTGTAATCGGATAAAGAAGGACAGTGTTTTAATTATATAAAGCGTCGGACGTCGTTGTGTTTCTCTGCTTCATATAAATCATAACATGTATATACTACAATTAAGTTGTCAGCAATACTATGCATCTTTTAGATTTGTAACTGGTCATAATAGTAAAATCATACTTTTTTGCGCTACTTTTTGTCAGTCTAGCGATATATTAAATCCTTTATTGTTAATGCATTTATACTGAAATTCAATTTTCACAATATAATTGTTAATAATAATTTATTTATATATATATATATATACATATATATATATATATATATATGTATATATATATATACATATATATATATATATATATACATATATATTTATATTTTACGATAACGTACCCGATACGATAATTAAAAGCAGAAAAGCCGATACGGTGGCCGAGATCGTAAGGCAGTGTGCCGTAGCGAATTCGGACGCGAATGATGCGCGGGTTCGGAGTCCCGCCTCGGGCATGTTGTATTTGTTTCGTCCTTTCACCCATGCATCATCATTATCGTGTCAACCACAGTTACCAGATACGTTACAAGCAATAGTGGTCGCTAATGACCTAGTAGTTGATGCGACCTTAAATAACACAAAAAAAAGCAGAAAAGTAATTTTCAAATTTCTTAAATCGTAAACTACACGCGTATTATGTTCATTTATTAAAAATGTAAAAAATATCGGCAAATTGAATTGAGAAACGAAACACCAACTGAGGAAAGATATATTGCTGGCATTTTTTTCCCAACTTTGTTTCGTTTTTACTCAATAGGGAGGATTAGTCCAGAGACGGAATTTACTGGATTAATTTGGTTTAGGAATATGTAAAACAAATAACAAATGACCAAAAATCAGCTACTAAATTCACTGTCTTACGTTATCTAATTCTGAAATATTATTTCGCATGCCAAACCACCCACAATATTGGAGCTATATATTAATTCATCCTTTCAAACTTTAGCATCCTTCAACAGCAGTATTATGTATATTGTACATTTTAATTACTCAAATGTGATCTTTGAACATTGGGAGAATAATAATTAAAATCGAAGAAAATGAAAGTGAAATGTAGAATACGAAATGAAGAAACGTATTTATAAAATAATTGAAAAGTGAAATATAAATAAAATGATGTATTGGAAAGAGGGAAATAAAATTGAGGTTAAAAAAGAATTGAGATGTCGAATAATAAAAAGGAAAAATGTGTTAGAAAAGGAAAAAAAGAGAGGAAGGAGGAGAAAGAAGATAAGTGTGAGAATGAAGACGTTGAGTGTGAGGAGGAAGAAGACGATTGTGAGGAGGCAGAAGAAGATGAGTGTGAGGAGGAGAAAGTCGATGAGTGTGAGGGGGAAGGAAGTCGATGAGCGTGAGGGGGAAGAAGTCGATGAGCGTGAGGGGGAAGAAGTCGATGAGTGTGAGGGGGAAGAAGTCGATGAGTGTGAGGGGGAAGAAGTCGATGAGTGTGAGGGGGAAGAAGTTGATGAGTGTGAGGGGGAAGAAGTCGATGAATGAGAAGAGGAAGAAGTTAACTGAAGAAGGAGAAATTGCGGGAGAAAGGGGCCACCGCCTAGGCAAATGCGAGGAGGCGCGCGGGGCCGATGCGGCGGTGATCGCCCGTGGGCGCGTGGGGCGAGTGGGCGGAGGGGCGTGGACGGCGCGCGCCGCGTGGGCGGGCGGGTAGCGAAGGCGGCACCCCGCCGCGCCGCCTCCTGTATTTGCCGTCTGATCTGAGTGTGTTGACACGGCGTTGCGTCAGGGCTTCCGGCTGCGGCCAAGTACCGCTCAGGATCTTTGCGTCTCCCTTACGCGGCGCGTGCCTACCGCCCACCACAGAGAGAGCTCTTGGCTTGAGAAGGGAGGGGGAGTGAAAATGATTCAGTTTTGTTTAATTCGTGTCTCTAATCATAATCCACCCAACATTAATGAAAGTATTTTTGATAATTAAAGAATTATTATTAATTTTTTCTAACAAAAGAGTCAACAACTGAGAATGCAAAATTCGACAGTTCGAAAAGATCAATTTTGTAATAGATTATTAATAGATATTAAACTCGTAGTTTTTTCAACATTAATGTTTTGTGCTTGATGATTTTTACGTTTTCGATGTTTTGTATATGACTAAAAAAGTACCATATTCATAATTTTGTGAAAGTTAAAATATGAAATAATAACTTAAAATATTACTGTAAGTTCATGTGTTCGAACGAAGCAAACTGTAGTATCTGCGTCGTATCTATCTCTGGACTGAGAGATGACTCCGATTACTTGTCATTTTCTATGAATTTCTTATATTTTCCCACGCGAAGAGGCGGCAAACACATAACTGGTAAGCTTAGTGCCGCCGCCTCATACCTTTCTGCAATGCAAGTTCTGCCGTGAGATGAGTCGGTGTGATCAGGCTTTAGGCTCAGTTATGCTAATTGTTTTGCTACCAAGGACGAATTAAATTATCTTCTCCACTAACGTGCATTGACATTAGAAGTTACTGAACCTGTTTCGAAAACATCCAAATTAATGAACATGGATGTATTAGGGGCGATGTATTATTAGCATTGATGTTCTGATTTTGAACGACGATATTTTGAAACATCGATGATTTGTTGCCGATGTCGCATCCCTAGGAACAACGAACTTAATTTTTCCCAGTTCTTAGTTAAATTTCTTTGAATATGAATTGGTATTTGCGAATAATGTAGCGAGAAGGGCTTGTACGTTTAGAAAGAAATCTCGCAATCCTTTGTGATTGCCTAATTAAACTGCCTCACTCGCCTCAACCTAGTCCGTAGTGTCCTTCACCAACACGTTTCTGACCTTACGCAAAACAGTGTGATTAAAGGCGACATGGCATTATGTCGGATTGTGTTGAGTGAACCAGAACCACGTGTGTTTATAATGCCAAGCTGGGATCAACTTAATTAATCTAGGGTTTTTGACGGAACACACACACACAGTTTTGCAAGAGTTGATATCATTGTAGCTCAAAGGGTAACAGACTGAGTGACGACATTAAGACTGGGTGCCAAGTAACTTTGGAAATCGACATGTTTCTTGTATAATCTCATTGAATGTGACTGATGCAACATTTCTGTATAGTTGAATAGAGAATCAGAGAGAATAATAGATATGATTCACACAGTAGTGTTGAACTCAAAATCTTAGATTACAAGGTGGTACATCGGTATAGCGATGAACCAAACATGAACATCTTGACTAATACGTTTTTCGTGTATATTATGTATTATTTTACTTGGTTATTAAAGAATAATAGTTTAAAAATATTTTTTGTTAATAAATAAAAAGTAATGAGGATTCCGTTGTGATGTTCGTAAGGGAGAAGTAATAAGATTTGTTTGAACAATGGGGAATTTTTTCTTAAATAAAATATGAAAAAATTATATCAAACATTGGTTCCCATGCGATCATATTTCTGCTTCTTTTCAGTGTTCAATGAAAACATACCGATAAACAAAGAGTTAATCCGGGAAAATGGTGTGGTACTTAATAATTAACTAAATATTTTAGATTACTAAATATTTGGATTTAGTGGCATTGAACCTTTAAAATGACATTGGATGTGACTGAATAACGTTTTCAAAAAAAGTCTTCAATAAATATTATCATTTTATGCCAGATGTATTTCATTTTTGCATTTGCGCTTTTATTCTTGGCAATAATTGAAATTGTGCCACAAACATATGCACACTAAACCCACGGTTCGTATGCTTATGGTATTGTCAGACACATGGCAAAGACTGTATAGCTCTTCTGACAATGCTCCACTATCACCAAAAAAATACAACCATCCTATTGCCGCAGTACACTGAAACGTAGCCGTTTTTACTATAACCACCCGTCCTCCCCTTCCCAACCACCCAACAACCTAACCACGTCATCAGCGAGAGCGGCAGCGGGCCGTTTGAGCGATTACAATACTCGCGGTGGACATCTAGAAACTCTTCTGAAAATATGCGTCCCACTTTCTTGAAATACGGACTTGAATTCGCCCGTGACATCATCATAACTTCGTGGGTGGGGGAGGGGAGAGCGAGGGCGCGGCGGGCGGCCTTTGCAAGAGGCCATCTGCCTCCGAGAGACGCACGTTATGACGCCCTGCGAGAGGGACTGCCGACGCGCCCCTCCTGGCTGACCCCTGCGCCCCAGGAAGGCGGCTGCTTCCTTGTAGGCTCTAGGGTGCATTAGGGATGCGATATTGCAAAAAAAAAAAAAATCTATGTTTATAAAAATCGATGTTCAACATTAAAACATTGAGGTTAATAAGTATCAATGTTTAAAATTAAAACAGCAATGTTAATACACAACAATGTTCAAAATAAAAACATCCATGATATTAAACATCGATATTCAAAATTTAAACATCAATGTTCAAAAATAAAACATCCATATTAATAAACAACGATGTTTAGAATTAAAACATTCATGTTAATAAACTTCGATAATCAAAATTAAAATCTCGATGCCAAGAAATATCGATGGTAAAAAATCATCACCCTCAAATCATCGATGTTTTAAAAGATCGATGAAATCTGCATTACTAACTATTAACGTTCATACGAGGAATGATATTTAATTTGACGATGGTTGCATTTTTTGAGATTTGACTTGCAAAACATTATTATATACATAAAATATTATTTTGATTGTGACTGACGGGAATGCTTTACGAGCACATGTACTTATTCTGTATTACAATTAAAAATGCGGAAACTTGCACATTAATTGCAGATTTACATTTTAGATAAGTATGAAAATATGATTTTTAATAAGAATTTAAACTTATTATTGCCCAAAACAAACTAATATAATATGAGATGTTTGTAGAAAAAAAATACTTACTCCCTAAAGAGCGTCTTCGAGTAATGCATTTCATCGTTGAAAGATCTAAATCATTTAAAATTTTTGATCCAAAATTTAAATACTTTTTGATATCAAAATGTGTGATTTTTTTTATTTTGTTCCCAAACTTTCACAAAAGGTTCCTATTCCTCGGTTTTCTACAACGGAAATAAAAAACCCACATTCCGGGGAAAGAAATTGTAATTCAGCAAGAGTGTATCCCTTCATGAAACCTTATTCTAACTCCATTCCATCTGCCTCGTTAAAATGTATTTAAAATCCATGTAAGTTAAGTGAATTGACAGTTACGTGATCAGGGTGTGGCGCGTAACGTTATTAGTCTCCTGATGTTGCAATCTTGTTAAAAACGCTCACGAAAGAAGAGGTGTACTGAAAGTGAGTTTGGACGGATCAAGAACAGGTCTCACGCAATGTACCTGCTGAATATTTTGTTTGATAGTACAAAAAACCTCTGTTGTCTGCAGTCGATCGACAGTATCAGTGTTGATCTCAGTAAAAACCTTTCTGGACAACATTCCGAGTCGACAGTTACAAGGGATAATTGGTGTGATCTCAAAGGGTACTTGTTCTTCAAGTATCACGTAGCATTTACAGATTTTTTACTCAGAGAAAAGAACGGAATATATAGATTATACACATTCTTTGTAGAATCATTTTCATGTACTCGTACATGAATTTTTCATTATGTTTAAACTGCACTACAAACACATTATTTTTTCTCCGGTCGTATGTGACACCCTGTTGTTTCTGGTTTGCTTATAATAAGATATTACATAATAATTCCTGGCAAAAATATACATATTTTACTGGTTTTTATATTGTTTCTACGAGGAATTCCATGATTCAAAACATTGCTAACGAATTAGATCAGCTCTTTTAGCACAAAACGGAATACTTTATGATAATAGTTTTAATTGCGAGGGTTATGAAATCTAATTTAAAAGGCTGATGGCATTCTGAGAGAATTATCCAATAATGCCAACATTTTTCATTGAAAATATAATTCTGGAGCAAGTTCTTTCAAGTTCTCTGAAAACTGAGCTGTGAAAAAGATAAAGATATAAAAAGCAAACTGATTAAATATCAAATATAATATGTGTAACTACATGCAATGCCTTAAAAATATTACAAGGCTAGAAATGCAAATTAAATTTTACAATACCATAGCAGTTCCTTCGTTAGTAAACAGATGTAAAAGTTGGGTATCAATACAAAGACCATTAACAAGAATACAAAGTACTGAAATGAAGTTTTTGCGAAGAACAAAAGGATATACAAGATAATAAATTAAGATATAAGAAAAAATACTACAAGCGACACTAATTAATACTAGAATGCAAGAATGTAGACTAAGATGGGGAGAGCATATAGAGAGAATGAGTGAGCGACTTCCAAAGACAGCTTCTCTTATGCACAAAGAAGAGATGAAGTAGAGACGTGAGAAAACCAAGGAAAAGTTTGAGAAAACTGTGAGGAGGAAACAGGCAGTACCCTAAATCGTCAAGTGTAGAAGAAAGATAAGAATAATGAAACCTAAACAAGATGCGGTAATATAATTTTCGTTCATTTTACGTTTTGTAAATAAATGCCATACAGCAAGATAATGAAGATAAAATATTACATTAGGGTACCATTGATTCTTAGTTACAATGAGAATACACGTTTTCTGCAGCTGCATCAGTCACAAGTAGCGTTCAATATTATATGAGCCAAAGTTTTAGAAAATTAAAAATTACACAATACAATTTCACTGCAATTAATAACAAAATAATATCACATTGTACCACTTTCTGAACATATTTAAATGCACGCCAAAACACTAATTATCTATTTATATTACAAAACAAGACAAATAAAAAATACTATAAGGATTAAATATTTGAAAAAAATATTTACCAGGAAATGCCTGAAACTTTGTCTTGGTAATGGAAGATATGTCATGGATATTGTAAGAGATGTCCACCATGCGACTTACGAGAAAATGTATTACAAATATAGCATAGCCTGTTGGTATTAAATGAGCGAGTTCTATTCCTGCGTAATGTTCGTTTCAAGAATTGTTTTCGAATTATTTGTGGGAATGACTTTTCTGTAACTCTTTAACTGCTTTACATGGGGAGCAATCTGTTAGAAAATAATATCTTGTATTAATTCCGGTTAGCGACACGTGCACGTACCAGGCTTTTAGAAATTTTGGTTTAAATTTAAACGGACGGTCGGACATTTTCATTCACGAATCAAACTATTAGAGAAGGGAATAGTTTGCCTGTTATAATCTTTGAAACCTTCCCTCAAAACGCAAGTGAATTTGAAAATAAATTAGTTTTTTTGGCTGTATAACTGTTATATTACTATTACTATTTTTATTACTATTTGTGTGCTTTGTAATGAAGTGGAGTGAAAGGGATGTAGTAGAAAGACAGCACAGTTCAGGGCAGGGCAGGGCAGGGCAGGACGGGCGGGACAGGGCAGGACAGGACAGGGCAGGACAGGGCAGGGCAGGACAGGACAGGACAGGGCAGGACAGGACAGGGCAGGACAGGGCAGGACAGGACAGGGCAGGACCAGGCTGGACAGAGCAGGCTGGACAGAGCAGGCTGGACAGAGCAGGCTGGACAGAGCAGGCTGGACAGGGCAGGGCTGGACAGGGCAAGGCTGGACAGGGCAGGGCTGGACAGGACAGGGCTGGACAGGACAGGGCTGGACAGGGCAGGGCTGGATGGCTGGACTGGGCTGGACAGGGCTGAGCAGTCCGCCTTCCGCGCCCTCCGTTGGTTTAGGTAGCGATCTAATAACGTGGCCGTGCCGGCCATCCACAAGCGGCAGGCGCCCTAGATGGCGAGAGCGGTTCGCAACGCGGGGACAAGTTGCCTTATACACCCGCGTCGGCGGCGACGGCGCGCGCCAACCTGGCTATTATCGTCACTCAATCCGTCGCAACAGCGGACGGTCGCCGCGACCCGCCTCCGCGGCCCCGCGGCCCCTCCCCGCTGCTCGCTGTCACCTGTCGTTTCCCGCTAGCTGTCCCCTGCTGGAAGTATTCTCTCGGCATTGTTAGCCGCAACTTTCGGTGGATTGACTGCGCTCCAGAATTAAGCTTGCTCGGAGCCGCTTTCTGACTGTGGATGCAAGCCGCCGATGTATTCTTACGGTATCACCGATTGTCTACCATTTTGTGAAGTCCTTTCTTTTACTTGAGATTCCTTGTGTAAATTGCTATTTGAAATAAGCGGTAAGTTTACAAGAGGCAAGAATGCAATGAGGAGCTACAACCGAACGTTCAAATGTTCCCTTAGAGATTAAAAGCGAGAAGAATGGTCACTGATGTTTCTTCGTAACCACACTATGACGGTTTATGGCGGAAACTTTCACTTGTGCCTACATTATTTAAGTCAGATTTTCATTTTTTTATTTATTTATTTTTTTTGCATGATTTTTTTGGAAATTCTGTTACGCAATAAACTCGCGACGCCCTTCTTTCCTTTCTCGCGTAATACAATTTTATTATAATTTCCTCGACTTCTCTAACATCATGTGTTTTCATTTTATGCCAAATTAAAGTTATGAACCTCAGACCAATACGAATAATTCAAACATATTTATTGGGGCCTGGGAAGAATCACATATGTATGTGGTCAGCTAATGGTATTCAGATCTCTAAACGCTCCAATTTTATGATACAGAATGATAATAAATTGCAGAATTTATCAGAGATAATATCTTATTTTGGTACCACACTTATATTACACGTGAAGTTGCCAGGATGTAGATAAAAATTATTAACAACATATTTGCAACATTTTTGTCATACTGTTCCATCAAAGAATACTATTTATTTTTATTGTAAAAGAAAGTGTTGTTTGCATGATCCCAAACAAATTTATGCCACGAGTAATTATTCGAAATACAGAAGGGGAGGAATTCTACCTTCCGACTTCACAAATTGAATTGGCATAGAAGGTCAAAAATTCTCCTGTTACCTCAACTTCTCGAGAAGGGTTATATTATTTTGTTCTGCTCTTTTCTTCAACTGTTATCTAATAGAAATAGTTAATAATTAAAATAAAATACAATTACTACTTAACCATAGACAAACATTGAAATTTGACCGTTAAATTAATATTCAATTAACATTAAATAATTTTCAATCACGAACGTGTTAAAATGAAACAGAGAAACATATTATTTCTAAAATAGTATTTAAAATGTATCACAACTATTTATTTCTAACTTGAATAGTTTCACAGAATAATCATTGTTCTCTTATTTGTATCGCCGCCCAAACCCACGCCCCATCCGCAAATCCGGCATCTCCTTCAACCATGACCATCTAAACTCTTCCACCTTCTACGCCACCACCGACTGTGATTTGCAACACTGTAGACCTGCACCTCCACCTTCTACCATATCGCCGTCGCCGACACCTACCACCACCACCGCCCACGTCTGCGAGGGCAAAAGAGTGGCCGAGAGTGCAGCGAAATGACCCCATCGCGCCGCGCCGCGCCGCACCGCGCTTTCCAGTAATTACTCGAAGCAGCCGCCGCCACTGAACTCGGTAGCGCCGTTTCTATCCAGCGGTGGTTTATCGCGCCTTCTCCCGCTGCCGCCTGCGCGCGCGCGCCCGCCGCCATGAAAGTCGCCGTCATGCTCTCTCTCCCTGCAGCTGTTTCACCCGGTGCAGCGCGCTGCATTCTGCGCCTTTCGCTCTCCGTAATATCCTCTCCTGGTTCCAGGCAGTTTAAGACCATCTACGCTGGTTCCGCCTTGGAGAAAATGTCTTCGCGTTCTTCGAATATCGTAAAGTTCTTGGAATACCGTGAAGGCTTCGAAAGCCGAGGAAAATATTATTTGTGTTAGCTACCTTTACAGAATAGAATTTACATTGTAGTGCCACACAAAGCACTAAATATACATTTCATTCTGTCAAACTGGCAAACCTTGTATTTTGTATTGTATTATATTCTTATTCTGATTGAGAATTACAAATTCTCAGTATTTCATTGATTTCAAATTAGTTATTTTGGTATTATTAGCCTCTCGAACGATATCTGTGATAGCATTCCTTTGTAGATTAATGCCAATTATGAATTCATGTCTCATATCAGGAACACGAATAGAAGCGAAATATTTGGCATTGCAAAAAAATATTTCTTTTACTTTGGCACTACTTGTGACTGGTGACTGAACTGTATTTCATTGGGTGTAATGGTGCTTTTAGTTATTTTTGTACGTTTTTTTTGTGAGTTTTTTATATCACTCAAACAATATTTTCCATACTCTACGGGCAGATGGTACTTTAAAATGCAATTGCATAATAGTATGTACTAATTATACAGTAGCTCTGCTTGTGTTAGTAAACTAATATTGTATGTGCTTAGGAAGACAGATCTTAGGAAATTTCTAAATGTCGTTCTATAACCAAAAGTTGTGATTGGAAACGAGTCTTTTTTTCATGTTGATCTATTCTTAGAAATCGTGAATGACATAGTATTCAATTTCACAACTCTATAAGGCCTATGACTTATCAAGAAACGTATTACTGAATAAAAAGGCTGCCTAATAAATCTACAAACATTTATTGCCATTAAAATATTATGGTAATATTTATTATAGATCTTAAGAAGTAGTTTTAATAGATTCAGACACCAACGTTTAGCTTTCCTACGTTTACAGTAATTTCTTCACATGCAATTGGTTAAGCGGAAGAGCTAATCAAGTGCCCCGAGTCTCGTTTCAGTAAAGCCACTATTATTATTATTATTATTATTATTATTATTATTACTATTATTATTATTAATTTTCTTCATAGCGAATTGGAAGATTGTTTAGATATGCATTCTACAAAACTGTTCATGTTTCGGTTCATCTCGGTATCATACGAAACACCTCTACAGTACTGTGCACAACTTACTGTACAGTACAGATCAGTTCAATAACCAACATATTTCGAAATATGCGGCAAGCTAATTGTTCTAGAATTGTATTCTGAGTGGCCACTTTTGTGGATTGTGGGGCGCAACAAATGCCATCTACTAGTTTTAAAAGAATACATTAATAAATGCTTCTCGACCATCACAAGCATATAGACTGTAAACTTTAAGTTCCTATAGTTTATTAAAGTTCTGCTTGTTTATAAAATGTTGACTCCTTCATTAATGGTCTGAAAAACAGATTGAGTAGTTGTATTACAAGGTTAAGAATACTAGAATGTATTGTTCGTGATGTGTTGGCTATGTCATCTGTTTTGAAATTTAATATGTTTTTTAGTTCTTTTAACTGAATAATTTTTTTTAAAATCTAGGTGTCATTCAACCGCCCTCTTTCCACGTCAACAAGAAGGGCACGAAAACCGAGTCACTTGTATGCTTGAGTCTGAAAAAGAATTGATGAACTGACCCATCAGAAATAGCTATAGATTTTCGAGGGGAAACCAAATAGTAATGTATTAATGTAAGGTGGTAGTTCTCAGCCTTCCGGAGCCCCCGCCCACCTTCATAATCGTCCGTGCACATGCGAGGAGGTAGCCGAAGAAAGGCAGAAAGTCGGCCTCCGCAAACGCGGCAGCCGAATATGGATCTGAATAAAGGTCCAAGCCTGTTAGACCACTAGTGGCCGGAAAGCACTCGATCATTCACAAGAAGTAATGCTTTTTCATCAAAGTTAGTAAATCACGGTGTTAGCAACCCACTTAGAAAGACATGGGTATATAAAGAAATGTACAAAAAGAAAAAAAATGTTTGTGAGAATGAAAAGAGTATTTGTTGTGGGAGTGGTATTTATTATTTATCTATTGCCTTACTACGAGCATGTGTACGTGTATATCGTGTAGATAGCTTTGCGCTTCTGTCAATCAAACAAACTTAACAAACCAGATGTCAAAAGAAAGATACTTCACAGAAATTTGACGGATTTCACTTGCACATTATACATATGAGTAATTGTTAAAAAATGAGTGTGAAATTAGGTAGGCAAAATGCAATCCCACAGTACACTGCCGGCTTAACAGTGTTTCTTGTTTTCGACAGTGCATTACATCAAAACGTTGCGCCTTAAGCCTTTACCACTGAGTTTCCGAAGTTTAACTATGTTTTTCATCTATAGTTTAGAAAATGAGGTGTTTTGAATTTTTGACACTTTTTTCAGTTCGGTTCTTGTGGTTCCCCACTCTCCCTGGGAAGGGTGGGGCTATGTAATATTCAGAAACGTGCAGTATTTCAAATTCTATTACAATATGATCTGTTAATGTATTTTTCTCTTTGCATGAATCTGGACGGAAAGGGAGCGAAGTCTGTATTTCACAGTCGAGGGTACTAGCAAGGGTACGCTAGTTAGTAGTTTTGATACACCCACAAAGTTATGTAAGATGCAATTAGTTGCTTTCGAAATCCCATCTTTAAAATATTTTGGTATCATTAGTTACAGAATGTTTTGTTTTTTCAAATTTGTACGTTCCTGCTAGAATATTAAATGAAACGTACATGTTTGAACATAACAAGGTGTCAGAATTACATGGGAATCCTTCCAATATTCGAGTTTTAATGTTTGTAATGAATAATATTGAGAAATAATAGGAAAGGTAGGGATTAGTGTAAATGTTTCGTTTGACAATATTTTATAGCGTGGTAAAAGGCATTGATGTGTATTCGTGGTATTATATCTAGTGAATGAAACGCACTCACGATTGTTCTTGCCAAGTTTCTCCGCGCCATTTACCCAACCATCACATGAATACATGTCCTTTATTCATTAGAGTTATATCCAGAGGTATTAAGGCACAGGGATATATAAGGAAACTTTGCAATATCTTTTGTTCACAGCATAAAAAAAACAGAGGATCATTGGCAGAATCAATAAGGAGGGAGGAAAAGTCTTCTTTAATGCGAAGATTTTGTTGTTGTAATTTTACTCAATTTATACAAAGGATGAAAGATTCTTTATTAATTCCAAACAAATAATCAAAGATGGAGGTTTAACTATAATGAAAGAAGTAATAGAATTAAAATACTAACGTTTTCTTTACAGTTCTTACTTCTTGCCAAATTGCTCAAGTGCTAAAACAAAGAATATTTTCAAGCAATTTGCTAGACAAAAAGAAACTATTTACATGGAATATAATCATATTCAAAATGTTTAATACTTGCGCAAACCTATAAACAGCAGCGTTCGGTATCAGGAAAGAACACCCCTCGAATATTATAAATGTTACCAAATTATTGTAAACTGTAAAACTTGTTCGTAGAGACAATCAAAGAGATTAAATATGGTAATTTAAAGAATGCAATGTAATTAACAAATATTCGACGCGCTCCATCCAAAGGAGAACACCCTAAGGAAACACACTTTATTTAATTTCAAATTAACACTTCTTTTTGTTATTATTTCAAAAATATTGTAGGTGAGTTTCCTACCGACTGTGACCCGTCGCCTCGAATTACTATCTGGAACCGACCTACGTGACAACAGTACGAACAACTGGGACGACTGTGCGTCCAACAGCTTTCCGTGGTGTCCGAATCTATGAGAATGGGTAGTTGTTGAAACCTTCCGTGTTAACTATTGAATGTCGTGGTCACGGTGTCCGTGGTCACGGTGTCCGTGGTCACGGTGTCCGTGGTCACGGTGTCCGTGGTCACGGTGTCCGTGGGCGCGCATGTCGCGTCACGCTGGTTCACGTGCCGGCGCGTGGCGTGTCCGCGGAAGATAACGATGGGCGTGTGGGGGTGGCTTTGTTGCTCGCCGAGTCGGCGCCCGCGTGCGCGTTGAGGGGAGTAATGCGCACGAAGCAAGCACACATACTCGCTCGCTTGCTCGCACCGCGCATGCACTCAATAGCTTTTCCACTCGAACGAATTGGGTGACGAATGATTAACCCTTTGGTACTCTGTAAGGGTCCTGGGACCCCCGACAGAGAGATTTATTATTTCTGCTGGCAGGTTTAAACAACCAGGTGGCAGAACACTACAATTAACATATTACAGTAAGGAAAATTGATACAATGTAATTTTTAATCATTTAAGACAATAATAGCAATAATAATAATATGATAACAATAAAGACCACAATAACAGAATTAACTCAATATTTTGTGACTGAAAATATGTGTTCAATATATTGTAGCTAATAAATACACTTCACTTCACCTCACTTCACTTCACTTCATTTCACTACACTTGCACTTCACTTCTCTTTCTACTTCTTTATTGCACTGCACTACTGTAAGTTCTTATAATTCGGAAACCAATTAATAGATATTGCTCATGTAACCTTTATACTTCTGAAGCATTTTTTTAGTAGTTTTGACTGGTTGTGTGAAGTGATTGGAGGTTTATTTTTGAAATCAGAGGGGAAAATGTCTAAGAAAGCTATTTTTCATTTTCGTGATAGATGTTTCGTGTGCATTTTGAATATTACGATTTGTGATACAGTATAATCACAAAGCAAACTCCCCTTCCTTCAACAAGACGGTTCAACATGTTAGAACCAAGTAGAAAAGCATGTGTGCGAGAACTGCGGACAGAAAGATAAAAATAGCTTGTGAAAAGTGCTGTAAAGATATGTTATACAGTGCGTAAACATTGTTTATAATCAATTTTTTCTAATTATTATAAACTCTAAACTGTTTCAAAGATAAAAAATTGAATTATTTTTAATGAGATAAATAGTGATATAATTCTTGGGCACCTGAGGACTCCGCCAGATTTCAGGCGTAAGTGAAATTCACCAGATTGGTTAAGGGTTAAAAGGAAATCATATATTAGAAATAGTTTTTCCTACTAAATTCTGCATACTACTTTTGTTTTTTCTGGTGAAACTTTATCAATATTTTAGAAGATATAGGTTGAACGTTTGTGGGTAATAAATTCATAGATAAGTCGAAATGTTTACTCTTTTGAAAAAGTATGGTTGACAAGAAATAGGTAAATGTGGTTTGTCTTTTGAAAGTATAAAAACCAATAATTATTCAACTTACAATATTTTTTATAAAGCTAAACCTCTTTAGTTCAAATGATAAATTATATTTTAAAAATACCTGTGAACGTAAAACGTACGTTTTTTTTTGTTTTTTCCATTTCTCATCTCTTCAATTGGGCATATTTTAGCTCAAATTTGAATTTTAAATTATCAATTTCTTCTGGTCTTTAATATTTCTCCGGAATAAAGAATAATGCTATATTTATGTTTTATGAGTACATTTTTAAAGTCGTTTCATCTGATAACTCCCAGAGAATAGCAGACCTATCATTAGCAAAAAGAATTATGAATCTCTCGCAAACCTCATGACAATGTGTTGAACTTTTCCCTATAGAGTTCATGTCAACATGTATAATTAATGCACCTATATGATTATAATGAATTCAACCTACATAATTATGCACGCTAGTTGCTTCTCTGGCGCACAATACTTGTCTGTGACGCTGTGGAATTGTTACCAAGTTATCTTATAAATCTTCTTTCTTCGTATACGCACGAGACAAGGAAATATATACATTTTCCGCTTTTAAAATAAGACTTCTGTAATTATATATTTGTCTGTCGTTCCGTTTCAGACGACTCGCGTAGAGTTAATAGAATACTTGCCAAAAGGCAATGGAAGAATACCCTAAAATAGCCGTTCTTATTACTACAATTACATATGAGAGTCTTCGGATTACTAGACAAAACGTTTCAGTATGTTTCGGGAATTAGTGATGATTCTTACGTGTACCATTTTGTACCAACTTGTACATTTACGTCAACATTTAAAAAAATGATAAATCTTCGTTTCTAGTTAATATACTTACACTTGTTTGTTTAAAAACCGTATCAAATGAATTAAGAGACTAACCGAACATAAGGAACTGGGAGAGGTGGCTCAAGGTATCAACAGAAGTCACTGCAGTACCTCCGATCGGCAGGTCCTAGAATCGAGTTCCGACAATAGCAGGATTTTCGACACTAGCTTGTCAGCTAGGTGGAATTCAGCCACTGTCTGGAGAATAATTCTGGCGACAGGCTGCTCGGATGGGTCGTTTTCCGTGGTTTCTCCGTTCGACACCAGGCGAATGCCGGGCCACAGAGCACGGACGGCGCGCTATCTTTCCTTCTTCTTCATTGCCCTGTCCTTATCCCTTACTTACTCTTACAATAACATGTACTACACTACCACACATGCCGGGAGATCGGTCAGAGGCTTAGAGCTTGTCCCTTGCTGGTGGCCTTGCTGGTGTCCCTTGCTGGTTGAAGTGCCCTGCTGGTGGGAGATACCTGGTTGGGGAAAACCCCGCTAGCCGACGGTAGGGCGACACCGGATCTCACCATCCAGCGGAGGAAGATCACCGCCACCTCAAAAGGAACAAACATGCACTACTCGTACGGGAGTAATGACTTTGGCATTTGGCGCGCCCGAAATCACATCTATTAATCAATCATCAACGGTGTAAGGGCAGTTAATTTCGAATATGAAAGAAAGTAAGTGAGTTGAATTGAGAGGATAAATTACGTCTATTGACTTACCTGAAACCCGATAACGCAGAGGCTCATGTACGACAAACGCAGAAAGAGATACGAACCGTCCTTCCAAGGCGACGAGTACACAGCGGCTGTCGGCGGGCGCGGCGGCGGCGACGGCGACGGCCACGATGGCTATCGGCGGGCGCACCTCAGCCGCGCGCGCCCGACCGCCGTGTGCAGCGCGCTACGATGTTCTTGTCGCCGGCAGACAACTTTCTTTGGACGACCTCCAAGTGGTGGCTCTCCGTACACGCTAACGTTTTAATTGCGCCGGCTCGCGACCTAGCCCCTGTCACCGATGTCACCATACCACACTGTAGAACCCTCAGCAAAGTTGCCACCCCCTCGCCGACTCGCTGGACTAGTTTTCCCTTCGTTATTCCATCCCTGCGGCCTCATTTTTGACATCCTTTTTCGTGACATCCATTTCTTTCGCCAACGCCATCTGTGCTGTGCCAACCATGTGTCGGATTCCAAAACTGATTATCTATTTCCATGGATATTTACATCTGTTCCCCACTGATCTTCTCGGCCCTTTTCGGCAATCACCCTCCCACATATTTTACTATCTTGCTGACATCTTTCTCTCTGCATCTCCATATATCTATCACTATCACTATTGTTTTCAGCCAGATTCTCGTCCAAATTACTCATGAACACTTGTGCGGAACACTTGCTATCCTCTCTGCCTACATATATTTCCGTCCCGTTGACGCCGATACATAAAATTACTTGCATTACTTTCCCCATTACCAGAGCCGGAGACGAAGTGTGAAAGTATTATCAAGAAACTCTGAGAGTTATTTTATTTCAAAAGTTACAACCTTTAAGTAAGAAAAAGTTTTTGCGAATATTTTTAAATAATAGTTTTAAGTAAATGTATTTGTAGATCAAGCAATGCAATTTCTCCGGTGAGCTTAAACCTCTAAATCAAATTGTTGTGTTTAGTTAGTGTTTAATAAAACCACTTGTTCTTATATAAATTAAATAATAAATATGAATTTCAGTAGAACCTATTGTAATGTTTGCTTAATTTAATTACATATATTTTTCCATTTCATAAATACATACATGTAGTAAATATAACTCTCATTATTTAAAACGTACATAAAATGGAATGTGTTCTACCTCATAACGACTAAAATGAAGTAATGACTAAAATTAAGTAACGACTAAAATTAACTCTTTAAGATATTAAATTAATTGTGAAGTTATAAAATTACGCGACTTATAATATTACGATAACAATTTTCTCGAGTTCCGATTTCTTTTTACATTTTTTACTATTCTTTCCCATCAGTTTTATCATCGGCCCCTTGACTTGCGGGGCCACGGGAGATCGACTATCTTCCCATGTGTATCGGCGGCACAACCATTACTCTATCTCCACCTCAGCAGCTTCTCAACCTCCCTTGTGCCGCTCGTGCCTTCCTTGACGCGAGTGTTCAGTGCGCGGGTGTCGGCCAATTGCTCATTTGTCGCTGTCTTGCTAACTTCCCGCACCCATACGATACGGCGGCTGACACGAACAACGCCGCCAGAGTCCTATGAGGAGAAAATGTGGTGGCACCGTTCGCCTCGACAGTCGCTCTTGCTTTCTCCGGAAATGGAATGCAGCAGGAATGTTTAGTTCAGCACGAAAATTCGTGTTGTGGGAGACTGGACGGAAGTTAACGCGAGCATCTTATCGTGTGCAAATGTGTGTTCCATAGATGTGCCCGCAGAGTGTCCACGGGGGGGGGGGGTATGGGAATTCCCCGGAGAATATGGAAAGTTCTTACGTAGTCTTACGTAATAAAATATAGTATTTCCTTAAATGTGTTTCTTGGTTTTCTGCTTTTTCTAACCTGACGGTTTGGGAATTTGTTATACGATATTTGTCAAAGAGACTCTCTGTATCTGGTAACAGTGAGAATAATTTAACGCAAAATCAATGGATATTATTAAATTTATCATTAAAGTAATTTATTATTAAATAACGAAATATTTTGAAATCTATATTAAAAAT
The DNA here is from genome assembly GCA_017312745.1 of Gryllus bimaculatus. Taxonomy (NCBI): domain Eukaryota; kingdom Metazoa; phylum Arthropoda; class Insecta; order Orthoptera; family Gryllidae; genus Gryllus; species Gryllus bimaculatus. The sequence continues at coordinate 7,964,979 of BOPP01000030.1, forward strand.
TCTCTGAAACATCACATAATATTAATTTAAAATACATAAAAATGGAGACAACGAATTAAAACATGGTAGTAAGACTTCAAATTTTTGACGCAATTTAAACTCCAGTTAATTGAAAATAATATAACAACATAAGCCGCTTCCCCAAGAAATTCGTCTAAAAATAAAGTACCCGTAGCAGAACGCCAATGTTAGGTGCCATTAATTGAATTCAATTACTTTAATTAAAGGTCTCCGAGATGGCTGCTCGTGGACCACCTTTATATTTTAAGCCTCATTGCGCTGTGCAAGAGGCCCTTGCTCTAATAGGGATTAATCACGCTAATAATAATAATAATAATAATAATAATAATAATAACAATAACAATAATAATAATACATTAATTATTTTTTTAATATTAGAAAATACAATAAACTGTTTGATATAAAGTTAATAATAATTATTAATTGTAATAACAATTATTTATAAGTAATAATTCACGTATACATATCAAGCACTTTAAAATTCGCAAAATGTTGCCTCATCTCCTTGTCCAATTTCTTCTCCTGTTATTTATATAATCCAATCCAGAGACTGCAAAGAAACAAATTGATGTTAATTTTCTCTCTAATACAATTTGTCAAGCATTTTCCGTAGCAATTTTCGCCGTTGTGAGGAGGGCTTATCCCGGTCGTCACACCCTCGCACACCGCGTGCTCCGGGGCCGCGCATGTGTGTGTGTGTGAAGAGGCCGCGTGCGAGACCGCTTCCGCGTGCCGAGCGCCTGAGCGAACTCCGCGCCCCCGTGGCTGAGGCTTGGAGCGCATAAGGTTCGATCAACGCGACGTTTACGGCGCAGCGCGAGCTCAACAAGACGTAGCGAGGGCACGAGAGCTAATGGCGGGGCGGACGCGGAGTTTCAATTTCCCGCTAACGCCGACGTGTGTCGTCGACTTTTTATTGTCTTGAATTAATGTATTTTTGTGTAGTATTTGTTAACACGATTTTTCATGATTTGAAAAATATTTACCTAGTCACGTAATTACTTATTTCTTGCTTAGTCAATTTGCTCGTTTAAGCATTCGAAAAGATTGCTGCTTTGTTGGATTTTAATTTAAAAAATTATTTCCATGAAACTGATCAGAGAACTGTATATCTCGTGGAAATGAATAACGTCATTTCTCGGCTACTTAGGAAGTAATGGGCAGTACTTGTACGTAGTATGAATTTGGCATTTTACGGTCGAATTAAACAGACTTTTGTCATCTAGCAGTTTTCCCACGCCTGGGACCTGTTTTTATTTATTATCCACGCCGTTGGATAGGGGAGACATGAGACTAACAGTACGTATTCCTTAACCGTTTCAAGCGTACTTTGCCTGCCTGAGATTTTCTTTCGTCACACAGCTTTCGAAACCGAGACGATTGTAATGGAAAGCTGCAGCTCTAATTTTGTCTCGACTGGGTCGCCCCCCGGAAAGCGATTACGCTCTCCATGAGTCATGCAAAAGGCAGGACAATACATTACTTTCTTATCAATTCGGAAGAATTACATTTGTTCAGTTATAATAAAGCCATCTGCGATTTATTTTAAACTATATTTCCAAATTTGACAGCACGGGTTAAATTATGTTAAAAACCAAAACCGCTAATAACGTTGACACTCGGAAAAGAAGAAAAAACTCAATAAACTCGAAGAATAAAGAAAGAAAATAATTTAATTTCGTATTATTTACATACTTAAAAGAGGGATTGCAGTACCCGTCTCATCCCAATGCCAATAAAGTATTTCCTACTTCTGTATCCTTTCCTTTAAACGTCACATGCTTTCTCGCACTCTCTTTTTAACGAGGCAGTAATCCCTTTAGTGGACAGGGTGACGTCGGGCGGCGGCGCGCGGCGGGCCGCGCGAGGCGCGGCCCACTTGTCCGGAGAGTCGTAAAGCACGCGCGAGACAACGCGCCCGTAAGCCACCGCGTGATGCTACCTGTTTCTTCGAAGGGTCCGCGCCGCGCCCCGCGCCGCATAGACGACGGGACGGCGCGGGCCGGGGTCGAGGCGCAGGGTACCGGATCGGGTTACGACCGCGACACCGCTGGCGACAGGGAAGGTGTGCGCCGGGAAGGAAAATGTCAATAAGCGTGGTCAGTGTGGGAACGAGTGGTCGGGTGATAGACGCGGTGATAGCTGGAATGATGCGTACAATTTAAATGTGAATTTAGCACACACTCTTTATTTTGTTATGAATTGCCGAGTGTCACTTTCTTAACGTAACGCGTTGTTAGAATAACGTAATTTGACACGGAAAGTGGAAAGATGAGTGTTTAATTTCTGTGCATTTCTAACACGACACGTAATTACTTCACTACTTCTAATTTAGTGACTTGACGTAAATGTGACTTGATAATTCATTCTTTAAACTTAAAACTAAGGCTGTAAAATATATTAATTTCGCTGACATTTACGTCAGCCTTTTCAAGAACTGCCAACTTTCATGACATGCTATCTGAAAGTGTTCAAACACAATTGAATTCACAAGCAGGGGAGTACATGGTTCAGAGTACAATTAGAAAGAAAGAAAGCATTAGATGGATTCTGAGGAGAAATGAGAAAGTAGAAAGTGAAAAATTACTTTGTGGTGCCATAACTGAAATCTAAAGATAACGAAGTGACTTAAGGCTGGATAGGAAAAGAGCAGAGAGATGCGAGATGAAGACCAGGCATGTGACGAGTGCCAACTTAGAATTGAATACAGGAGGAAGGTACAAAGCGTGAAAATGAGAAGAGGAAGTAGGTACCATTTGTAATGTACCAAAGCCCGAATCGAGGACGAATAACAGAAGCAAGAAGAGACGAACAGTTTGGATACGGAAAGGTGTGGAGCATGGAAGCTGGAGAAGGGAACGTTCTCAAACAGTACAAAGGCAGAAACGGAGTCGGCGGGGAGGCAGGCGCGACTACACGGCCTCTTATCCTTCGCACGCAGGCAGGCAGGCAGGCAGGGGGCAAGGGGGGGGATAGTCTCCGCTTCCCTGGGCACGCTTCCAGCGGGACTTGCGATTTACAAGGTAATAAAAGCTGCGGCTTTGCTCGCCACCGCCGCCGCCGCGTAGGAGCAAACGCCCCTCACGCCCCGCCCGTGGCGCGCCGCGAGAGGCGGGGCGGCGGCGCGCCGCGACCCGAAAGCTGATCTCCAGAAGCTGCCGTGAACGCGCGATGAAAATTAGAGAGTTTTTGCACAGCGTCAAGCGCCGTATCGTACACGAGATGAACCCATGATTGAACTTCAGGGCATCAAATGATGTCACTGCAGCGTCTCTGACCGAGAGGTCAGAAGTTCGAGCCCGACGGTGGCAGTATTTTCTACGTAGTTATGTCTAACTCACCCACTGTCATGTGGAGAATTCTAGCTGCCGGCTGCTCTAACCGGTAGTTTTCTCTGGCTTCTCTGATAAACACCAGGTGAATGCCCGCGCAGTACCCTAGCTAACGGCGCGCGATCTTTCCTTCCTATTCGTGTCTTATCTGCGTCTCTTACATACACACACACACATGCGCTATGATACCATTTACGCTGGGAGACCGCTCGGGAGCTTATAGCTTGTCCCGGCTGTGGCGGTGCCCTGCTGGTGGGAGATACCTGGTTCGGGAAACCCCGCTACCCGACAGGTACGTCGGTGCCGTATCTTACCATCCACCGGGGGAAGATCAACGCCACCTCACGAGGAAACAACATGCACTACACTTTCGAGGCTAATGACCTTAGCAGTTGACGCGCCCGGTATCACTAATCAATCAATCCGTTTCGTTAGCGTTAATATACAGGAAAACATTACTCCACCAGAATAAGCGAGAGTATCCACGTAGAAGGTATTGCAATATACTTGTCACATGATCACGGTAAATGGAATTTGTTCCGAACTTTCGTGGCAGTATCGCTTCACAGTTAACCTAGTTCTGGTCACGCGGTTGCCTCGATTCATTTCTACAACTTTTAATTCGATAAATTATTCTTGACTTCTTGAAGCACCAGGCTGCGTTAGTCTACTTAACCGTTAATACACTCATGCTTGTTTTTAGAACGGCAGTGACAGTGTTTTGTAGGTTAAATCCTCCATTACCAAATCAGAATAAATGGATTACTCTTCACCCCTTTTTTACTTGCGACCAATCTAAATTCCTTAAAAATCTAAAATTTGTTAAATATGATGTCTGGATTGAAAAATATTACTTGGAATTTTACAACGGTTGACCTTTGAGAAAAAAATATATAAATATATTGATGATATTATAAAATCCAAATTTATAGGTAAAAGTATGAAGTAAATATATTTAAAATGAAAAATTTTGTTTAAATTCTTTATTTTTGTCACAACATATTTATTTAAAATATTGTTTTTACTATTGTTTGATGGTACTCTCAGAACTACAATCTTTACACCATATTTTAATTTTATAGTATATTAAACCCGAAAAATAAGTGCTTTGCTATAAAATATCAGAAATTTCGTATTCCCTAATTATTTGTATATAGAAAAATTATTGTAAAAATAATTAAATTCATTAGATAAATTACTAAATGTTAAGAAAATAGAAGTTAAAAATCAACTTACTTCTGACATTAGTTGGTAGGCTTAGAAAAGATATAGTCATTCCTTCTATTTGAACTATTTTCTACCATAGCTCTAGAATGATCACTCATTTCCGAAACATTCAGCTATATGTACCTAGAAGGACGAGATAAATCCCAACGCTGAAAGGCACAAAGGGAAAGAAGTAGAAGACGTGATGAGAGATTTTTTTTTACTTATCTGCTTTGAGTGCTTTGAGTTTTTGCTTATCTGCTCGTTGAAATTTTCACGCAAAGTAAAATATCCAGTTGCTCATATTTTTGCTCATTACTTTTCAAAAGAGTTGTTTATAAATTTTCCCCGAAGCGTATCAAGCCCTTAATTTATGATAATCTTTTGATTACTTTTTAAAATAAACGTTATTAGGATCATTTTAATTTTTGTACTTACAGAACCACTGGATTAAATTCGCTGAGTGCAGTATCTTATCAACTAAATCAATTATCTCCTCTGGCGACTACACAATTCCGTGAAGGTAAGTACTCTTCAGCTCGTTTGCCTAGATTTCTTTCTGTACGCTATTCCGAGAGAGAAACTAGGTAGTTAAGCAGTACCAACAGTCATATCTCTAAACTTCTCTTTTATTAGGCCGTACATTCCTAGATCTTTCTGGTCTATTCACACTTAGACGTGCTGTTGGAAGGCGTGGCCAGCTCGACTATATGCAGATAAATGGGTCAGCACTTAAGTGAAAATATGCCGTCGTGACTGGGAAATGGCTGAGTGCAGCGTATCTAGTTAGAAACTTGTCCAATAATCTCGTTTGCACGTTCAAACATTCTGAACTATTTTCCTTTGGAGAAAAGACATATATTTTATTTTTCAGAAGTGAAAAATAAATGTGTAAATTTTGCAAAAGATTGTAGCCAATATTAAATACTAATTCATGGGAAATAGATTCAGAGAAATCTATTGTATATTCAACGCAATCATTTAAAAGCTTTCCCCAAAGCATTCTTTTCCTATATTGCCTTTATTATAAAAACACGTTTTAAAAGTAATTAACAGACCATACGTAAACACTACGGTAGGATTCCACTTTCAATATAAAACACCTTGCAGATAAGTTATCTTTGCGACAATGATAATATATACTACTTTGAGGTAAATGATATAAAAGAAAATGTTTAAGTCATCGTTAATTCAACAGTATATTACGACACCCGAAAAGATTCGTCTTGATCTCAATTCCTGAGCTTATCTGTTATCGTTTTTACAATGGGAAAATCTTTTCATACCGTTTATAACTAGGTTAATGAATTTATATTTTATTCTGTAGATATTTCAGTCGATTCATAATCTTTGGTCTGCGCTATACAATTTGATTCAAATTTTTTTTAGAAATATTAGATTTTTCTGAACAGCTGTGAAGCAATCCTCCATCACGCAACGTCCTAGAGCTTTCTTTTCATGCGCGCCATGTGGCTTCTGAGTCGAAGTTTAGCAGGTTACTTACGACATTGAGTAAATCAACAAAATATCCCGCTCTGACGTAGAAAGCGATAATCCACTGCACGCAGAACTTGCGCGGCGCGTATCCCGGAACTTAAATGCGTTAAATAAGTTTATGGTGAGATTAACAAACAACTCGGGAAATTATGGACGAGACATTTATTAGCAACCGCTATGTAGTGACGATATTGGCATTGTATAAGGTCGTCGCACTTTCTCTCAGATTTGCCGAACTTCTTGCTTTGGAAACCGCTGGTTATTTTTTTTTTACGTTTAAATACCTGAATAGTTTTCAGGTTAATCAATTTCATTCGACTCTTTGTCTATCATGTATGTTTTGTCAGAGTTTCATTGATTGTTTGTTTCTCTACAAATGCATTGGTAGCGCTGTTATATCGGTAAATATTCTGAAACGGTAGTTTCTTCTGTTGGCTTGCTTTGATATCGGAACTCGTATTTTTAATTTTTTTCCTTAAAATTTATTATAAGCTTTAGTACTGAAATTCATAACCTCATGTGAGAGTAAACGCTTCCCCATGAGAAAACATTATTGTAAAGTAATTATTTGTATGTCAAATAGTTATTTTTTAATGGATGTAGTAAAATTTCACATTGTGAACATTCATTCATTCTCAAATCTTATGGATGACAAAATTTGCTTAGAAATTTGTGTCAGAAACATCTGTGTTTCATATTTTTAACGAAGTGTTTAAAATAAATGTTCTCCATTTTCTTCTGAAATGTTATTCTATTTTTTATCTACCTAAGAATGTGGAAGTATAGAATCTCTCTCAACAAGGAACACTCACATGTTTGTTCAGTTAGATGTTCAACACTATCACGTTTAATTATTTTATTCAATCCAATAATATTATTGACAATCAAATTCTTGCTAGATTTTGGTATTTTCAGCACTACAATCATTATTATTCGTGAGCCAACATATTTAAGTAAAATGTTTCTGTTAAATGGAAGTAACAGCACATAACAATACTTCGTACATATAGCCATTTTAATAACATTTCATTCTCTCGTCAATTTCACAATTAGTAGTCTTAACACATGATATCTGATACTTCTATAACATTTTTTAAATATATCAATTTTCAGACTTGTATAATTCTCTCTTAAATCTTACATTGTCGTTTTTTAAGAACGATTTCTTGCATTAGGCAATTTTGAACGAAGAATGCAATTAAATTTATACAAAATCTTATTTATTCCGGAAGATTAAATATACAATATGGAACTGATATTATTTTATATACACATTCACAAGCAATTCTAAACTACTGTAATTTTGTCACAATTTACAGAACATTATAATCATATAGGCTGCACATGTTGAATGTTACATGACACTAGGGAACTCAACAACCAGGGCATCAGGCACTGACTGCAAGAGTCCATGTCTTATGTTAAGTTCCTGTATGTACGAAGTTTTATTATGTTCTGTTACGTTCATTTAAATTTTTTAAATATTAATTTTGCGAAAATAGGTTGATTCACATACAATAATGTTTGTAGTTCTCAAAATGCTACAAACTAGTAAAAAGTTGATTGCAAGTAATATTATTGGCCATAATAATTGGACTGGCAATCATAAAGAAAACAATACTACTACTTTTCATACAGAGTGGTTAGCAGAAAAATCTATTTTAAATAATATTGAACGAAATTATCCACGACATATCGTTTCTAATCTCAATTGATTACAACATTCTGGGTATTAAATGAAAAGAAAGAAATAATGTAAGGTGTTTATGACTTATCTTCCAAAAATTTGTAGCATCTATAATATTTCTTATTACGAAAATAAATAAAGTTTACACTGTGACAAACTAAAAGCGCGTTCAGAAAAAGTTATAACAACATTTTGTACCAATCTATAATAGCGCTGCAATTTTGATATTGTGACTCTCGGCGCCGAGCGAGGCAAGTGCCACTCGTAATTACCTTCTTCGGCGCCGTTCAAACGCCCTGCGCGCCCGACTTCCACTTCCCTGCCGACTCTTTTCTTCCCCGCCCACATGTTTGTTTTTAATTAAGTTATAAAATTTAAGTACCTCGGTTGTATGCTTACGACGCACCAAGCAGCAGGTGTTAGAGTACCCAAACTGGGCATTACAAAGTGCTTGAAGGCGTTCGGAAGAAGAATACATATGCATATATTATTTTTGACAGCCGCGAAAAGAATATTGATTAAATATCCATCTCTTCATGATTCTAACTATTGGTTTTAAGGATCGTTGTTTTTAATAAGAGTGGGTGTTTACTGTACGATTTTTTGTTAGGATGTAAAATAAAATGATTACGACGTATACGTAAACTTCGAAGGCTAAGCTTATTTTTGAGTTTAAGAATTAAAGTTATTTACGAGGTTAATGTAATGCATTCAAACGCGAGATTAAAATTTGTAAGGCAATGGGAAGGAAGAAATTATTCAAATTTCTTGTTAAGTGTCGTATGTTTTGGAATAATTTTACAATATCAGTTTTGAATCAAAACTAATAAATATAATTTATATTTCTAGTAATATGTCGTTTCTCATGAATGAGCATAGAATGACATCAATGAACTTTCTTCTGAGCTAATGTTACAGGAGAAAGAGTAACGAAAGATTTTTTTTCCTCGCATGCAACGTAAGAAGTGTAGAATAAATTACGTACTGCTGCAGCGAAACTAATGATTCTACAAAATGACAGACTTTTTCGCACTAGTTAGTTATCTAATCTCTTTAGTCTAGACTAGTTTTTCCGTATTGCCTCACTCTCTACTCTGCTGCAACATATCAGCACTTAAAACATCGTTTTTCACAAATCTCAATTTTTCGCTTTCCTAATAGTAAAATTGAAATACGACATTAAATTTTTTATGTAAGAGTATAAAATTGACGTCTATACAAATTTTCATTGAAACAATTTCAGCCGTTCTTGATAAAATGTTGTTTGAGTGTTTATGAAAATGAGCAATTTTGAACTTGAAACGTTTGGTATCTATACGAGTAGTTCCAGTTGCTCTAAATTAAATGCCATAAACGCCATTTCGATCCTTTATTTTTCAAAAATTAAACAAATGTAGTTTTTAAATCTCTCTTACAAGGTGATAATGGGATTTTTTAGTGCAGTTGTAAGTACAAGTGCTTCAAGTGATTTCTTATTAAAGTTCTCGAAAACTCAAAACTTTTCTGTGGAAATGCGCATTTTCAGAAACGCTCAAATTACTTTTTCTGAAGAAAGGTTCCACCTACTTTCAAACCAAATTTGCAAATGTGATCATGGTATACTCTTCTATAACATTCTTAATGTCATATTTTAATTCTTCGATTAGGGGACAAAAAATGAGAAAATTTGAAAGCATTTCTTTTACATTTTGATGGGTACCAGCTGCGAAGAGGGTGGTGCAAAACCGACTAACTAGTGTAGTTTAAAAAGAGAACAAAACTAACTAGTGCGAGAAAGTCTGTGCCATTTCGTCGCACCATCTGTTTATGTTGAATGATTCTTTCTCTTGCAGAATGGAAGTTTGATAATTCAGATTTACATGTAACACAAAATTATTAGTGAACATGGGTTTGTGATAAATAATATGTGGTGGTCATGATAAGACGTAACCACATATTACACTAATTGTTCACCAAAAGAGTATTTTCAAAGTCTGCGCATACGTTATGGATTTTCACGTTTTGTAGGCAAACATAATTGCAACAAATGCAATTAATGCAAACATAATTGCAACAAATGCAATTAATGCAAACATAATTCCAACAAATGTGATACATCCAAATGAAGAAGAAACCATCAGAAACGCTATTTAAAAAAATTTGAAAAACTATATAAGTATATAACTATAAAAGATATCGGAAAGTATGAGTACATAAAGTATTAAATACTCGAAACATGTAATTTATTTCATAGTATCTGTCGTCTGCCATCACTTTTCTATAGACATCTACGACAGGGCTCTTATGTTAGTGCAGAAAATAATTTCAAAATTTTAGATTGTCATAAAGGTATGTTGAAATTTCTATACATTACTATGACGATTTGTTACTAAACCTTTTTTGGTGGCCCGCATATTTTTCCTAATTACACAATTTGGCCTCCAAAAAAGAATGGTTGGAGATCCTTGTTCTACAGCATTAGACCTAAATTTTCTTTCTACATCTTTTGCCAGCCGATAGCCGACTACCCTTTTCGTCCCGATGGGACGCATTTTCGACCATATACTAGACACCAACACACTTTCGGGCTCCACTGATCTGATATCAGCCGAGCGCCAGGCCCTCCGCAACAACACATACACGAGAGACAAGGGCCAACAACCACGCCGTAGGCGCGACTCGAACCCGCGACTCTTGGGACGGAAGCTCTGATTCGGTACACTTTCTTCGCCCCCTCGGCCTTGCACGTCGGCGTAGACCCGACTTCACACGCTTTATTTCGAGGAACTTTTAGGAATCCGCCCCCCAGAGGCCGCAATGGGTATGCGCTTGCTCGTCAAAGCTCCCTAAAAAGATAGCGTGATACGAACGCTGGCCATTGCAGTGTATTTTTTTAATGAATTTATTTGTTATTGACGTTTACATTGTTTAGTTTACAATTAACATCTTCATATGTATTTTGTTGACTTACAACTAAACTGATGCTAACTTAACATTTAACTATTCTAACTACAAAATTTATGTAGGAGACTCTAGGGCACCTACTATATTAGATACTGAGTGAAACAGTATTTAGAAATGCTTCTAATGGGAATCGGTTTTTAATGCGGTCTAGGAAATAGTTGATTGATGCTAGATTATAGTGGGCGGCTAGGGCTATTGCGTTTACATTTAAATAGAAATGATTAGAGGGGCCACTGCAGCGTGTGGCTGAGTGAAAGAGATGGAGGCGGGCAGCGCGGCGTGGGACGAGGTCGCGACCCGGGCGGCTAAGATCGCCGTAGGGAGCGCCCGGGCGCCGCGCCGGCGGCGGAGACAATGGTCAGCACGCGCCTTCGTCCGCCAGATAAATAACAGCGCACGCCGCAACCTGTCCCCTCCCCTGCCCCCTCCTACCCTTGCCCTGTAGACCCTGGCCGCTCCGGGCTTTCACGTTGGCCCTAAGTGGCTTAACGTGCTCTCCCAATCACCCTTGCCGGTCCTGGCGGTTTTTGTTTTTTCTTGTGTTAATCTGACACCTGGTCGACCGCCGTTGTGTTGTCAGGCGTTCCCATCAATGAACTCGGTTGGATCTGGTTATCGTTGGTTCTCCTGTTTATTTGTCTTCTACCTCTGTTTCCTCTTTCCCATTTAGTATTTTACTAACTATTGTTCCCATTGTGATGATCTTTATTACGATAAAAAAAGCACAAAAAGTACTTTCATTTGCAACATTTTAATAGTTCATCTTTTTGACCTTGCGTCTCTTCACATCCCGTTAAATACTGGTTCTTTTATGACATCGGCAGATATTTTGTCATGTTGATAGCGCACTTCCTGTAGCACTTTCTAAATTAGGACTGTACAATATTTCAGGGACATCATCTTATTCACCTACTCTTCTCCAATATCGTACTGTTGGGCCATTTAGTTCTTCAAACACAATTTTCTCTCTGCTTTTATCACCTTCGTGTTCTTTCTCACGTTTTAAACATTTGCACCTCTTCTTTTCTGAATGGCAAAATTCCATGAGGTTTTCGCTAGACTCACGCCGTGTGTTTGTCGCTGGACGCATCGCTAGGCTCGTATCCACCGATTCTATTCTTTATGTGTTCCCACTCTATTGCCATCTTTGCCGCAGTCTATCACATCAGATTTCTGCCGAACATTTCCAATGTTATACATCTCTCGTCGTCTACGAGTGACACTATTTCCTTCCCTGGCCCCGCCCCCTTTCCGAACACCCGCACCCCTGTCACCCGTCGACGCCTCCCGCGGCGCGAGCAGACGCATTTGGACTCATTTGTCTGGCGGCGGCCGACCCGCCCGCGCTCTCGCTCGTAAATTATCAGCCCCGATGATTATCGCGATACAACATCGCGTTACCCGCGGACGGTGTTCTCCGTACGGCGCGGGGTCGCGGGTTCGTAACCGGGTCGCGTGATATATAACGGCGGTAAAAGAGGTCGACCATTGTCAAATCCCTCGTTATCCAAGATATATGCGCGCCGGGTGCAAATCTAAGGACGTATTTGTTGTCGGTCAGTCGGTTGGCTACTCCATTGTTATGAATTTAAGTCGGATTTGTTTCCCGAAGCAACCAGTCTCGTCACTTTCTCCAACGAGTGTCGGCCGTGAAGCAATAGTCGGACCATATGCAGCCTCCTCTTGGCATTCCGGGGCTAACATCGTGAGTTGGACTTCTACGGCAAGTCGTAAATCTTTACAGAAGAAGGGTGTGCATAGTAACACAGCCATGTGCGATTTTGATGTCTGTTCATGTCATTGTAAATGTTTGGAAAAACAAAATTAAATAATACCATCTAACTCCTAGTAATGATATTGTTGTATAGGCTTTTATAGTCTTACAAATAAAATTGACACTAGGAATTCAAGGAGTTTCTATATGATCTTCAGAAAACAGTTTTCTGTGAAGAAGGGCTGATCCTCTTAAGCTAGTTTACTACTTTGTAACATGCATTTATCGCAGCGGGTTGCAGTCAAACAGGCGCAGTTGGCACCAATCACATGTCGATGATTGATCGGCAAAACATCTTAAGAGCCAATTTTCTGCCAATATTATTTTTTTATGTATTGAAAATATTTTACAGCATCACACACTGCAAAACAGTGCGATCGTCAGTTTTAGGGTCGGAATTTGATATCAAAATAATATTATTTAAGACCAATGAAATTGTTTTTGTTACTATTAAAACATGTTACGATACCCAGGTTTCCAAATAAGTATCGTAAAAGTAATTATCAATTGGATATTACCATAAAAATGCAGTTTTTAAGTTCGAAGTTTTGCATCTTATTAGTTTTTTCGATTTCACTTTTTGGAGATGGTTGTAGGTTCTATTCGCTTCTCTGCCAGAAAAAAAATATTATCTTTAGTGCAGTATCTGTGCTGAGATTGGTCAGAATTGTAAATTTTGAAATCCTTTCTTTTTGATCTCACTGAACGGTATAGAAATAACAGAAAATATCTTGAGTTTAGGTCGTCCCTTTCCACGAGCTAATGACAGAAATAAGCATAAAAACGTCACCCTCAAACGAGTAATATGTGAATGGAATAATCAAATCAAATAAACGTACTTTAATATATGGTAAACGCTTATTTTATTCGAGTAATTCTGTGACAAATTAATTTCCTTGCAAGCGTTAAAGTCATCTCCTCTTTTTCGATTTATAATAGATCCCCTATTTGTTATATTAATTACTACTGCCACATCTTTCTTATTATCTTAGAATGTAAAATATTAGAATAATAGCAAATGGGTACAATGGAAAAAGATCCTTCCATAAATGTACCCTAAATCATTTTGCAATGCAGATAAGATGAAAAATAAATAAAATAATAAAACTTCGTATGTATTCCGTGTATACCTTATAGTGATGGTCATCTTTTTTTTTCAAAACCTCCTAAACACAGGAACATGAACCAGCATTCTGATGTTCAATGCTAATTAGCGTGTCAAAATATTACAGGCAACACTTGAAATAAGAAAATCGCGTTCCCCTCGGCTGCAAATAAATCACCCCTGCAATGCCTCGTGATAGGCGCGCGCGTCCGCGCTGATGTCTTCCTCTGGGCGACCAGGGCGAGGACGAGACCTCATCCCTGGAGGCCTCGCCGCGAGGACAACCCAGTCCAGAATGAACAGTCTATTAATATTTAAATATTGTGACTAAGGAACCAAGACGGCTTGTAATGATACCTTTAAGTCACTGCTCCACATGACGGCCCGCGGGCACCGTATATGCAGATTAAATCCAACAGTCTTCATACTCGATAATTTATCCCGATATCGAGTTTACTCGTCGGATGACTGCTATCGACCAGACCAGAAAGCTCTCATTTCGGCCCAAGGCCCGTATGAATGTATTATTTAGGTGTGCGCTTTAAACGGTTTCATTCCACGTATGTCGCGTTATGATTTGAACCGCGCTCACGAGCGTCTAGGAGGCGCCGTGCCGTGCCGTGCCGAGCCGTGCGGGATGCAGCGCGGCGCCGCGGCGCGCTCAAGGCTCCGGCGCGCGCTCTGTCGACGGCGCGCGCGGCTCGGCGTCCGCTCCCCGCGCAAGCCCATACTTAACCCCCGCCTCCATTTATTATGCCGTGTGCGAGCCGACTTGAGCGCACATACAATATTTATGGGCGACGTAGCAGCCGCGAGACAGTGCACACGGCCACGTCCGTTTCCCCGCTTAACACAATTTCATAAGCGCTGCTGCCTCGCCCCCGCGCTCCCCGCTCCACGCCACGCCGCGCCGCCCCGCCGAGACCTGGGTGGCCCGGCGGTCGCTTCAGATGCGGATGCGATAAGCCGCCCCGGCGAAATCGCAACCTGCCATCACGGATTGTCCGCATCTAGAATTACCGTCCATCTGTCAAGGCGACCACCCGATCATTAACGGCTATTAGCTTGTTAGCGGGCTGGCGGCCGCCCCGGCGGGCGCGCTTACCGGCCCGCCGGCTGTCGGATGCGTCTGCTGGCTCACCCCCGGTCGGTACAGGCTCCATTGCCAGGGGACGGTGGTGAATAGTTGTAGATACCATTATTTGACCAGAATATTATGTAAAGCGCGTCGATAAGGCAAAAGTGCAAATCCAATGTTTACAGATTTCTTTTTTATTTGTAGGTGGTGTACAAAATAGAACAGACCGATTCAGTGCAAAATAGTTGTCATATAATAAGTGTGACGTGAAATACTAGATTCATGTATCTCCAAAATATAATTAATAAATTGTCAGAGTCGTCGTAGAAATTGAGAAAGGTAGTAGATGGATGTGGATAATTTACGGTGGTTTAAAATAGTGTGGAAAATAGTTAAGAAAAACTGTTGAGAAATAAGTTTTGAAAAACAAGAGTGAATCATAAAACGAACGAGATACACTTGTACAAAAAGAGACCGACGTATAAAGAGAGAGTCACGACAAAATGATAAGGATGTTCAACGAGTGGAAACGAAGTCATCAATATCGATGGGCTGACGTAGGACATCGATAGACCTAACTATGCGTTGTCGTGGCTTCGAACCGACAAAATTTAAAGCAATCTGTAGAATTTCCATCTTATGAGACAGCGGGATGAGTGTTCGGAGGCCGAGAGAAATAACTCTGCGAGAGAGCCGTGCGCGGCCGAGCGCCGCCATCACCTACGTCGCGGGCGGCGCGCGGGCGGCCGTGTCAGCGATCAGCCCGCGATATTTTACGTCCGCGGCGATCGCGGAGATTTATCGAGCGCTGACAGCAGCGCACAACTTGATTACGGCGCGGGTCGGCCACCCGCCCGCTGCTTCGGCCTCCGCGCGCCGCCGCCCGCGCTCCCGCCGCCGCTCCCGGTGCTGAAGGCACTCCGCGCTGCGGCTGCTCTTTCCGGCCTTGG
>BOPP01000030.1:8002126-8019333 GCA_017312745.1 Gryllus bimaculatus
CAGAGAAGAGATTAAGCTTTTAGTACGGGAAGTCTAGTAAAAGAAGAATAAGAGATTTTTGAGAGAAAAGAAAGAAATAGAGAAAGCTGTTTTTAGGAAAAAGGTTGAAAAATAAACTAAGTCAAACAATAAATTATATGAAAATTCCCGGAATACAATAACGAAAAGTAAAGGGTGACACATTTCGGGATTGCTTTTGGCGTTTTATTTGATTTTCTATCACTTTCTCGTAATACAATTTTGCATAGGTTTGATCTACGACTAATTGTTTTAGGTTCTTATACGGAGGGTTTGCCTTTTATATTTCAGGATTAGAGAACAAAAATAATTATTAATCATCGAAATCACATATAGTTTAAAAATACACCCCATGAACGATTATTTTAAACACTTTTGCAATGCGTTTGAACTGATTGTCGAACACTTTTGCATTCTGATTGAGGTATCTCAAAAACATGCATTCGGTATCGGCAGATTCGGGCTAATGCAGCAACCCCTTCTTCAGTGTCCAAAAACATTTGACCTCTTCAGTTTGTTTTTTACGTACGGGAATAAAAAGAATCATTCGGTGTCAAGTCGGATTATCTTGATGTGGCTGATGACTCATCAAATCGATGTTTTGGTGCTCAAAATGCAGTTTTTTTAGCCGATGTGTAAGAGCTCGGCATTGCCGTGGTGAAGAGTGATCGTATTCGGCGGTTGGTTTCTGATTTCATGGAAGACAGCTGGCAAAAAATAGTTGTGTACTACCCAGACATTGACTGTTCTAATGTCGTTCTAGTGTACGGTTGCGACATGCCAGTTTCTCCGAAAAAACAGTGACCATCTGTTTGGAAGTGCTTCGTGCGCAACACTTTGTTAGATTTTGCTGCTCATTTGAAACACTCATACAGTCGGCTGCTGTTTACTTTCGGGCTCATACGCGTAAATCCACGATTCATCACCTGTCCTACGATGTCATAGCGTGTTCGCAGCACCGCGATCGTATTTTTTGAGCATTCTTTCGACGAATCGACCGAGCCTTTTTTTGAGCGATTGATAAATTTGTGGTGGGATCCACGCGAACTATTTTGACAACTGTATCATGCAATATTGAATGTATGCTGGTACCACTAATGCCAAGTTGTCCAAATCTCACGAATAGGTTACATGACGATCTTGCATATCAGTTACCGCACAGCATCCAATGGTTTTCGGAACAAGAACTGATTTTGGACGACTTCGCGAAATTCATCTTGGAGTGAAACTTCACCACGATTGAATTGCACCATACCATCTCACTATCCTTGATGGAGGGCATCATCGCAAAAATTGAATTTTAAGTTCATCCATGCAACTGTTTGCTGAGTTAATTCACGTCGAAAGTGAGTTGTAAAAAATAATCGCACGAAAATGTTCACGTTTTAATTCCATTTTTGGGCCAAGATGAATCTTTTAAATTACTGTATACAACACAAATAGCGCTCGGCGCTCGTATGTAAAAACGTTCTGAATACGTATAACCTCAAAACATCCAACTTTACGATAGAGCTGTCAGCTGCCCAATTGCAACACCAGGGTTGCCAAATCCCGAAACATAAAAGGCAACCTTCGTACATGCTAATCGTCATTTGAAGCTACAAACGTCTTAACAACTTGTTATTGGCTTTTATAATTTTCGGTTTCTTCTCTTGTTCAAGATTTCTTCTCTAATAGTTCGTTCTCTTATTGAAGATAGTTAAATCAGAATTACGTATACATGTTTTTTTACACAAAATATCTGTTTATATTTGATACATACTTATTCTTATGTTAAGTTTTATGCAACAATATCATAGATTAACAAATGTGTGCATTGAGAATTCTGAAACAGGAGATATATGTGTTGAACTAATTTTTGTTTTACGTTTCTCATCACCCGGCATGGCCGTTGGAGAGAGAGAAACGTAACATTTTCAGAAGAGTAAACCACTGTTGTTCCGCCACCTTTCACACTTTTGCTTGGGTTGCGTGATGCCTTGGGCGCATCGCTGACCAAACGTGGAGAAGCCAGGTTGCTTGCCAGGACGTGTTTTTATTGTACTCCTTGAGTGCATAAAAGTACATGTCTGACTGCCGTGAAAATGTCGGTAGAAGAATGTTGAAAGAGAATAAAACGTACTTCATGACTCGAAATATTTTCTTTTATGGTTTGATTGCACTTAAAAGAATATTTATTCTTGCACTATTCGATATTCTGAATATTTCGTTTCTTATGTTTTCTTTGCCGACAAAAATACTGTTTATTTATCAAATTATTATTTCATCACTATTTTATTATATATTGCTTTTCAAGACTGGGTATTGTTCTTCGATACGGGTTCCCCAACTGTACTGTGCATCATGTTTTATTCATTTTTACTACACATGCACCTACTTTCCAGTTTCGAAAATATCATGCCATCATATTTCTAAAAATATCACATCATTTTCAACTAGATTTCCAATTATCTGGATGTATTTCTTTCGACGAAAAGATACCACTAACTTATTTATTTATTCCTGTATTCCTTGTTATAAAAATAGATTTAGAACTACAACACAAAAAATGCATTCATATTATTATTAGATTCATATCGCCACAATTCAAACGGCAGTTCAATAATTTAATTTGTTCTTTCATTAGAACTCTATTTTTATTATTACACTATTTCTCGTTTTCACTATTAACTTTGATTTTTGTACAAGTTTGTTTCAAGAAAGTTTCATTTTTAATCAGCATTAAAGCAGGTTATACACTGAGTTCTGTACATTTTCTTTACATTTGCTCGGTCGTAACTTCACATATGTTCCGTTTTTAATGGGTATAATTTTCTTCGTCTTAAAGAGTATAATTTCAATATTTTCTCAAAACGAGGTTCGAATGTTATAATTTCTCGTTCAAATAGATCAACGTTCACTTATCAATATTGTTCTTCGCATCCTGGTAATTAATGCACAGGCATCAATCAGTTTCATCTCGAACTGATTCCTCTTTCCGTCATTATCTAGAAAAATAGTTTTGTAAACCTTATGTATTTTTATATATTTATGTATTTGTTTCTCATCTGATAATGTAGGGGAAAGTTCATTAATTTTGGCCGCAAAGGTATTTCAATGCACAAGAATATTTGCATCGTAGAAATAACCTCCAACATTTGTGGATGCTCTGTTGGGATTGTTAGTCAGTTTTTATTAATTAGCATTTTAATGAGCAGGATTACTGTTAAGTGTTTTCGTATATGGCGTTCTTTGAGGTATATAGCGTAAGTCATTGTAACTTTTATGCTACATGTTGCAAGCATACTTCATTAGCTTTCGAAAAGGCATAGTGCACTAATATTGCCCTTGAAGTATGTGTGTAGCGTTATCCGTTTCCATACTTTTCTGTTGTTGTGAATCCTAAAGTGAATCACAGAAGTTTGTCTTCATTAGAACGATCCATCCTAGGCGGCTGGTAAGCAGTTTTTATATTTTTCTTTTGCGTCAACAGGAAGTAATGCAATGAAATGGTGTAGAATGTATGGAAATAGAAAGAATATTGTGAGCTATATGGCGCCATTACAGATAGAATAGATAATAAGAGAACCTTCTTCTAGTAACATTGTATAAAATAGAATTGAATCCTTTTAAGATGATTCTATCTATAAATACAAGAAATAATGGAAATAAATTGTTTCACAAGAATATTGACAAGTTTTCCTAACGCGTCGGAGATATCTATCGGAAGAACAGGAAAGAACAGATTTCACGAGCTTCTCATTCAAGCAGCAACCTGGACATCGAAAAATAAAGACATGAAAATAATTAAAACTTAAGTTTCAGTTCACAAGATTGCAAAGAACGTCTTGATAATGTTGAATCTTGCTGCTTCTGTATGATATGTAAAGAGAGAAATAATGAATACATACTAGTGTGTGATGTTGGGTGTTGATTACAGGTTCATACTCTGTATGTTAAAATCAAATTCAGGTTTTAAAAAATTGTCTTAATAAGTTGTAGAGATGAAATATATTCGTAATGCTACTAGTCAGCGTGTTGGTTCTTCACTTTTTTCTTTAGATGGTAGTTATCTAATAAAAAGAGCAGTTTTGACTATAAATTTTCGTAGTGCTACAAAATGAATTCACTCATTTGGAATATTTAAATCATGGTATGCTAGTTCAGTTCAAAATATTAAAGTGATTCCCTCTATATATGATTTCAATAATTAGAATGAGGTATAAAAATAATCAAATAGAGGAATGGAGGGTCGATTATATATTCCCAAGAAAATTGTAATTTCCATTAACGAATTTAACATTATCTTTTCTTTATTGTCTTGAATATATTTCATTAATATTATTTTCAATAAACGACTGGTTTTTTAAATTAGTTGATTATCATTGGCGTATGTAATTAAATAACATGTAACAATGTAATAAAAATATTATATTTTATAATGAAAGTATATAGTAGATTGTGAGATTGTTCTGGAAAACATTTTGTTTTAGTTGAGTCTTTATTGAGAGTATGGGAATGAAAAATAGAAAATCGACCCCGTTATTCTTTGGTCAATCATCTCGCACAGACAGTTCAACACTCCTTTTGCTTGTAGTGGTAGAAGTAGAGGTAAGAGAGAAAGTTACAATTTCGTTAGTAATGCAGAATGTTCATATCTGCAGTTCGTTTACCGTTGCTTTCTATAACTCATGAACGAAAATTTTCAAATGTTGCTTATCTTTCGCCTTTTTAAATTTTATTACTTTTCTTTTCCTTTCCCTTTTTTCTTTTTAACTTTTACTCATCTTTCGACTATTTGTAGGTAAAATGATGGTAAGGGATTCTGAAACTGAAGGAAACATTTGCAGTTGATCAGCTCCCCCATATGTCACATACAGTTTTCACTGTGTGACTAAACAAATCTAAATCTAAATCAGACAAGGAAATTTAAATACAGTTTAAGAATTTCAGAAATTACCAATTCAATATTTCACGTTTATATATGTTTTCCCTCAAATCTTCATTTTCCATAAAACGGAAGAGCACATCACTAAATTGATCTAGATGTAGAGAAGAAATGTTTAAGATACTCATTAGAGTGTGATAGATAGGATGCTGTAATTTACTTTCTTCTACAGTGAGTATGTCTTCAGTTTTCAATTGATGATGTCACATCTGTTGTTGGGATCACAATTCGGTTATGAACAAGTCCGTTTGCTGAATAATTTTATCGCGGTAGTAAGAGCAGAGTAATCTCATGGATTTGCCCGTGGGGCTGCGAAGGCGCGGAATTGTCGATGGTCGGGTTCATTTGAACTATGAGTTCGTAGGCGGCGTGCGTTCGCCGCCTACGCGAGCGCCGCAGACACCAGGAGCGTCGGGTCGGCGTCGCCGGTCGCCCGCGTAGCGCTCGAAGCGCGTCGGCGTTCTGTTCTCTCGGGAGAAATTGGGGAAAGACCAACGAACCACAGCACCTACCGGCCTCGCGACGTGGCGCATGTTGTACTCGAGCCCGTCAGAGCTAACGCAAACTCGGGAACACCCTCTGGTGTAGCCTGAGATTCTCTCTTGTCGGACTATTGATCGTTCTGTCAGTTTCGAGTTTTGTGATTGGTGGACAAATTGGAGGCCTGTTTTTATTATACAGAGCGGAACTAACGGGGGATGATGTGACTCATGAACTGTAGGGTACTACTTTGATACTCTTCCTCTTCTCGTCAGATTTCTTAAGCCAAAAGGATCATTTCTCAGCTAGTGGTAAATTCTTGTGGAAACTCATAAAAGAAAAACTACTTAGAGAGATGGGTAAAGAGCGAAGAGGTGGAGAGAAATGGAAGCACTAGTAGTGATTTCGGCAACGAATAGAAATTGTGAAACGTTCGATGCTCAGGCTATCTGCAATTGTACATTTTGGTAATATTGCCTTTCACAGAAACTTTTTGAAAAACTGTTGGTTACAACTAATGATACGCCGTTCCGTTTGACCGAATCAGAAGGACGTTTTTTCTCGCAAATATTGACCCTCTCATACCATATAAAGATTGATCGACAATTGTCATCGAAAAAAACTTAATTGAACAACTTTTCAAAGCCGGAATCCAACACGGGCATTTTAAATTTACACCAACGTGTTGGCAGTTAAGGGTAAAAACCCATAAACTTCAAAATTGCGAAATTTAAAACAACAGCTTATGGCTTTTCGATTCTAGAAATGATTAACCTACATGTTGCTTGCAATAAACGCTTCTTAACTTGCCGAAGATCGCTTAAGGCAGTAGTGCCGAGCGACTCTCAAGACCGAAGAATCGCGGGTTCGAGTCCCGCTCGGCATATTTGTATTGTGTTCAATTCCGTTCACACCTCTATCACATCATATCGTGTCATAACCATTATACCTACCGTTATAAACCACACAGTGGTCGCTAATGACCTAGTAGTTGATTCGACCTTAATAACAAAAAACACAAAAAACTTCTCTGTACGTGACGTGCACATAACGGTAGGCGAGTTGCGGGGTCTCGCTTGCTCAGAGGCGTCGTGCGTCCGCTGACAATGACGGAAATTCGACGGCGCGGGCAAGCCTTAACGGTGGGCGCCTTTAGCGGCGGCCCTTAGCGGGGGCCTTAGCGGGGGCCCTTCCAGCGGCGGGCCCTCAGCGGCGAGCCCTTAGCGGTCGGGCCGTTAGCGGCGGGCTCTTAGCGCGCGGCTCTGCCGGATTAGCGGGGGCCTTAGCGCGGGCCTTAGCGGCCGGGCGCGCTCAGCGCGAGCCTTAGCGTGGGGCCTAGACGGCGAGCCCTTAGCGGCGGGCCCTTAGCGGCGGCTTAGCGCCCTTAGCCGGCCTAGCGGCGCCTAGCGGGGTCGCCTTAAGGGGGCTAGGGCGGGCTCCTTAGCTGGCGGCCCCTTTCACGCGGCCTAGCGCGGGCCGCGCGAGCTTAGCGGCGGCCCTTACGGCGGGCCAGGGCGGCCTTAGTGGCGGGCCCTTAGTAGCGGGCCCTGTGGCGCCCTTAGCGGCGGCCCTTAGCGGCGGGCCCTTAGCGGCGGCCCTTAGCGGCGGGCCTTAGCGGCGGCCTTGGCGGCGCTTACGGGTGGGCCCTTACGGCGGGCCCTTCAGCGGCGCGGGAGTTCCGCCTCGCGGGTGCCCACTTTCGTGCGCGGTGGCGGTCGGGGCTGTTTGTTTTCTGCTGCGCCCTCCTCCCGCTCCCCCATCCAAACACAGCGGCCCTCCCCGCCACGCCGCGAAGGAAGGCGCGTCGGGACTCATGCATGTTGCAAACGCGATGAATGGCGCGCGCCCGCCAATCTGCATAATCCCTGCGCGGCGCCCCGGGCGCTTCCCGCGCCGCCGTGCGTGCTCCGCGCAGGCGCCGCCGCCACCGCCGCCGCCTGGCCGACGCGGCGCCTTTGCCACCGGTGGCGGTAGACGTCACTTTCTATTTGTGTTTATTCTTTGTTGGCTTCATTTATACCTTAGTTCTATTTACTTGCCGTTTAGTTCTTTATTTTAAATTATGGACAACCACAATGATAAGAGCCAAAAATGTTGTCACATAATTACTTTATTCATTTGTGTTACGACGTTTCGAAGACTGTTTTGTC
This sequence comes from Gryllus bimaculatus, assembly GCA_017312745.1. Lineage (NCBI taxonomy): Eukaryota > Metazoa > Arthropoda > Insecta > Orthoptera > Gryllidae > Gryllus > Gryllus bimaculatus. The sequence goes on from BOPP01000030.1 coordinate 8,009,702, forward strand.
TCCCTCATCAGGTACAACTGAAAATTTAATTATAAAATTTTTCATGAAGCTAAAATGATTTACACAAATTACAAAAGTAACAAACAAATGTATACAGTACCCAATTCAAAAAAAGCTAACCTGTCATAACAGAAAACTCCAACTAATATATACAAAAACTAATATATATTGTACTTAAGTTGTGTTTTTGTCTGCCCTGGTCATTACCTTTTGTCTTTCTGTGGTGTTTGTTTATTTGTCATTTATACGTAGAATATAACTACTACAAACCTGTCTGAGTTTTGGTCCAAAAATTTGAAATCGAGATTTCGGTGGTAACAGCCAGTTTGAGGGATCCTGCGTTGGATATTTCCCCCCAGGATATGCCTATGGATTGTTGAATGTCTCGAAGAACTCTGACATTTGAGAAACTTTTGTGCTCTAACTTGGAACATATGTGAAGAGTATAATATGTGGCATATGGCATTCTGACGATTTTGCATACTGCGGGCCGCCGACGAGAATTCTCACCAACTTGCGTCCAAACGGGATGGACCACGGATAGAGATTCTGACTTGACGTGCTTTCACTTGCGTTGCGAGGTATTCATTATTGTTTTGTGAAGTTTTACTGTTCTTTTCCGAGTGACAGAGAAGATCGCACTGGGGCTTTTGGAACCTTGAACGTCCTCCTATATTCACTTTGGTGACTATATTCGAAAGGTTTTTCGTATTTTCGAACAAGCCCTGATTGTCACTTGTAACTCTTAAATAAAATGTCCGGGAATTGTGGAATATTAGTTTTATGATGTGCCGGTTCGCAATAATACTTCAAGTTGAGGGGTCATGTGAAGAGCATAGGACAGTTTCTAAATTTTCTGAATTATGGCTCAGAATTGCTTTATTTTTTTGGTCGAATAGAGAACAGTTCCCTTATAAGTAAGTAAAAGTTTGGCGTTTTTGCAAAAATGCTCTACACTTTCATTATTGAAGCAAGTGGAATTTTCTTTCTGAATTCTTGTATTATATATTATTAGAGCTGTAAATAACTTCTTAAACAGATTTTCAAAATGTTGTTAGTTTTTCCGTAATTTGTAGTCAAATTTTGATTTTTTTCAAATATACCTGAAAACCATTTTCCCAAAAACTTCTACAATTTTTTGTCTTTAAAGATTTTATACGGATAGATCACAATACACTAAATCAAATGATATGACTGCCATTTTGATTCCAACTTCAAATGTTTACAACAATTATGCACATATAACTTCATTAGAACTCCTGATATGTCCTTAATACTTACATTAAAGAAGTATATTATATTCCAATACACTTAAGATAGCAAGTACTATACAAATAAATATCATGTTGTGCATCTTCTGTAACGTTAGCATGGTCTTCGTCGTCATGAAAGAGTTTTTTAAGCTCCACGACGCAGTGCCGTCGTGGAATTTGGATAAATTGTATGGATCATTTGCATGAAATTACTTCTTAGAAGTAAACAAGTGTTGAATCACTGCATTCCTATTCGTTAACTTCGTAATGGCTTTAAAAATATGTATAGTTCAATTTAAAAATAAAAGTTTTTCACATAATAGTTAACACGAGCGTGACAAATACTTGCTATACGTTCATTTACATGCCCTGCTACTTCGTGAAAACTGCTACCTGGAACAGTTCACAATATATTGGATGTAAGCACTTTACCTGGGCTACTCTTTAAAAGGTAAGGTAACGTTTCCAAATTTTTCTTAATACCTTCAGTTTCTAATGAATACAAATTTGGCTCCACTCAAGGAAAGGCAGTTAGACGTACGGCCAAAAAGGATGCTTCCAATGAAGAGTATAAAAGCTAGACGTTTCCTCTCATGATATCCTCCCAGCGCCTCGCATTCTCTTCTAATTTAAATTAAAAATTCTGATAGGTAAAATTCTGTTGACAGCGAGATGTGCCCAAGGTGTTGTAATGAACCAGATGAACCATTTACATCAATTTATTTGTAATATGAGATCTGGTTTGCTACTAGTATAACGAGGCGTAGACCTGACAACTATCTTCCACCGCGGAAATATCCAACCGCGATCTTAGTTTCAAAATTATTCTAATCTACTTAAGATGAACGCTCCGAAAAGGATTCGACGCCCTCTTTGCATTTGCTTTCACCCTCGCTTTTTGTATTTAGTGAGACCTTTATAGAGAATTGTTTTAATGTTTCGAAACCATTTTCTTCTCAACTTTCATAATTACACACATCGCTTTTACGTGTTTGATCGTCTTATATTTCTTTGTAATCTTCATTTTAAGAAAACAATAATGATTTTTTGTGAAATTTGCTATGCTTTAATACGAAAAATATTTCATGATTTATGTTGTTAATACCTTTCTTTTTACCTATGTAAATTATTGACGGAATTGATGCTGTCACTATTGATGCTGCAATATGTGAAAGCAAATAGATCGATCCTCAATGATTATTTTCTTTGCAAAGTAATCATTTCAATTGGGAATATTCTTGCAATACGAACAAATATTATTAAATTATTCGTTGTTTCGTCTTTCTGCATATGCGTCATTAGTTTCTGTGTGTTCATAAGGTGTGTGATATTTCAGACAACCTTGATTCCCAGAACATTTTGGTCTTGGGTTTTCTGTTTCAGTTTCATTTCTAATGCTATCGCACATCTTAAAACTTCACGAATTGCGAAATTCAAAAATGTTGCGAATTTCATATTAACTTAAACAATAATAATTGTACACAATGATTGGAAGTAGATACTTGCATATGTCAAAGTTACATTATTACGCGAGTCATACGAAAAAAATAAGACATCAAATGAATTTGCTGTGATCGTAAATCTATTGCACAAAACATTCTTGAAAATGAGTTCAGAATACATATAGCCTTTCAAGAGCTGGTATTCATTTTTAATAACCCACCAAGAAAGAATTTAAACAATCAATGACAATAAATCTAAATATATTTATAACAATCCACGACTGAAATTCATATCATAACATGGGTTCTTTCCGCGTTGGAATACTCTTTCCATATTGGTTTTTTGTTACGAAAAGATGATGTGTTACTCAGATTGGACGAGAAAACGTGGGCGAGCGAAAGAATTTCGAAGTGCTATCTCGTCGCACAGCAGGTTGCGGCGACTTTGCGCATTCCTAGTTTACGTGCTGGCGGAGCGTGCGGCGTGGAGGCGGGGACGCTGGAGCGAGGGCGGCGGAGGCGGAGGCGGCGGCGAACCAAAGCGCGCAGTCATGAAATGTAAATTCCTGGTCGCCGCGCCGTGCGGAGCAGAAAGCAAAATATGGATGCCATTCCTTCGTACCTCACCGCCGGTTTCATCACGAATATTGTCTCGTTTCCTTCGCAAATGGTATTTTCTACTAAGTGGTTAGTGTACGCAATTGGTCTCCCCCTCGTCTTCATTTACTTTCTTGCCTTCGCTCCGTCGTACTGCGAATGGAGTTGTTTCTTCCATGTTTTGAGTGTGGCAAAAACAAATGCTCTTAGTAGATGCGGGCTTTCAAAGCCACAGTACTTTCATCTAGTCCACATAAAACAGTCGTTCTCAGAATGATGCGGAATATTATTCAGAAGGTAAACTAATGTCCTCGGAAGTAAAAGTAGTTTTACTCGTTTCTGACATCCGCTTCTCTAGTAAGAATTTAGAGAAATAATTCTGCGTAATTGCAAGTGTTAGAGATCACTCAGTTGTCTGAGAACAAATTATATAATCATTATATGACCTTACTTTAAGCAATGAGTAATGAATTTTCATTCGTCGTAATATGCGTATGGTTAAACATGTAAAGATGCATGCGAAGGCAATAGATGAAACATAAAATATGAAAAATATTGAGAATAGAACATAAAAATGAGATGCTAAAATATAGTGCAAAAACGCGAGATTTTACTCAAAATTTGAACCACAAATGGAGAGCATGAACTCGACTAAATTCTTTGCTATTTGAGTAGTAATATGAGAATTTTCTGAGTGTTTTCATATGTGTATTTATTTTTTGCGTCAGAAACTAATAGTGTTTATAAGTTATTAACGAGTGGAGATTAAAAGCTCACTGATGAACAGCAAGGCAATGAGGAATCTCAGAAATGTCTTCGTATGCATCTGATATAACGTTTGTATTTTTATGTCTATTCCATTCGTAATTCATCTTCATACAATGTATCGTCTTCAGTTGATACGATGCATATTTGCGGGGATACGCATTGCACCAAATTAAATAATCTAATGCATTGGTATCATATTTGAGAGAAAACTTGTCATATTCTGGTCATCATCAGTCATTAGACATTCATAGAAATATTTATGTCGATAAATAATAAAAAAAAACAACTGTCAAAGTATGTTGATAAATAACATCAAACATCTGAAAAATACGTTATTTTTAAGCCAAAAATGTTAGTATTTAGTTAATTGGGGTAATTCATGAACTCCCCAATCACAATATGGTCACAGTTTTGTAATATGTAATGAATTTATAATATATATTGCACCTTTTTTCATTAAAGCGTCTTAAAAATTTGACTGAAATGAAATGTCGAGCAATATTAACAAATTATTAAGACTCACGAACATTCGTTTAATATATAAAATTATTACCCTAACCTCTTACCTTGCCCTAACCTCTTACCTTGCCCTAACCTCTTACCTTATCCTGTCCTCTTACCTTATCCTAACCTCTAATCTCTTTATTTATCTTTTACTTCCAAAGCGTACATTGCGTGTTTTTCGCAAATTCTGTATTTTAAATTTTTCCTGGTGTTGTGCAGTGAATCAACCAATCATAAGCCATAAATCTTTGTCAAGGAAAAAATCAAATGCCTGGGTGTGAAGTGGCGAGGCAAAGTACCATTTGAGGAATACGCAAAGAAGGATCACGCTTCGCTTGAAGGGAACTCATACCTAGTGATTTCATACTCGCTCAGTGTGATCGGAAAGATCCCGGTTATCACAGTGACAATCATGAAGTCGGTCCCTAAACTTGAGCTACAGGTCATAATTCGTCCATCGCTGTTTTCTTTCAAACGTTTGTTTGACTTCTAACATTTCCGATCATATGTTATTCAGTGAAAAATTGGTGAATTATAATGTTTCTTTATTCGTGAAAGAATTAAACTCACGGACATTCCTGTCACGACGAAAACTGCAGACAAGGATGTAAAACGATCGGTGGACTAGCAGGTGTGCTTTATTCAAGCGGATCGAGAAACCAAATACATGCTGTTCTTGACTGACAGATGTGTTCGTCTCCGTTGCGTTGGGAAATGGCCCGAAGCACATTCACGACTTCCTTCAATTTATCGAGGTATTCGGTGCCAAACACAGCATGAATAATTCCATAAAACTCGTTCCTCTTGTAGTCGTATAGCTAGTTAGTACATAATATATCAGCTTATCAAGACACAAGCTAACAAAGAGGAAAAACTGTTATGATTCTATAATTTTGACCAAGAACATTGATTTAGTTTCAGATTGTTGCTCATAAACTTGGAAAAAAATGATTTTTTTGTTGATAAATTTAGAATAATAACCAGCGAGATAATTGTGTCGCGAAATAATGTGCAAATCAAAATATTTCAAAGGCTGAAAAAGGAATTAACATCTTTCATTGCGTAGTAAAAATGATATCACCGAACATGAATATCATTAGATTTGGCGACATGTTACATAGAAGTTCCCAAATTTTTGTAAGTAAAGTTCTATCCACCCAAACTACCAGAAAGTTAAAAATCTAGATTACAGAACTATATAATATAAAATATTGTATTATAGTATGAGAATAAATCAAAAAATTGCAAAATATAGAATTAGTAGTTCTAACACAAAAAATCACACAAATAGCGAAATTTGGAAGTAGATGTGTGAGCGATGAAGCTCTATCAAAACTGTAAATAAAAAATTAACTCACAGTGGTATAGTGACGAGATTAGTTATTTATGTCACAAGTGCTCTAAATGAGTCTTTAAGAACGAAGCCGGAAGGATACCTGCGAGGTGGAGCGATAGCGAAGACGGTAATTAACTTTCGGCTGAATTCTTAAAGACTAATAAGGGCCGAGTTACAAACAATTTTTTTGTTATTTCTAGTTTATCGCTTATTCAAAATAAGCTTTTATCACTTTTATGAGTTAAGATTTGTCATTACTCTTAATTTTCTGTTGCAAGTGTTGGTGGTACTGGATGCTTTGTTTGTGACCAAACAGTTGAATGCTTTCTCTGCTAATGCATGCTGATTGAGAAAAAAATGTCGGGGAATTTCGAAGTACCAAAAGATATTTTCTTCGAAAATGATATAAGGAAGTAGAACCTTCAAGCTCTAGTTCAATGTCTTCTTAATCTGAAACTACTTGTGAGAAAGCTTATGATTTATTTTATGATTGGCTAACAAAAAGGAATGTTTGAGGCATTTACGAAAAGATTAAGCTAGCATACTACTTTCAATATATTTCTACCAAAATAATTCTAAAAATTAATTTTTTTACATTTTTCCAAATTTATACATTTATATTAAAATTGTGTTTTGTGTCAACGTCATTTTATTCCAAGATTTATGAGCACTGATAAAATCTAAATCCGCAAGAAACAATATTTTTAATGGACTGGAGCATTTTAATGGCCATTGCTATGGACGAGCTCTAAAAGCTCTTTAGATGGTTGATTGCTAAGGGACTAAGTATTGTTTATCAACGTAAACACCAAAATATATTACATGTATTGAAAAATTACAAATCCATTCAATCCACCATATTTACAATCCAACTGCTGAATATTCTTACGTGAATATCCCATGTTTCAGAATGTTTCCGCGAAAAGGAAGCACAGCATGCAAATTTCCACGCGCAGGAGAAAGGAGCGGCGCAGGGCGTACGGGTGGGCGTGGGAGAGGTTGGGTGGAGGGAGGGGAGAGGAGGGGGAGGGGAGGGGACGGCGAGCGCGCGGTAACGAGCACGGGCGGGGGAGGATCCGGCCGTCAGGACCGGGCGGCACGCGCTGTCCGTCATCGTTCACGAGTCAGTGACCGCGCATTATGTCGATAAGTCATATTACACGGGCGCGCCGTATTCATTTCCATGAAGCCCGCGCTCACACCGCACTGCAAAACAACGCTTTGCCCCTCTCCGCCCCGCCTCGTTATCCGCCGGACCCATCCCACTTCCGCGAAACTTTCTAACTGGCGCGCCGCACACTGGGCTCAAACCTGCAGCTAACGGATATGAATTATCTGGAGCCCCAAATGCATTCAGTCATCTAGGATAATTTACTCTCCCTATATTAGAGAAATTCAGTATATTTTTTAAACCATTTTTGGAGATCTGAACTTTGAGCGACAAAGAGTTAGGTTTGCATATCCTATATTTTAAGGTAAATCAAAATTTAATGTTTCATTTCAATTTTAATGTAAGGCAAAATGGTTTTGAATTATTCTATGAGTTTTGTTTTTAACGTAAGTTACTATAGTTCAGACATTTGAAAATGTTTACTACTTTAAAAACTGAGAAAAATGACGCTTATGGGAAACAAATATATTATTTCTTACGAGTTTATCCTTTTTAAATGGACATTTTTAAACGTGTTTAAGAAAAATGTTTCTTCCGATTATTTGACAGTAACATGGAGTTTGATATAATTTTACTTCTCTCCTAAAATTCAATATCATATTCTTAATGACATTTCCCGGCCAGGCAGGAACATTGTTCACTTCAGGACTAAGTGCGCTCTATATAGCACGCGGTACAGCCCACACTAATCCCCATTCTTCCCCCTCCTTTCTATCCTCCGCCACCTCGTCTCCCGCCGCCGCCCCCCGCTCCCGTCGCCGATCGGCGGTCGCCCGCTGGCGCGCCGGGGCAAAGGGCTCGCCCCGCGACATGCGCGCTCCACACGAACACCTCCCCGCCCCCTCGCACCTCCTTCGCGGCCGCATTTCACGCCGCTGTTTCCCATCAGTCTCTCACCGACACCTGACACTTTACACACTCGCCGCTTTCCTCGCACCTGCCGATCCTACGTCGTCCGCGCTCACTTTATCTTCACCTACTTCATGATACTTCAGGAGTTTGCTTCCGCACCCGGATCGCTTTCTATTGTCTGCATTCGTGTCTACTCTATGATAATGAAGATTTTCGTTTCTTTAACTTCATTTTCTACGACCAGATTTTGACAAACTTTGCAATCAGAGTTAAAAACTCTTTAGCAGTTGTGATGTACGAAATACTGCTGTAATATTCAACGACTCCGGTTTTTGATTGCGAAACTATATTCTCGCAATGTAAAAGAACCTTTCGTTAAAAAAACATTTTATTCTGATTTACACGCTCTTAAGTGTTTACTTTTCCCCATGAGTCTATGAAACTAACCGTATTTTTTTTAACAATTACTAATCTATTAAAAATCTAGTAAAAATGTGTAGAAGTGCATAATCTACTTTACCTCAACTTTTTGATGCTCTTTACTAAAAACGAAAATAGTCCATGACTGCCATTTACGACCTTCAAATTGAGTTAACGTGTTTCTTAATATTCAGGATAATTAGATTTAATATGTACAGGATTCATGATTGATACAAGGAAATACGTTTGCGAAAAAAATTTCTTAGAAAATATATTGATGATGAAAATTAATTTAAGAAATTTCTCACTAAGCAAAATATCACTTAATTGTTAAGTTTTCAAAAATAATTTTCTAACTACTTCTCTACTAAGAATAAGTCTTTAAATATTCAAGTATTTGAAATAGCGGGTCACGCGTATGTTTCAGAATCAACGCATTGATAGACCATGAGCGATATTGAGCCCAACAATGCTCAATTATAATCGAAATATTCAACAATTTAGGTGGTGCGTAATGAGTATTTGTTTGTTAAAAAATACATCTTAAAAATCATACTTGTGCCGGTCTCATTAAGTACCATTTGACGGACATTCATAATGAGGTTTCAATGCAGTTATGTTGTTCGATCTTTCTAGGAATAAAAGAAATTCTCTAATCTAGCGTATGTAATTATGATTTCACAACTGGAGCTTCACATAGGTGAAGGTCATACGTTCCAGCCCCAAAGCTGCCAAGGTGTACGACACCGCCTGCGTAGATATAGCTGGAAAGTCGAAGACAATCACAACCTGAATGCCAGCTGCGCTAATCGATCGTTTCCATTCTTTGCTCAATCGAAGAGCTTTATTCTAAAGTGACGTATCTTCATTCAATTTTTTTGTAGTTTTATGTATCAATATATTCTTAAGACGCTTCTCCATCATATTGCCACATATTGTGTTCAAAAATGACATTTCTCCTATGTTAAATGGTTTCCAAAACCCGTTGAATCTATCTTGAACTATAAAATTTAAATTGATTACTTTTCATTGTTGAAAAACGTATTTCTTGGACTTACGTCAGTTTGAAAATTAGCTCTTCAATAATTCGAGCCGGATTCCGGAACACTTTATACAAAGGTCCGAGAATCGCGCACGATCCTACCCTGCCACCCTGCACTCACTCCCATACATCCTCATTCCTACCAGTCGAGCAACGGATCCAAAACATTGTGTGTTTCGTAGCAGTCGAGCCTCTGCTTAGCACGGTGCGAGAGACTTTCGTGGCACGCCTTTGATACTGTACCGAA
>BOPP01000030.1:8034148-8061730 GCA_017312745.1 Gryllus bimaculatus
CTATTTTAAATGTGCTCACACTGACATGGCTATACACTACACCAAATACCACGACCAGTGAGGAGTAGTTTAGAACTTACTTGGACTAGAAAAGTGCCTCACTAAGAGAAGTATCAGGATGGAAACACATCACAAGCCTACATTTGGTCGATGCCGGATCTCACGTTTCAGCAGGTGAACCATCAGTGCTTTTTCTGAGATTTTGATCCTTCTCCGTCATCGTAATTTGTCGTACGTGTGTCATTTGAAATCTCCGCATCCCACTCGCAACCACAATTGTTCTTTCTTTCTGGGCTTCACACCATCGCCAAAACAGGTATCAACGATGCGCGGTTTTCACTTCAGTAATGGTTCTCATTTCCAAGTATCAGCAAATTCTCACTGTTTGTTATGGAGTGCTGAACTCGGATGTTCCTCTTCCATCTCTCCAAGCTCAATTTCCTACCGCAGACTACTTCTTCAACATTTCCGAGAAGGCCGACGCGACGAAGCGAATTTCGCGAAACGAATCTCTTTGGGAAAAAGCTACGATTTTTGTGGTCCAGTGGAATGATTCAGTGGTAGATGAAGTCGGTAGGCATTCGCTGGTAACAGAAAAATATCGGGCGATGAATTTTAGTCAGAAATGTTCATGTGACACACGCTTTTTTTCCTGTCATTCAAAGTCATAGTTTCCTGGTACCTTTTAATGTTGTTGAATGCCTTCATGAGGGACAAAATTGAAAAGATAAAAGGCGCATAATTCATTGTGCGTCCATGTTTATTTACTCAAATAATAACAAATAAAAAGTGAATTTACAAACTTTAAATAAACAATGTAATTTGATCAAACCTATTCGTATTGAAGATAAGTTACCAGTCATTTCCTGAATGTGAATAAAAATGTGAAGGGCTTAAATTGAGTAAACAGACTAGATTTTGTGTAGAGGAAGAGGTACAAATATGGAATACTATTTTGTTTTCTGTTGCTTGCAACTACGTAAAGAAAGAAATGTATGTGAAATGTTGCACAATGAGAAGGAATACTAATATTGTAATTACTGATGAAATCCCAACTGGATAACACAACACAAAGTGCTGAAAAAACGTTTCCTTTTGACGCAATGCATTCTTTTTTGTTTAGAAAATGGGGTGGAAATATGGAATACCACTGATAATATCCAATAAATGCTAAATAGTTAGTAAAATTATGAACAATATTTTATTTGCTTGAAATCTGAGAATAATTGAACAAATTGTTCTTATGGAATTATACTGTAAAACAGATTTCCATTTGCAATAATCACAAATGTAACGCCGTTTGTCATAACCGGCACAGTCTGATGTGACCACATCTCACACATTTTTTACATAATCCATTGTTCCCCCTAGTATTTGCTGAAAACTTCCCAGAGCAGAACAGGCGCTCTGCTTCTTGATTGCAACGTCCAATATTTTCTGAAATACCGCTGTATTCCATATTTGTGACACCTCCATTCTGGCTCTCGAATCCCCAAAACAGGCAGAGTCAAAGCAGACAATAAAAACATGGTTGTTAACCCCAATGACTAAGTTCAAAACTAATATATATTCCACATTCATAAAGATAGTAATTTGTATGTTACACATTAGTTTATGAATATCAAAAATTGTAAAATTTCTACCGCTTGTAAATCCCGGCCTTCCGCAACAACAGGCAAAGTTGGATTGACGAAATACTTGACGGTGCACGGTTTCTAGTGATTTCCATTACAGAGCAGCACCTGCAAAGCCAGATCATGCGGTATTCCCCAATTGTGCCTCTATTCCACGTTTATACTTCTTTATTTCATTAATTGAGCCGATGACTACTGCCCAACAAATAGTCGCGTCTCATGTTGAAGTGGTCAACTACATCAGCTCATCGCAAGATAAGAATAAAATAGTTGTTCATTAGTTAACTACCTGAAAAAAGCCACCAAAGTTTGGTATCTTTATTGATTGTATTTACAAAAGAGTAACCGATGAGTGAGGTATAGCAAAGTATTGCAAAAGGATTAAATAGTACTTAGAGAAAGCAAAGCCAATAGTATATACGTATCTACGGAATATTGAAGTATTGAACGATTGCAGGAAAGCAGTAATGGATCAAGCCAAATAGGTGAATGGAAATGATCTTTCAGATCCACATGAGTGTTTGAGGTGTACGAGTCACAAAAACCTGTGATCTCAGTTTTCATCCGTTCAGTAGTAATTAGCAATACTTTTTTAGGGTAGCAAGGAACTTTTAGAACAAAAGTATTGGCATCATATGTGAAAAGATGTATTATATTATATATAGCTTTTATGGGATGCTGTCCTGAATCATATTTATGACATTCGCATTCTGGGAAATTCCGGAATACTAGATAAAAGATCAAAAACTTTCACTTCGTGGACTGCAAAATTAACTAACAAAGAGGCGCGTCACGAACATTCATCTGATAAACGTGAAAATAATAACTTATCATTAACGCGAATGTAATATTTCCTTCAGAAGGCAATGAGTAGTTCTCTTCTGAATAATGATACGATTTCAATTAAATTCAGTTAAAAAAAATAATATTGAGTTATTGCCATCATCATTTCAATAAAATAACCCAGCTTGAGTGCTGGTGCACGTTCACAATTAAAATATTGTCACTTGCATAGTTACATCATTGAATGCGCCTTCATAAGTCTACGTTAATTCAGAAAAACGTACTTCCTGTAGTCGCAGGATAAATTTTCACGTGAAAAATCATGAAGAGTGTCTTCAACATTCAATAAAAAGTGAAATTTTACAATATGCCGAATATATTATGTCGCCACAATCAAAAGACCAATTGTTTGCCTTATTTTCCATTAATTTATTTCCAAATAACTCCAAATAATATTTCAAATGATTTGTTTGGTATTTACATGAAATATAGATATTGTGGTGAGTTTTCATTGGCATTTCCAAAGAAATAATTATATGCGTCGTCATTGCCAACAATATTATTTATTAAAATAGCTTTCGATAGCTTAGTCATCATCATCAGTTTTCTGCTGTATGGAAGCTACAAAAACGACTACGGTAGTCCACAGTGACGACGCATATAATTATTTCATTTACATGAAAATTGCAACGTTTAAGAAAACTATGTATAAATAATTTATTTTTGATATTTAACTTCAAAAGAAATGTTAAATCAGTCATATCACATTTTTTACAGATATCGATTGAGAGTATCATAAAAAAACTGAAAAGAACTATCGTGCTAAGTAGTTTCAGAGACGTACAAAGACGTTTCTTTCTGGGCAAATAGGAAAGGTCAGACATCTCGCTGAATCGAATGGGGTCAGAATTACTTCTTGCAAAGGTGTACGATGGTGAAAACATGCGTACTAGACTATTTTTCCAAAAAACGTGGTATTTATAAAGTTGGCGTGTTGAGGATACTCAACGTGATTGTCTAAGGGTTAAGTTCGTTCACACATACTCTTCCCAAAAAATGCTTTGATGCTTTCGGAATGAACATTATTATCACAAATATAAGATAAGGCATATATTCCAATCGATCGTCTATTTGGAAATCTGTTCCTTAACAACATCAATAACTTCAGGAAAAGGGTTCTAGAAAATGTTTCTGTAGGAATTTTGAATTCGTCAATCTACAAGGAACGACAGAAATTATTGAAAACTATAGTTTTCTGCTAGAAAAACGAGCGTAATATAAATATGTTGTTTTGCAATGACATATTAAATTTGAATGTGATTAATGTGTTAATGTGATTAATGCAGTTGGATATTTTTTATTATCAATTAGAACATTTTCTTATCTCCAGTGTAAAAAATGGAATAGTTTCTAAGAAAAACTTTCATTCATATGTTATCGGACGTGACGCCCATATATGCTTCAGTAATTTCAAATACAAATTCCACGAAAACTACTAACGCTTACAAAAAATTTCACGTGACTTTTCTAAGGAGCTACTTTTGTACAAAAGATTTCTGAGGCAAACGTCTCTTATCTTCAATTTTGTAGTCGCAAAATTTTTTTTTCTATCATATTCGAGAATTGAGGAAAGTACCACAAAAAAGGACCTGCACGATTCTTTTAAACGTCCTTCTCACTATTCAACAACACATTTAAACAAATAATTTGGATCCATTTTTTGAAAATTTTGAAGATGATCATGTAAAATCCACCCCCAAAATTAAAATATCTGTTTCAAATTCCAGGGGCCGCAATATCAGTCAGAACGATTGGGGAATATCAATTTTGGAGAAAATCGGCTGAACGGTTTTTGCGCTAGCGTTGTGCACACACAGACGGATAGACGTTTTGCCGTCAATCGATTTTTCGGTATGAAGAACGCAGAAAACATGGATTCTGACTACACCACGTGTTAGAGGATTTTTTATATATTTAGCAACTGGATTTATTCGTTTTATTGATATTAGGACGCGCCAATAAGTGTTTTGGTGTGAAAAAATCGCTGTTTTCCGGCGCATGATTACAATACTTTCTCTTCTTACGTTAATAAGGGCGAGAAAGTAAAAATCTAGCACGCTTGATGCACGGAAATGTGATACTTCAGTTAAAAACAAAAAACCTGAATTACATAGCGACGTGGATGGGCCTTGTGGCTAAGAGCGTGTACCATCTCAGCGCGTCGGCCCGAAGGTTTGCGGGGTCCAGTGCCGCCGTAATCATGATTATTTGTCACTGGTCTCTCATGCATGAGTCGTCGCGGAGGACCTCGCCATCTGCTGCCACCAGATGAGAAGATCCCGCAAGTGTATTGGTGTCTAGTGCATGGTCGAAAATGCGTCCCATAGGGGTTAACAGTCTGTCGGCTGGAAAAATTCCCTGAAATAAATAATAATAATAATAATAATAATCATAATAATAATAATAATAATGAGAAGAATTACAAACGTAGGCCCCTTAGCGCAGGCGGTTGCCGCAGCGTCATCTGCGCCGAGGAGGCTACAGTTTCGAGTCCAGCGTAGACATGGTCGTATTTGTGATTGTCCCTTCACCTATCATCATAATCACACTCATGGATAACAAATTGTCGGAACTGAGGATACGCTGTAAAGACTGGATCCATGTTGAAATAATACTACACACGTTAATCGTAGTAAACTATAAGCGTGGTACCCAGTGAATGGCTCTATAACGTTCATAATAATAATAAATAATAATGAATAATTAATAATAATAATAATAAAATACTAATAGAATAACTAGTAATAAGTAAGTATACATGAACATTGAATTGATGGAATGAATTAACATATAAGTTGAAGCATCGGGCAGCGTACTGCGCACTGGGGATTTGAAGGCAAGGAAGAGGGGCAGCCTCTTCCAAGGCTGCGTCCGCGCAGCGGGGCGGACATGGATGATGGACATTGGCCCTGCGTTCTATGGACGGTCCGGACGGAGCAGAGGCAGGTCGCGATCCGCATTCGCCTCCAGTCTCTACCGCGCTCGAACCGCCCGGGCCTGCCGACTTCTGCTCCAGTTGCTGGCGCCCAGGCTCCGCTAGGTGAAAGCGACGCGCCATGTGTTTTGAGAAGGACGCTTGGGAAATTTTCCTGGAAAACAAACTTTCCGATCGACTGCAAAGGTGTCTATTAGTCGTAACCACCAGATGGTGAAACAGATAAATTATTGGCACGAAAGGTTTCATAACCTGGGGTTTTCCCGTTCGGAGAATGAAGTCTGGCGAGTTCACTCTTCATGATGTCGAATCACGATAACGCCAATGTTTGATATCGTTTTCTATTATTTTCTTTGTCTATGGTTTCTATATAATTGTGGTCTGCTAAATTCTTTCTAGCTGTTCCCGAAAACATGATTAAGGACCATGTAGAAATATTCTGAAATGAAGGAAAATTACTCTTCAATCTCTGATTATGAGTCTCGATGTATGACATTAATCTCCGATTAATGTCATGTAATCTCCCATTCATCATCTCCGATTATTAGACAATATTTTCAATAGAAAAACAAATTCAATAAAAACAAATTCAGATTTGATGATACATTCATATTAGAAGTGCAACTGTTTATACATAGTTAGCGCAACGTCATTTTATACTTTTTTGAATTATTGATGTTATTAAATACAAACAAAGTTTAAAATTACTGATTGCAAGTTATCAATATGAATTCTTCAGTTAATTAACTATATCACAAAAAAATTATAATTCAACATATTAAGTTCAGTACTCTGAAAGACAAAACAATATGAGTGTATCCTACTTTTAATTGAAAGATTCATTTGTATGATTTTTTAGAAATTGAATTTTACTTTTTGCACAAAAACGAATTGCTACAAATAAATGAATTAAAATTCCAGAAAATTATATTCTTTCCAAAACAAACTTTTTTGCTGAAAGTAACTTCTGCGGTTTGTTTAGTGACAATTGTTGCTCCTCAAGAAAGTTCCAGTAGCCAACTACAGATGTCAAATTTCATATTTTCCAGTTTTCGCTAACACATGTTATGGCTTAACCATTTCATTTGTTCAGGTTTTCCAAGGACTAAGTCTACAGATCTAGTTGGATTACCGTACATAATGATTTAGTGAATGACGATTGGATAAGGGATGTTTGTGGCCTTCTATATCACATTCACGAGACGAAACGCGAAATCTTTGAGTTGAAGGTAATCCACAGTATGGGAGATCGCATAGTTGCTATTACCTTCGCAGCTATGCACGCCGCCGCCGTCGCCACCCAATCGCTTCTGTTGGGTAAGACACGAGCAATCGCGAAGGGCACGAGTTAGGTGCGAGCGTGGCGCGCACCGGCTTGGCGCGGGGTGGGACGCGGCGGATGCGGGCGGGGTGGGCGGCGCGGCGCGGCTTTAATTACCACCAAGTTAGGGCAATAAACCGGACTCCGCTGGGACATCAACCCAATCCGTTCCACGCGCTTCCCCGGCTAACATAGAGGCGACGGCCGGTGGGGCGGCGGGGGCGGCGCGCGCTAGGGAGACGCCCCGGCCGCTCGTTAGCCGGGGCGATTCCCGGCGCCGCCGCCCCGCCCCGCCCGCGCCCCGCCCCGCCCGCCCGCCTCACCCCTCCTGCAGCCCCCCGCCCCGCCGTAGCCGCGCGCGCGCTCGCGGGCACGCGTTTCCACTTCTACAATGTCCTCGTGCCGGCCTCCGCCCCCGCTCGCCCTCCGGAGGCTGCGCCCTCGCGTCGCCTCCGCTGGAGACTGGCCGCCGCCGCCACCGTCTCAGACGCCTCCAAACACTTCCTCGCATCCCGCATGTGTATCACGAGTTGGGTTTAATTCATGAAATCTGCGAGATGTCAGTGTACAAATCGATTGCATCTCAAACCCAGTGGTGCGACTGTACGGCATTGTTTCAATGGAATCAGTTTTCGTGAACGTTCTGCTACTTCTATCCTCTTCTTGCAGACAGACGCTTTGCTGTAAACTAATTGTTATATATGAAGGACCCACAAAACGTGGATTCTGATAACACACGTTAGAGAAAGTAATATACTACATATGGAAACAACTATCCACTTATCGGTTATCAGGGATCTACAATACGAATTTTTCTGCCAAAAAATCATTTGCAGATGCAGTATTACATAGCTTTCTTCATACTCTGTATGTACGAAGCATGTCACGTATGTCTCAGCTATGCGTGTCTCGATAAACATGTCTCGACTACGCCGGTCTCGTAGTATGTGAGAAATTAAAAATGATTTGTTTTTATACTTGGCTTTATTAACACTCTAATTCATCATTTCCTTTTTTTCGTAGTCCTTAGGAGATTCTCTTCAGTTTGGGGAACTTCAAAATAAATTGAAATAAGTTTGGAGTATGACCTTATTTCTTCTTCGGTGTACTGACTACACCCAAGCCAACAACCAATTGTTTGGTGAGAGAACAACACATTTTAGAGATACACTCTTTTGTTATTTCACTGTCACTTATTTAGAACTAATGGTGTCTTTGGAATTAACCTTTTCAAGTTAATTTTCTGACAATTATTTTATAGTCTCTTGTTTTGGACATTTCTTCATTGTTTAGAATCAATTTACAAAATATTACTTTGCTATTTTTTGTATATTTAGAATGTTTGGTTACAATTTCATTTTAAGAACATTCATTGACATATTTAAATACGTTTGATTGTTGTTGTTTTTTTCTAATTCTTCTGTAATATAATGGCCATCGAGTTTTCATCTTCATTTCATTGGTTGCCATATTTCATCAGGCTGCCAGTATCCTACCGGCTGTACGCCACCTAGGAAAGAAGCCACGGAGTGTCTGTGCTATTTCTCTTTCTGCTTATGTCTAACGAACTGTTTGATTACGCAATGATTGATTACGCACCTTCTTACAAAGCGTTCGCGAAGTGAAGGCACTATTGGCTCTCCATGTTCCCTACCCCAAAATAATGCTTATAAATTCGTCGGCGAAGAAAAAAATTGACTTCAATAAAAAGGTTAAATGAGATTTGGTTAAAGCTCTGCAGAAAACTAACATTCAATGAGGAACTTCCAGAAATTTCCCTTCCGTCAAGATCTATCTTAACTGTTTAGTAGACAAAGGCTACTTTATTACTAATCGCATAATGAAGGTATTAAGAAGAGTTTTGTAATTGCAATAATGTGGCCGAAATTAATATTGCCTTCTTATGAGTTTGTGTATCTAAAATTATAAAGAATTTTCCTACAAAAGCTCACGAAACACACTCTTCCTCAATAAAATCACGCCTTTCTTGCAGATTCAAAAAGTCTTCTTTACCTTTTCAAAGATTAATTCTGATCTCAAAAAGAAAATTTCTTCATGTTTCTTCAACTTCTACTGATCTCTAATTGATCACATTTTCTTTCATGAATAATAGTCTCTATCAATTTCCTTATTGAGTTCCATAATCTTGTCTCCAAAACAAATTTACTCTGTCACTAACAAATTAGGGCGAATTAGTTAAACGGAATCGACATCACTCTTATCCACCAGTGTCTCTATACATATGCCGCACAAAGATAAATTTACATAGACGAATCCATTAAACTGGTGTAAAACTCGTGTCTCACTAATTTATATCCTGTTGATGATGATTGCCATGTAATGGAATCGTTGTAAATTCTTAATATAATTCTCATTATCTGCCGTTTGTCACAGGCGCCGCTAGTGATCAACATATCGAGAATGCATTAATTGTGTAATTCGAGACGTGTTAATAAATACCTCTTCCCGAGGCGCTCTATTAAGCGCGGCCCAACATGCGTGTTGCATTACGCAGGGAACGGGTTTTCTTTCTCACGGCATGGGCCGAACGGAAGAGTGATCTTAGCTAATGGCATGCGTTCGGCGCCGCGCGCCCGGAAATAAATCTCCGTAGGCGCGAGAGAGACTTCTTAGGCGGCGATAGGGCTCTCGTCTCCGTCCTCCCCATTCCTCACACGCTGAGGGAAGCCTTTTCCGAGGTACACAGAGAGTGTTATCCATGATTTCATCAACGAATGCACTCGTTGGGAATATATAATTAATATTAATTTTGGCAGTTGGGTAATGTCAGTGGTGGATCCAGGGGACACAGGGTTCCATATTCTTGTCGAAAAACAAATTCACGTTGGGCATTTGAGGGTACGATTGTCACGTGTCCGGACGTGACCGTGCTCCCCCCACCCACATGTCCAGATGCCCCAATGACCCAAATACCTTTCGTTTGTTATCTTGGCAAAATTGAAATAAATATTTATGTTAGAATTATGTAATTATTTAAAAAATAATATTTCATAGTATCACATATACACTTCAAAAATAATATACAATATAATAACAAATATGTTCTTTATTTAACTAAAATTCTATGATCTCCCCTCTAAAGGATCGCCTGAATCCGCCCCTGGGTTATGCATCTATTCAGTGCAAGTTTGAAATTTTCAACAGAACATCTCTACCTACGTCGACTATTTCTTAATGATCACCTCTGTTCATATTATTAAAGTGAAGACCGCTGATACTCGTTAGGTACCATGGAATGTTGTCTATACACCTCTATTCTTTCAAAAACATAAAATAACTAATATTAATCTGCGATACTACATTTGCTTAGTTATTGGATCCGTGACGTTTTTTGTTTTTTCCACTCTTAATAGCACGTGACATTTTGTGTAACTATAAGAACAGCATAATGACACTGTCTTAAACAAGATACAAGTATCGTGACTAGGCAAAACCATTTCAGCATCATTTTTATCTTAACAAAAACTCTTAATATTTCAGCTAAATAAATTTGAAGTCACATGTAAATAGACTTATGACCGTCGACGATAAAAATTTGACTTCACGAACGCCTGATGGTGCAAAAGCAACTGTCGTTTCTTTATATCGTTCATTGAAACACGATCCATTAATTAAATTAAAGAAATGCATGGCCGAGGTGCCTCCGCAGACAGCGCGGCGCGGGGGGCGGTCGAGGCGGAGCGTAATGACAGCTTTGCGTGCGGCGCGCGGCCCACGTGCAACAGCAGCAGCATCGCCACCACCGCCACCGCCACCACCACCACCACCACCACCACCACCATCACCACCACCACCACTACCACCACCAACACCACCACTACTACCACTAACACAACTACCATCACCACCACTAACAGCACCACTACCACCATCACCGCCATCACTACTATCCCCATCACCATCATAATCACCACCACCACCGCTGCCATCACCATCACCTCCGCCGCCATCATCACCACCGCCACCACCACCTTCGCAATCACCATTATCACTACCACCATCGCCATCACAAACTACCACCATCACCACCACCAACAGCACCACTACCACCACCACCACCACCGCTACCACCACCGCCACCACCCCCACTATCACTTCTACCACAAACACCACCACCAATAACAGCACCACTATCACCATCACCGCCACCACCACTACTACCACCACCGCCACCATGACCACCACTAACAGTACCACTACCGCCACCACTACCGCAACTACTACAACCTGCAACTTACCAGCTCCACACCACTACTACTATCATTACCACTAACTGCAATTATCACTACTGTTAACCCTACCACTACCACTAGCACTGCCACTATGTGTACCCCTACCTCTACCACTATCAGACCGGGAGAGGTGGCTCAGGGCATCAACTGATGTCACTGCAGTGCCTCTGACCTGTAGGTCCTAGTTCGAGTTCACACGTGACAGGATTTTCGACACTGGCTGGAGAGCTAGGTCGTGTTATGTTGCTGTCTGGAGGATAATTTTAACGGCTGGCTGCGTTGATCGCTAGTTTTCCATTGTTTCTCCGATCATTGCCAGGTGGATACCAGAGTAGTACCCAAACAAAAGGGCTACAGACCGCGCGCGATCTTTCTTTCCCCTTCTTCTCTTATTCTCAACACTCACACTTACACTTTAACGCACTCCGCTATCACACATGTCGGGAGACCGGTCGGGAGCTTAGAGCTTGTCCCGGCTGGGGCTGTGTCCTGCTAGTGTGAGATACCTGGTGGGGAAATCCCCGCTAGCCGACAGCTCGAGCGGCGCCGGATTTCACCACCTATCTGGAAAGATTACCCCCTCTCCCGAGAAAAAACATGCACTACACGTACGGGACTAATGATCTTGGCGGCTGATGCGTCCGAAATCTCAAATCAATCAAACGCCTACCACTACCACTACTACTATCACTATCACTATCACTACTACTACTATCACTATCACTATCACCACTACTACTACTATCAATATCACTACTACTACTACCACTACCACTATCCCCATTCCTCCCACTATCGCTACCACTGCCGTCATCGCCCCGTGTATCCTCGGCGTCCGCCCGAGCAAGTCACTTCCGCGCCGCCGCTCACGGAGGAATTCCGCTGCCGCCGGCGGCGCGGGGACGGCAGATGGCGCAGACGCCCGGCGCACTGCCCCGCGAGTGATAAGTAGCCGAGATGGCAGGCGTGCGAGCCGGGGAGAAGCTGCAGGCCGCAACAGAGATTATTCCAGCAATTGAATTCGTAGGAGCGATAAAATTGTTGCAGCAGTCCCGGTGAGGCAGTTAAGATCATGTTATAGAATATGGGGATTTTTCGTTTGTCTGGGCACCAAGGGGTGCGTTTTTACTGTTGCCTCTTTGGGTGGGTGTAGTGACGTTAATCGCCACGCACATCATTGATGGTAGATTAGATAACGCGAACATGCATTATCGTGGTCGTCGAGTTGAGTTCTGGGTTTATATGAAGCAAGCGCTTAAAGACCGGTTAGCAGCACCTCGTCCCTTTGCTGTTTCTATCTCGCTTAACGCTAGGCGAAGAATTGCCTATCGAATGTAAATCAATCCCGGAATTGCCTTGGATGAAAATAGCTTCACTTCTGGAGGACTGGTAGCAATAAATATCAAAATGAATGATAAAGTACTAATGATTTAAACATTTTTATTATGTATTCAGTTTGCCAAAGAAGAATATTTTGCTGCTGTTAGCAGTCGGGCATATTTCATTCCTAGTTCTCTTTCAAATATAACAGACCAGCATCACCACCCACACAATGTATCCCATGTTGAGGAAACCCAGCACATTAGTTCAAACACGTATATTGTGAGAGTAAGTGGAAGCGAGCAATCAGATTATCGAGTTCTTCATTACTGAGGGATAATTTCTAGATTACGATGAATTCTTTCAAAACTATTAATTGCTACTAATGAAATTAAAAACAGGATTCAATAAGTTCACCGGTGTAGGTACCTCCTGGCATCTGACTGACTAAGATCACTGTCTGGCTGACTAAGATCACTGTCACTGTAGCCAGTCAACTGATGCCTCTGACCGGGAGATCGTAGGTTCGAGTACCGACGGTGGCAGGATTTTCGATACTAGCTAGGTAGATAGGTCGAATGCAGCTGGAGGAGAATTCTAGCGGACCGCTGCTCAGATCGGTAGATTTCTGTGTATTCTCTATTCATCCGAATTGAATACCGAAGCAGTGCCCTAATAAAAGGGCCACGGACCGAACGCGATCTTTCCGTTCTCTTCTTGACATACTCTCGCCCCTTACATACACATACATGTTCTATCCTACCACACATGTCAGAAGATCACTAGGGAGCTCAAAGCTTGTCCCGGAAGGGGCGGTGCTCCGCTGGTGGGAGATATCTGGTTAGGGAAACCCATGCAAGTCGAGGTGTAGGCCGGCTCCGGATCTCTCCATCCATCGGAGGAAGATCACTGCCATTTTCCGAGAAAAACCATGCACTGCACTTTCGGGACTTATGACCTTAGACGTTAAGGCGCCCGGAAACTGCAAGTAATCAATCAATTAATCAATCTAACAAATAAGAAGCAGTAAGCGAAATATAATGCACACGTAAGCGCAAGTCAGTCCTTGTTCGTTCGCAGGTAATTGCGCATTCCTCTCCCTGCGAACAAAGTGCGCCGGGGTTGCGGCGCGGGGTGAGGGAGGGAGGCAGCGGGCGCGACGGCAGCCGGCAACAGAGGGCGTCGAGGCGCAAACGCCCCGTGTAAGCCGCCATTTCGCGCCGCACGACCACGTTCCTCGCGACACGCGAGCGGCCTCGCCCTCGTCTCCGGGCGCCTTCCCCCCTCCCCCTCCCCTTCCCCCTCCTCCCCCTCTCCCCGGCTCTTGACGTTACTACTCCGTCTCTCGAGTGGCTATCTGCCGCTTTTTTTGCCTCTCGTTCTGCTATGCGTCATATTCCTAAGAGGAGTGATGTTACGCCTGGTATTTGTAAACTACCTGGAAATTTGCCACGATTTTAGGTGCCAGCTTCTGGCGAAATAACTTAAGTATTGCTTTTCTGAGAGACAATGTCTGTGTTTCTACTCACTCGTCATTGTGACAAACGCGTCGTAATTTCCTCATGGTAAGAATGCTTATGAAAGTATTTTGTGAATGGAATTTCCTCTCGGAATAAAATACTTGAATGGCAGCGATGTAAAATGCTATTTACAGGGTGTCATGGAGGCTCGTTGCTGTATTTGTTCAAAAAACGCTGAGGAAGATTGTGTCGGTGCAACAAAATGTGACTCATTTCAAAAACCGTTTATTAAGTTACCTAGGTGAAGAATTATGTTTAGAAAATAGTCCAATTGAATGGTAAAATTCCACTGCAGGTGGTTTGCCACATACAGTAAAACATTTTGTCATGGGCTGCGTCACACGGCACCAATTAAAATAAAACAGTTCTAGGAAATGAAAAAAATGTCTGAGATATCTAGATTCTTTATTCACTAACGATATGTAATGCTACTCTCAACGCACAGTGGCAAATGCCTTTCTAGGAACGTGCACAGAAATATGCATTATGATTGCAGTTATGATTTGAAATATTTGCTTCGAATGCATAGGTAATACTCGAAGAGTACTCACGCCCCAAAATATTTTATTCACTGCTAAGTTCTTACAAATTTTGTATTAAGTGTAATTAATTTTAATTAATTTTATTATTTTCGTGTTAAGTGTACTTTATTTTAATACACTCATACACTTTTGATTTCAACATTTTGTTTCTTCTGTACTGTTTATAATTATATTCTCATTCAACTTTGTTATTACATATAAGAACGTGTAATTGTATTGTAAAAGCTGTATTCTACATCCCAGTAACAAAAAATGCGCAACTTAACTACTAAATGCAAACAAAATATCATTTTATTCTCGTTAAGTAATCTTTCTTTAACGTCAAAATATTATTATTTATTATTACTATTATTATTACTATTACTATTACTATTACTATTACTATTACTATTACTATTATTATTTTATTCGTGAATGGGCCACTATTGACCACGCAACACATTTCTCTACTAGAGGCCAAGTGGTAGTATATCCTGAGAGATCGTGTGGAATTATGGGAATCAACCTCTCGGCTGCATCTCTTAGTTGAGACAAGGTAGTTAGCCTTGAATATCAATTAGGGAGGAATAGGATGATTTAATATTGTTATTATTATTATTATTATTATTATTAGGCGATGATGAGGGGTGAAAGGACTAGGAAGATCGAGGGAGTTAGGTGAGGTAGTGGAAGATGGGAGGTGTTTGTTGGCTTTTGAAACCCTACCAGCATTCGACTTGTCACAAAGGGAAACCACGAAAATCCCGGTCCGGATGGCCTGCTCGGAGATTGAACCCGGCCCTGCTGATTGCGAATCCAGCGCGCTACATACTGAGTCTCTTCCCTCGGTTATCAGAATGTATTATTTATCATTTCACTTCGGATAAATTCCTTTCACGTACCCTAATTTCTCAACAATCTCCAAACCAGTAAAACCACCCCCCTCTTATGCTCCGTTAATTTTCAAAATGTCGCAACCTTTGCATCTATTCCGACGGAGATACCTGTATTTGGACCGGCAACCCGACCACAAAAGCGAATTTCCTCGGAGACAAGTACTACCTGCGGTGAAACCCGAGCGACCGACTCGTCTCCGACAGGACAAATTTTCCAGAGCTGTCGCTCAAATAGGGAACTTTGGGATGAAATGTGGCTGCTTAGGGATGAATCTGCGCATCGGAATGGCAATGGGCGGCGCGAGCGCGCGCGTAGTTTTTGTGCGTTGCCAGTGGCGGGATGCTGGGCGACTCTCCTATTCTCTCGGCGTGCGCAGCACGCAAGCCTGTATGCCCGCACCGCCATGCCGCCGCCGCCGCCGCTGGCCGCCGCCGCCGCCGATGCTGTCCGTATACGTAACTAAAAACCCTTTTCATGCAGCCCCCGAATAGATGACGACCGTTAGATAGCCAATGACGTCAACTTTTTGAAAAATCGGGCCCGCGGTGAAGCCTCGCGGGGAGAAAGATTCCCGGTTGCGATACGGCACATACGGCTGCTCCGTGTTCGCTCGCAGTGTTGGTGTATAGAATGCTGGGGGGTGGGGGGTGGGGGGGCAAGTGAAAGTGAAACAGGACAAAAGTTAATATATCTTTAGTTGCTTTACTATACTAGAGCATATCTACTTTTTCTAACATTATTTGTTTCTATTATGTGATTGACAATATTTTTATTTTATTTTATGCTACCGTAAGCCAATTTTTTTCTTCTTATTTTTACTCAACTGCTCGAAAGCAATTGTTGACGTGTTGGACTGTGTACGATCGTTTGCATTCATCCAGCGCTGAAGATTCTTGACCTTTTATGACCTGTGCAAGTCAAAATTTCTTCATATTGTCCCAAGAGTAACCTAGGCTAAGTTTTATCGCTTCTAATGCAGAAAATAACTTTATTGGGTGGCGGGGAGGAATGTAAATTTGTATTGCGGGTTTTGTATCATCAAATGCTTTGACTTACACTTGCCTAGACTATCAACTCAGATAAAACACACCACCACCCTTCGAACTCTTAGACCCACATTCGAATGCCTCCCCGTTTTTATATAGAACGAAGTAGGTAGCTAGTTTATGCACACTGTAATTGCATAAACTAATTAATAATTTCTATATACTTGTAAAAGTTACATTTTAATTTTAAATAATTAAATGGATAATTAGTAATTTAAAATATAATTTGAAGGAAATTAGCCTCTAGTTTTCATAATGTATAAGTATATGTAACATGTAATGTTTTTAGGAATTATTAATATTTTCCTTTGCATATTTGTCATGTATAAGAAATAACATTTAAAATGCTTATGGTGAAGATAACAATTTCGTATGTACCAGAGAAAAACTGTGTGCAGAATCTTCTGGAAGTGCCCTCCACAAGTATTTTGAATCTGAAGTAATTGCAATTGAAGCGACAAGATATCACAAAGATAACTTCCAGAAGTATGTTGTAACAGGCATATCACAGTAAAAAGTGTGATGAAATGTCTAGTAATGGTTACTTAATTAGTTTCCAAGAGTGCAAAATGGAGTTACACTTCTATTGAAGAATACTTGAAGAAAAGCTAGTAGAAAAAATCCACAATAGTGAAATGGAAAACGGATGTATTAGAAATTCAAAAGTGAATGGAATTTTAACTGGAATAGTCAATGAAAATAATTCAAGTATTGAATATGCAAACACTTAATTGAATTTAATTAAAGAAGAAATGAAATGGATTGGTTGAGTCAATAATTAATACATAGTTTCAATTCAAAAACTATTTATCATTAATAAATATAAAAATGTTTTATTAAAAAGAGAATATTAAAAAATATAAAGCTCGCCTGTGAATAAAAGAAGTAAAATCATAAAAATGTTATACATTTTTTGTATCGTACGTCTCTGAAGAAGAACGTGTCTTAAGAAGAACTGATTAACTGCGGCAGATAAAGGCCAGTATTTATTGGCCTGTAATGAATTCTTAATATTAGGAACTCAAGAGTGTATTGCTTCATGTCGATGATTATAACTGTTCTATCAAAAATACACTATACATTTCACTGAAAATATTCTACTTTAACATTCGTCATTTGAAAACGAACGGTGAATAGGTTTTGTATTCATGGTATTAGAAGCACAAATCGTCTCATCTACAATTCAATGATTTCAATCGTACACTGCATGTAAACTGAACGAATGTAGCCTATATTATATTCCACAATAGTGACTGTGATGTGAAGTGATTGCTTATGAAACTGTATCACGTGTACGAATGAAGTGTTTAACTACTTCACTTTCCGTGTCTCCCCTTAGTGCGATTCATGAAAATGTATGGGATCCGATTGCGACAGTTGATCAGTACATTCTGTGAGTGATTTGTTAACAAGTTTTTTTTCTTGTTTTATATACAGTCGTGTTTTTTATATTTTTTAAATATTTTCTTTTCCAACCAGTTTTTTATTAGACATTCTGGAACAAATTTTAGACTAAAGAATATTTTGTAATCGATATTTTTTCTATATACTTATCGATATTTTTTCTTACCCTTATCTTTAATGTTTGAATCTAATGAATATCTTCTCATGAAGTCACAAAAATAGTTTTACTGTTGGAAAGTTTCTCTAAGGAAAAGGACGATGCGTATCCGAGTCATTTTTTTCTGGACTCAAAGATGAGTGCAGGTGCATTATTTAACTAAAAAATCATTTCCTATTAAACGTTTCAATTCAATCAATAAAACAGACTAAACTGAAAATATTTTGAGATAATTAAATCTTTTCGGTTATTTTTTAAATTTTAACTAAAAATGTGTATATGATTTCCCTAATTAATTATGTGTATTATATTATTTATTATTATTATCATTATTATTATTAATTATATATTATTTATTATTATAATATTATTTATTATATATACTCTAATAATATTACAGTAATGTGATTTTAATTTTGCATATTGTATTCATTTCCTATAAACACTATTTTCGTCACATCATCGCCATCGTTTTCGTCCGAGCATCTCCACCATCAACCCGTCCTGTTCACTATCGTCACCACCGCGGCAGAGGGGCCGCCCGGCGGCGCGCTGACGGAGTTTGCCTCTGCATTCCTCGCAACATCTGCGGCGCGGAGCCCGTGTAATAGGGGCTGCTCACGGCGCCACCCGCTGCCCAACGATGGCCGGATAACGCCTCCGCGTCGCGTCGTTCGCACGAGACTTAAAACACTCAAATCGCCTCGCTGCGCTGCGGCCCGCCGCCGCGTCCCTGGGAAAGGCATCCCATACTCGCTAAGTAATTCGAAAGCGTGCTTCCGCGCCCGGGACAGATGTTCTGGACGGACAGATGCCGGGCAGAGCTCCGCCGCCGGACTGCGTGCGAATCGGAGCCAGCTCCCGGAGGAATTTCGCGGCGACGGAGTTGCCTTAATGGCCAAATAGCTCCGCGGGCAATTTTCATTCTTTCGCGGAGTTTTGAAATTTGTGTGTTTGGCCGAGCGGCGAGGGCGGGAAATCTTTAGGAATTTTTGGAGATGGTCACGTCGGATGTATTTGTAGATTATGAACAAAAGGGAATATTAGATCGCTTGAGAAATGTAACAACTGTAAGATGCTGCCGATACTCACAATACTGCTTCTGGAAGTAAACGATTTTGATATCCTTGCATTCGTTTCGTGAAAACGATTTATGAACTATAATTGTGTATCTATTTCTATAGAAACGTGCGCTATACAAAAAGGTGTTCTACCTGAGAAAATTGTAACCACCAAGCAATGATAAGGTATCAAATTTCGTTGGTACTAACTCCTCTCAGGCGTCTGCCAAATGCCCTCCAACCTGAACAACCAATAATGATTCCAAACTGTGTTGAGGCAGAAAAGACAGAGCAGGGGGGGATGACGGGGATCTAGTGCGAAGAGAGTGACGCGGGGATCAGCGGATCAAGACGCTGATGTAGATATAAGACAATGAGAGTGGCGTGGAAATTAGGTAGGACAGATGGTGTGAGATCAGGGTCTATTCCCAGAAAGAGGAGTTAGGGTATGTTAACGAATACTGTAGCTCAGGGCAAGTCTTGTGCACGGTGGGGGCGGGTGAAGTGTGCGCACACGACAGCCAGCGGAGCATGGGGCGGATGAGGACGTGCAAGAGTACACGCGGCGAGAGCGGAGCGAGTCGTCGGCCGGCTGAGGCTGCTGAGAGAGGGTGGGGGGGTATGAGTGGACGTGAGCAGCGGTTAGTTCAGTAGAGTGCGAGCGGGTGTCAGAGCAGAAGCGCAGCAGTGTGGCGGGCGGTGGTGTGCGTGGGCCTAGGCTAATGGGACAGGGGTGGTATGGCGTGGGCTGCGGGGGATACCGCGAGGGAGCGTGGAGTGGCCAGGACGGCTGCAGGGTGGTAACAGCCACGTCAATCTGTCGGCACAGGAGATCGCGGTGTTGAGGGTAGAAATGATTGCGTTCGTTAGGGTTTTCCTTTGTTGGGAGCATTGATATCGTTCCACCCGCGCGATGTATTACAAGCGCTCTGTTCGGGCGGAACAAGTGCTCGCAGGGAACCACGGCTAACTGTAACGTTTTTTGTATTTAAGAGAGAATGAAGTGATAGGAACGGCTGAGAACAAATAGAATATTCATTTACTTACTCTACACTGTATTAAAATTGAGCATTTGAACACGGTTCTTCGAATGATAATTTTAGTACCAGTAGGGTTGACAAATTAACA
The DNA here is from genome assembly GCA_017312745.1 of Gryllus bimaculatus. Lineage (NCBI taxonomy): Eukaryota > Metazoa > Arthropoda > Insecta > Orthoptera > Gryllidae > Gryllus > Gryllus bimaculatus. Next base: position 8,054,189 of record BOPP01000030.1, read on the forward strand.
CTAAGATAAAGAATAAAACAAGCAATAATCTCTTCTTTTATTGTTACATATTTATAGACGTCTGGCTAATATAGGCTTTTTAGAATTTGTAAGACTGTAAACTATGACTGAAGTAAATCCGTATTAGCAATACATTTTCTAATGTTTTTGATTCATATTCAAATTAAACAAAACAGTTCTATGTTTAATTAACATAATACATAAACTGTAAAACAACCTTGCTCTCAGTAATTCAAAATGGATAGTTTGGTTAGTACTCACCATATACAATGATTTGTTCTTCCTACCTCATTCGTCTTCCTTCCCCTCTGGTTCCTCCTCCTTCCTCCCAGCCGCCAACGTAACACCCCCTCCCGCAACACCTCCCTCATCACCACAATCTTGTTTTATACCCTATTAATAACAACGTGAAAAGGGCATCATAGTCTTGCTAACGGAGTTGCATATCTTGCGAAAACGTAAACAAAATAAATTTATGAACAATCAGAATGATAAAAGCGGTGACTAATGCGATTTAAGGAGCGCATTTTGTGTATTATGTATTCAGTTTGCCAAAGAAGAACATTTTGCTGCCGTGTTAGGCGCAGTCGGCGCATACTCTTCATTTCCTGTTAGCTTCATCTTCTGTCAATATGAAACAGACCGCCATCACCACCCACACCAATGTATCCCATGTTGGGTGAAACCCAGCCAGCATTCGTTCGAAACACGTATAATACTTGAGAGTGTAAGTGGTAAGCGAGCAAGCAGATTTATCAATTTCCATCGGTTACTGAGGGACATTTCTAGATTAGATGAATTCTTTCAAAAACTATTAATTTGCTACTAATGAAATTAAAAACAGGATTCAATAAGTTCACCGGTGTAGGTACCGTCCTGGCATCTGACTGACCTAAGATCCTTCTGGCTGACTAAGATTCACTGTCACTGTAGCCAGTCAACTGATGCCTCTGACCGGGAGATCGTAGGTCTCGAGTACCCGACGGTGGGCAGGATTTTCGATACTAGCTAGGTTAGAAGTGGTCGAATGCAGCTGAGAGAATTCTAGCGGGACGGCTGCTCAGATTCGGTAGATTCTGTTTATTCCTATTCATCCGAAATTGAATACCGAGTAGCAGTGCCCTAATAAAGGCCACGGACCGAACGCGCATCTTTCGTTCCTCTTCTTGACATACTCTCGCCCCTTACATACACATACATGTTCATATCTACCCCACAACATGTCAAGAAGATCACTAGGGAGACTCAAAGCTTGTCGGAGAGCGGCGCGGTGCTCACGCTGTGGAGATATCGGTTAGGGGAACCCATGCAAGTCGAGGTGATAGGCGAGGCTCCGGATCTCTCCACCATCGGAGGAAGATCACTGCCATTTTCCGAGAAAAACCCATGCACTGCACTTTCGGGTACTTATGACCTTAGACGTTAAGGCGCCCGGGAAACTGCAAGTAATCAATCAATTAATTCAATCTAACAATAAGAGCAGTAAGCGAAATATAAAGCACAACGTAAGCGGCAAGTCAGTCCTTGTTCGTGTCCAGGTAATTGCGCATTCCTCTCCCTGCGAACAAAGTGCGCCCGGGTTGCGGCGCGGGTGAGCGGACGGGAGAGGCAGCGGGCGCGACGGCAGCCGGCAAACCAGAGGCGTCGAGGCGCAAACCCCGTGTAAGCCGCCATTTCGGCGCGCACGACACGTTCCTCGCGACAACGCGAGCGGGCCTCGCCCTCGTCTCCGGCGCCTTCCCCCTCCCCCATCCCCCTTCCCCCCTTCCTCCCCCTCTCCCCGGCTCTTGAGTTACTACTCCGTCTCTCGAGTGGCTATCTGCCCGCTTTTTTTGGCCTCTCGTTCTGCTATGCGTCATATTCCTAGAGGAGTGATTTACGTCTTGGTATTGTAAACTACCTGGAAATTTGCGACGATTTTAGGTGGCCAGCTTCTGCGGAAATAACTTAAGTATTGCTCTTTCCTGAGAGACAATGTCTGTGTTTCTATCTCACGTCGTCATTGGACCATAACGCCGTCGTAACTTTCCTCTACATTGGTAGTTAGTAATGCTTATGAACAGTATTTTGTGAATGGAATTGTTCCTCTCGGAATAAAATACTTGAATGGCAGCGATTTAGTAAATAGCTATTTAAACAGGTTGTTTCTTGGATTGGTTCTCGTTGCTGTATTTGTTCAAAAAAGACGCAGAGGAAGATTGTGTCGGCGGTGCACAAAAATTGAAATCATTCAAAAACAGTTTATTAAGTTACCTAGGTGAAAGAATTAGTGTTTAGAAAAATAGTCCAATGAATGGTGAAATTCCAGCTGCAGTTGGTTTGCCACATAGTTATGTATTATTCAGTACAAACATTTTGTCAATGGGGCTGCGTTACACCGGCACAATTAGAATAAAACAGGTTCTAGGAAGATGAAAAAAATGTCTGGAGACTATCTAGATTGCCCTTATTCACTAATGATATGTAATGCCTACTGCTTGCATCAGGCATGCGTGGTGTATGGCCTTTGACGGAACGTGCACTAGAAGAGTACTGCGATTCTGATTTTGCAAGTTATGATTTGAATAATATTTCTTCGGAATGCAGAAGGTTTACTTCGAAGAGTACTCACGCCCCAAAAGTATTTTATTCACTGCTATAGTATTATTAAATTTTGTGATTAAGATGTAACTTTTAATTCATTTTATGTTTTTTGGTGTTAAGGTACTTAATATTCAATAACCACTCGATACACTTTTCTGTTTCAACATTTATGTTCTTTCTCTGTAACTGTTTATAATTATCGATTCTCATGTCACTTGTTATTACATCTAAGAACGTCGTCGAATTGTATTTAAAACTGGTATGTCCTACATCCCCCATGTAACACAGAAAATAGCGAAACTTAACTTACTAAATGCAAACAACATATCATTTTATTCTCCGTTAGTAATGCTTTCTTACTAAACGTCAAAATATTAATTATTATATATATATCTATTATTATATTATATTTATTACTATTATTATTACTATTGATTATGTACTGATTATTATTCTTATTGCGTGAATGGGCCACTATTACCACGCAAAACACAATTTCTCTCCTAGCGGCCAAGTTTGTCAGATACTCTTGACGAGATCGTAGTGAACTTAATGGAATCAGCCTATCGCTGCATCTCTTATTAAGCACAGTAGTAGCCTTGAATATCAATTAAGGGAGATAGGTATGATTTTAAATCATATATTATTTATTATTATTAATTTATTATTATATATTATTCTATTATTATATTTATTATCGCATTATTGGATGATGAGGGGGAAAGGACTAGGAAGATGGAGGGAGTTATCGGTGACGGTAGTGGAAGATGGGGAGGGGTGTCTTGTTGGCTTTTGAACACCTACCAGCATTCGATACTGTGTCACAAAGGGAGAAGACCACGAAAATCCCCGGTCGCGGATGGCCTGCTCGGATTCGAACCACGGCCCTGCTGATTGCGAATCCAGTCGCCTCGCCATACATTCCCACTCGGAGCTAACCGCTCGTCATCCCCCCCATCGGTTAATCCAGAATGTATTATTTAATCATTCTCCACTTCGTGAATAAATTCCTTTCACTGTACCCTAATTCTTCAAAGCAATCTCCAAGCCAGTTAAAACCACCCCCCTCTTCATGCTCCGTTAAGATTTTCAAATGTCGGCTAATCTTTGCATCTACTTCGCGACGGAGATACCTGGATTGTGAGCCGGGCACCCCTGACCACAAAAACGAATATTCCTCGGTGAAGACATAGTACACCTTGCGTGAAACCCCGAGGCGACCGACATCGTCTCGACAGGACAACATTTGTCCCAAGAGCGCGTCCGCTCAAAATAGGGAATCTTTGGATGAAATGTGGCTGGCTTAGGAGATGAATCGTGCGCATCGGAATGGCAGATGGGGCAGAGGCGCGAGCTGCGCGCGTCGCGTAGTTTGTTGTGCGTGCCAGTGGCGGGTGCTGGAGCGACTCTCCTATTCTTCGGCGTGCGCAGCCGCAAGCTGTGATGCCCGCACCGCCTCGCCGCCGCCGCCGCCGGCTTGCCGCGCCGCCGCCATCTGCCGTATAACCGTAACTAAAAACCCCTTTTCAGCAGCCCCCGAATAGCTGACGACCGTAGATAGCAATGAGTCGAACTTTTTGAAGACATCGGCCCGCGCGTGAAGCCTCGCGGGGAGAAAGATTCCGCGGTTGCGATACGGCCACATACGACTGCTCGTGTTCGCCTCGCAGTGTTGGTGCTATGAGATGCTAGGGGGGTGTGGGGCGTGGTCGTGGGGCAACCGTGACAAGTGAAAACAGGACAAAAGTTAAGTATATCTTTAGTTGCGCTTTACTATAACTAGAGCAATCTACTTTTTGTCTAACATATTTGTTTTATTATTGATTTGAACAATATTTTTTATTTTATTTTATTGGCTTACACGGGTAAGCCAATTTTTATTCTTCTTATTTTTACTCAACTGCTCGAAAGCAATTGTTGACGTGTAGTTGACTGTGACGACTGTTTGCATTCAATCCATGCGCTGCAAGATCTGACCTTTTTATCGAACCTGTTGCAAGGTCAAAAATTTCCTTCATATGTGTCCCAAGAGATTAACGTAGGGCTAAGTATTTATCGCTCTCTAATGCCAGGAAAATAACTTTATTGGGTGGCCGGGGGAGGAATGTAAATTTGTATTTGCGGTTTTTTGCATCAATGCTTTGACTTACACTTGCCTTAGACTATCAACTCAGATAAAACACACCACCCCACGACCTTTCGAATCTTAGAACCCCACTTCGAATGCCTGCGTCCCCCGGTTTTGTTATATAGATACCGAAGTAGGTAGGCTAGTGTTATGCACACTGTAATTGCATAAAACTAATTAATAATTTCTATATACTTGTTAAAGTTACATTTTAATTTAAATAATTAATTGGGATAATTAGAATTTAAAATATAATTTGAAGAAAATTAGCCTCTAAGTCTTTTCTAATGTATAAGTATACTCGTAACATGTAATGTTTTTCAGGCAATTATTAATATTTTCCTTTGGCATATTTTGTCATGTTATAAGACAATAATAACAATTTAATATGCTTATGGTGAAGATATACAATTTCGTCATTGTACGCAAGAGAAAAACTGATGTCAGAATCTTCTGGAAAGTGCCCTCCACAAGTATTTTGAATCTGAAGTTAATTGCAATGGTGCAAGCGACAAGATATCACAAATGATATACTTCCAGAAGTATGTCCTCTGTAACAGCCACATTATCACAGTAAAAAGTGTGTATGAAATGCTCTCAGTAATGGTTACTTAATTACGTTTCCATAGAGTGCAAATGGAGTTACACTTCTTATTGAGAGATACTTGGAAGAAGAGCTAGTAGAAAAAAATCCACAAAGTGAAATGGAAAACGGATGATTAGAACTTCCAAAAGTGAATGGAATTTTAACTGGACATAGTCAATGAAAATAATTCAAGTATTGAATATGCAAACACTTAAATTTGAATTTTTTTAAACCTTTTTTTCAGAGAAAGAAATTTTTCTAAAAGAAATCTCGGGGATTCGGTGCAGTTCAACCTCAATTAAATACATAGTCTTTCAATTCAGAAACTACTTTTAATCATTAATAAATATAAAAACTGTTTTTAATTAAAAAGAGAATATTAAAAAATATTAAGCTGCGCCCTATGTGAAGGTTAAAAGAAGAAGTAAAACTCATAAAAGATGTGTATACATTTTTTGTATCAGTACGTCTCTGAAGATAGATATCGTGTCTTTAAGAAGAACTGATTAACTGCGGCAGCTAAAGGCCAGTACATTATTGGCCTGTAATGAATTCTTAATATTAGGAACTCAAGAGTGTATTGCTTCATGTGCGATGGATTTAACTGTTCTATCACAAAATACACTATACATTTCACTGAAATATTCTACTTTAACATTCGTCATTTGAAAACGAACGGTGAATAGGTTTTGTATTCAATGGTATTAGAAGCACAAATCCGTCTCATCTACAATTCAATGAATTTCAATCGTACACTGCATGTAAACTGAACGAATGTAGCCTATATTATATTCCACAATAGTGGACTGTGATGTGAAGTGATTGCTTATGAAACTGTATCACGTTGTACGAATGAAGTGTTTAACTACTTCACTTTCCGTGTCTCCCCTTAGTGCGATTCATGAAAATGTATGTGGATCCGATTGCGACAGTTGATCAGTACATTTCTGGTGAGTGATTTGTTAACAAGTTTTTTTTCTTGTTTTTATATACAGTCGTGTTTTTTTAATATTTTTAAATATTTTTTCTTTTCAACCAGTTTTTTATTAGACATTCTGGAACAAAATTTTAGACTAAAGATATTTTTGTAATCGATATTTTTTCTATATACTTATCGATATTTTTTCTTACCTTATCTTTAATGTTGAATCTAATGAATATCTTCTCATGAAGTCACAAAAATAGTTTTACTGTTGGAAGTTTTCTTAAGGAAAAGGACGATGCGACATCCGAGTCATTTTTTTCTGGACTCAAAGATGAGTGCAGGGTGCATTATTTAACTAAAAATCATTTCCTATTAAACGTTTCAATTCAATCAATAAAACAGACTAAACTGAAAATATTTTGAGATAATTAATCTTTTTCGGTTATTTTTTTTTAAATTTTAACTAAAATGTGTATATGATTTCCCTAATTAATTATGTGTATTATAATTATTTATTATTATATCATTATATTATTATTAATATTATATTTATTATTATAAATATTATTTTATTATATATACTCTAATAATATTACAGTAATGTGATTTTAATTTTGCATATTGTAATTCATTTCCTATAAACACTATTTTCGTCACATCATCGCCATCGTTTTCGTCGCGAGCATATCTCCACCATCACCCGTCCTCTTCACTATCGTCACCACCGCTGGCAGAGGGGCGCCCGCGGCGCGCTGACGGAGTTTGCCCGTCTGCATTCCTCGCAACATCTGCGGCGCGGAGGCCCGTGTAATAGGGGCTGCTCACGGCGCACCCGCTGCCCAAACGATGCGGGATAACGCGCGGCGCGCGGTCGTTCGCACGAGACTTAAAACACTCAAATCGCACTCGCTGCGCTGCGGCCGCCGCCGCGTCCCGGAAAAGGCATCCCATACTCGCTAAGTAATTCGAAGCGTGCTTCGCGCCCGGACAGATGTTCTGGAACAGATGCCGGCAGAGCTCCGCGCCGGACTGCGTGCGAGTCGGCCGCCAGCTCCCGGAGGAATTTCGCGGCGACGGAGTTGCCTTAATGGCCAAATAGCTCGCGGGGCAATTTTCATTCTTTGCGGAGTTTTGAAATTTGTGTGTTTGGCCGAGCGGTGAGGGCGGGAAATCTTTAGGAATTTTGGAGATGGTCACGTCGGATGTATTTGTAGATTTATGAACAAAAGGGAATATTAGATCGTTTGAGAAATGTAACAACTGTAAGATGCTGCCGATACTCACAATACTGCTTCTGGAAGTAAATGATTTTGATATCCT
>BOPP01000030.1:8064758-8126089 GCA_017312745.1 Gryllus bimaculatus
AACTGTGTTGAGGCAGAAAAGACAGAGCAGGGGGGGATGACGGGGATCTAGTGCGAAGAGAGTGACGCGGGGATCAGCGGATCAAGACGCTGATGTAGATATAAGACAATGAGAGTGGCGTGGAAATTAGGTAGGACAGATGGTGTGAGATCAGGGTCTATTCCCAGAAAGAGGAGTTAGGGTATGTTAACGAATACTGTAGCTCAGGGCAAGTCTTGTGCACGGTGGGGGCGGGTGAAGTGTGCGCACACGACAGCCAGCGGAGCATGGGGCGGATGAGGACGTGCAAGAGTACACGCGGCGAGAGCGGAGCGAGTCGTCGGCCGGCTGAGGCTGCTGAGAGAGGGTGGGGGGGTATGAGTGGACGTGAGCAGCGGTTAGTTCAGTAGAGTGCGAGCGGGTGTCAGAGCAGAAGCGCAGCAGTGTGGCGGGCGGTGGTGTGCGTGGGCCTAGGCTAATGGGACAGGGGTGGTATGGCGTGGGCTGCGGGGGATACCGCGAGGGAGCGTGGAGTGGCCAGGACGGCTGCAGGGTGGTAACAGCCACGTCAATCTGTCGGCACAGGAGATCGCGGTGTTGAGGGTAGAAATGATTGCGTTCGTTAGGGTTTTCCTTTGTTGGGAGCATTGATATCGTTCCACCCGCGCGATGTATTACAAGCGCTCTGTTCGGGCGGAACAAGTGCTCGCAGGGAACCACGGCTAACTGTAACGTTTTTTGTATTTAAGAGAGAATGAAGTGATAGGAACGGCTGAGAACAAATAGAATATTCATTTACTTACTCTACACTGTATTAAAATTGAGCATTTGAACACGGTTCTTCGAATGATAATTTTAGTACCAGTAGGGTTGACAAATTAACACTAAGATAAAGAATAAAACAAGCAATAATCTCTTCTTTTATTGTTACATATTTATAGACGTCTGGCTAATATAGGCTTTTTAGAATTTGTAAGACTGTAAACTATGACTGAAGTAAATCCGTATTAGCAATACATTTTCTAATGTTTTTGATTCATATTCAAATTAAACAAAACAGTTCTATGTTTAATTAACATAATACATAAACTGTAAAACAACCTTGCTCTCAGTAATTCAAAATGGATAGTTTGGTTAGTACTCACCATATACAATGATTTGTTCTTCCTACCTCATTCGTCTTCCTTCCCCTCTGGTTCCTCCTCCTTCCTCCCAGCCGCCAACGTAACACCCCCTCCCGCAACACCTCCCTCATCACCACAATCTTGTTTTATACCCTATTAATAACAACGTGAAAAGGGCATCATAGTCTTGCTAACGGAGTTGCATATCTTGCGAAAACGTAAACAAAATAAATTTATGAACAATCAGAATGATAAAAGCGGTGACTAATGCGATTTAAGGAGCGCATTTTGTGTATTATGTATTCATGTTTGCCAAAGAAGAAATTTTTTGCGTGCGTTGTTAGGCTTGCAGTCGGCGCGATACTTTTCGATCCTGTGAGCTTCATTCTTTGTCAATATGCAAACAGTACTCAGCCATCACCACCCACACCAATGTATCCCATGTTGGGGAAACCCAGCACATTGTTCAAACACGTTATCTTTGAGAGTTAAGTGGTAAGCCGAGCAAGCAGATTTATCAATTTCATCGATTACTGAGGGACAATTTCTAGATTAGATGAATTCTTTCAAAAACTATTAATTTGCTACTAATTGAAATTAAAAAACAGGATTCAATAAGTTCACCGGGTAGGTACCGTCCTGGCATCTGACTGACTAAGATCCTGTCTGGCTGACTAAGATTCACTGTCACTGTAGCCAGTCAACTGATGCCTCTGACCGGGAGATCGTAGGTCTCGAGTACCCGACGGTGGCAGGACTTTCGATACTAGCTAGGTAGGAAGATAGTCGAATGCGCTGAGAGAATTCTAGCGGGACGGCTGCTCAGATCGGTAGATTCTGTGTATTCTCTATTCATCCGAAATTGAATACCGAGTAGCAGTGCCCTAATAAAGGCCCGGACCGAACGCGCATCTTTCGTTCTCTTCTTGACATACTCTCGCCCCTTACATACACATACATGTTCATATCCTACCCACAACATGGTCAAGAAGATCACTAGGGAGACTCAAAGCTTGTCGGAGCGGCGCGGTGCTCGCTGGTGGAGATATTGCGTTAGGGAACCTCATGCAAGTCGAGGTGTAGGCCGGGCTCCGGATTCTCCACCATCGGAGGAAGATCACTGCCATTTTCCGAGAAAGACGCTGCACTGCACTTTCGGGTACTTATGACCTTAGACGTTAAGCGCCGGGAAACTGCAAGTAATCAATCAATTAATCAATCTAACAATAAGAGGCAGTAAGCGAAATAGTAAATGCACACGTAAGCGGCAAGTCAGTCCTTGTTCGTTCGCAGGTAATTGCGCATTCCTCTCCCTGCGACAAAGTGCGCCCGGGTTGCGGGCGCGGGGTGAGCGGAGGGAAGGCAGCGGGCGCGACGGCAGCCGGCAAACAAGAGGCGTCGAGGCGCAAACGCCCCGTGAAGCCGCCATTTCGGCGCCGCACCGACCACGTTCCTCGCGACACGCGGCGGCCTCGCCCTCGTCTCCGGCGCCTTCCCCCCTTCCCCCTCCCCCTTCCCCCTTCCTCCCCTCTCCCCGGCTCTTACGTTACTACATCCGTCTCTCGAGTGGCTATCCTGCCGCTTTTTTTGGCCTCTCGTCTTGCCTATGCGTCATATTCCTAGAGGAGTGATTTAACGCTGGTATTGTAAACTACCTGGAAATTTGCCACGATTTTAGGTGGCCAGCTTCTGGCGGAAATAATTAAGTATTGCTTGTCTCGAGAGACAATGTCTGTGTTGTTCTACTCACTGTCGTCATTGTGAAAACGCGTCGTAATTCATCCTCAATGGTATTAGAATGCTTATGAACAGTATTCTTACGTGAATGGAATCTTCCTCTCGGAATAAAATCGTTGCAATGGCAGCGATTTAAAATTAGCTATTTACCAGGTCCGTTGTTCTTGGGGCTCGTTGTCTGTATTTGTTCAAAAAAGACGCAGAGGAAGATTGATTGTGTCGGTGCAAAAATGTGAATCATTCAAAAAACAGTTTATTAAGTTACCTAGGTGAAGAATTAGTGTTTAGAAAAAAGTCCAGAAGTGAAATTCCACTGCAGGTCGGTTTGCCACAATATTATGCCTATTATTCAGTAAAACTTTTGTCATTGGGCTGCGTTACACGGCACCAATTAGAATAAAACAGTTCTAGGAAATGAAAAAAATGGTCTGAGACTTATCTAGATTGCCCTTATTCACTAAGCATATTGATAATGCTACTGCTCATTGCAATTCAGTGTACAAGCGGGTAGTAATGGCCTGAGTGAACGTTGCACTAGAAGAGTACTGCATTACTGATTGCATAGTTATGATTTGAAAATATTTGCTTCGGAATGCAAAGGTTATACTTCGAAGCGAGTACTCACGCCCCAAAATATTTTTACTTCACTGCTATAGTATAATATTAAATTTTGTGATTAAGTGTAACTTTTAATTCATCATTTATTTTTTGGTGTTAAGTGTACTTAATATTAATAATCCACTTCGATACACTTTTCTGATTTTCAACATTTATGTTTTCTCTGTACTGTTTATAATATATCGATTCTCATTCAACTTTGGTTATCTACATCTAAGAACGTGTCGAGATTGTATTCTAAAAACTGTATGGTCTACATCCCCTGATGTAACACAGACAATCCATGCGAAACTTTAACTTACTAAACTGCAAACAACGCATGATCATTTTATTCTCCGTTAAGTAAGCTTTCTTATAAACGTCAAAATATATATTATTATTATTATATTATTATATATTATATTTATTTACTATTATTATTACTATCTTTATTACTATTATTATTCTTATTCGTGATATGGGGCCACTATTACCACTGCAAACACATTTCTCTCCTAAGGGCCAAGTTTGTCCAGTATACTCTTGAGAGATCGGTGTGGACTTAAATGGGAATCAGCCCTATCGCTTGCATCTCTTATTAAGACAAGTAGTAGCCTTGAGATATCAATTAAGGGAGATAGGTATGATTTGTTAAATATTTATTATTTATCTATTATTAATTATTTATTATTATTATCCTATTATTATTTTATTATAGGATTATTAGTATGCAGACGGGCGTGAGAAAGTGACTAGGAAGATGGAGGGATAGTTAGGTGACGGTAGTGGAAAGATGGGGATGGGGGATGTTGTTGGCTTTTGAACTCCTACCCAGCATTCGACTGTGTCACACAGGGGAAACCACGAGAAATCCCGGTCGGGCATGGCCTCTCGAGAGTTCGAACCCGCCCTGCTGATTGCGAATCCATGCGCCGCACCTACTGATTTCCTCGAAGTATCCGCTACGTCAATCCACCCCCCCCTCGGCTTAATCCAGAATGTATATATTTATCATTTCACTTGCGTGAATAAATTCCTTTCACTTACCCTAATTCTTCAAGCAATCTCCCAAGCCAGTTAAAACCACCCCTACACTCTTCATGCTCCGTCTAAGATTTTCAAATGTCGCAATCTTTGCAATCTATTCCGACGGAGATAACCTGCGTATTTGAGCCGGCACCCCTAGACCACAAAAGAGCGAATTTCCTCGAGGACAGACATAGTACACGCTGCGGTGAAACCCGATGGCGACCGACTCGTCTCGACAGGACAACATTTGTCCAAGAGCGTGTCGCTCAAAATAGGGAATACTTTGGGATGAAATGTGGCTGACTTAGGGATGAAATCGTGCGCATGCGGATCTGGCAATGGGCGCAGGCGCAGCGCGCGCGTCGCGTAGTTTGTTTGTGCGTGCAGTGGCGGGGTGCGGAGCGCTCTCCTATTCTTCGGCGTGCGCACACGCACTGTATGCCCGCACCGCCTGCCGCCGCCGCGCGCCGCTGCCGCCGCCGCCGCCATGCTGCCGTATCCGTAACTAAAAACCCCTTTTCATAGCAGCCCCCGAATAGCTGACGACCTTAGATAGCCAACTGACGTACAATTTTTGAAGACTCGGGCCGCGCGTGACCTCGCGCGGGAGAAAAGATTCGCGGTTGCGATACGGCCACATCGACTGCTCGTGTTCGCCGTCGCAGTGTTGGTGCTATGAGATGCTAGGGGGCGGTGTGGGGCGTGGTGGGGGCAACCGTGCACAAGTGAAAAAACAGGACAAAAGTTAATTATATCTTTAGTTGCTTTACTATAACTAGAGCATATCATACTTTTTGTCTAAACATTATTTGTTTCATATTATTGATTTGAACAATATTTTTATTTTATTTATGGCTACACTGTAAGCCCAATTTTTATTCTTCTTATTTTTACTCAACTGCTCGAAAGCAATTGTTGACGTTGTGATTGACTGTGGTACGATCTCGTTTGCATTCATCCAGCGCTGAAGATCTTGACCTTTTGTATGAACCTGTGCAAGCAAAAATCTTCTTTCATAATGTCCCAAGGCAGTAAACCTAGGGCTAAGTTTATCGCCTCTATGCTCAGGAAGAATAACTTTATTGGGTGGCCGGGCGAGGAATGTAAAATTTGTATTGCGGTTTTGTATGCATCAAATGCTTTGACTTACACTTGCCTAGAGCTATCAACTCAGATAAAACACACCCACACCCGCCTTTCGAATCTTAGACCCCACATTCGAATGCCTCGTCCCCCGGTTTTTATATAGAACGAAGTAGGTAGGCTAGTGTTATGCATCACTGTGAATTGCATAAACTAATTAATAATTTCTATATACTTGTAAAAGCTTACATTTTAATTTTAAATAATTAAATGGGATAATTAGAACTTTAAAATATAATTTGAAGAAATTAGCCGTCTTAGTCTTTTCATAATGTAAATAGTATATCGTACATGTTAATGTTTTTTAGGAATTATTAATATTTTCCTTTGCAATATTTGTCATGTATAAGACAATAAATAACATTTAGATCAATGGCTTATGGTGAAGATAACAGATTTCGTCAGGATTTACCAAGAGAAAAACAGTGTGTGCAGGAATCTTCTGGAAGTGCCCTCCACAAGTATTTGATAATCTGAAGTTAATTGCAATCGTGCAAGCGCAAGATATCACAAATGATATACTTTCCAGAAGTATGTGCCTGTAACAGCCACATTATCACAGTAAAAAGCTGTGATGAATGCTCTCAGTAATGGTTAACTTAATTACGTTTTCCAAAGAGTCGCAAATGGAGTTACAGCTTCTTATTGAAGATACTTGTGAAGAAGAAGCTAGTAGAAAAAAATCCCATCAATAGTGAAATGGAAAACGGATGTATTAGAATCTCCAAAAGTGAATGAATTTTAACTGGAATAGTCAATGAAAATTAATTCAAGTATTGAATATGCAAACACCTTAAATTTTGATTTTTTTTTAAATTTTTCAAGAGAAATTTTTCTAAAATGAAAATCATTGGCGGGATTCTGGTTGAGTCAACTAACTTAAATGACATAGTCTCTTCAATTCAAAACTACTTTTAATCATTAATAAATATAAAAACTGTTTTTATTTAAAAAGTAGAATATTAAAAAATATTAAAGCTGCGCCCTCGATGTGAAGTTAAAAAGAAGTAAAAACTCATAAAAATGTATACATTTTTTGTAATCAGTACGTCTCTGGAAGATAGATACGTGTCTTAAGAAGAACTGATTAACTGCGGCAGCTAAAGGCCAGTACATTATTGGCCTGTAATGAATTCTTAATATTAGGAACTCAAGAGTGTATTGCTTCATGTGCGATGCATTTAACTGTTCTATCACAAAATACACTATACATTTCACTGAAATATTCTACTTTAACATTCGTCATTTGAAAACGAACGGTGAATAGGTTTTGTATTCAATGGTATTAGAAGCACAAATCCGTCTCATCTACAATTCAATGAATTTCAATCGTACACTGCATGTAAACTGAACGAATGTAGCCTATATTATATTCCACAATAGTGGACTGTGATGTGAAGTGATTGCTTATGAAACTGTATCACGTTGTACGAATGAAGTGTTTAACTACTTCACTTTCCGTGTCTCCCCTTAGTGCGATTCATGAAAATGTATGTGGATCCGATTGCGACAGTTGATCAGTACATTTCTGGTGAGTGATTTGTTAACAAGTTTTTTTTCTTGTTTTTATATACAGTCGTGTTTTTTTAATATTTTTAAATATTTTTTCTTTTCAACCAGTTTTTTATTAGACATTCTGGAACAAAATTTTAGACTAAAGATATTTTTGTAATCGATATTTTTTCTATATATCTTATCGATATTTTTTCTTACCTTATCTTTAATGTTTGAATCTAATGAATATCTTCTCATGAAGTCACAAAAATAGTTTTACTGTTGGAAGTTTTCTTAAGGAAAAGGACGATGCGACATCCGAGTCATTTTTTTCTGGACTCAAAGATGAGTGCAGGGTGCATTATTTAACTAAAAATCATTTCCTATTAAACGTTTCAATTCAATCAATAAAACAGACTAAACTGAAAATATTTTGAGATAATTAATCTTTTTCGGTTATTTTTTTTTAAATTTTAACTAAAATGTGTATATGATTTCCCTAATTAATTATGTGTATTATAATTATTTATTATTATATCATTATATTATTATTAATATTATATTTATTATTATAAATATTATTTTATTATATATACTCTAATAATATTACAGTAATGTGATTTTAATTTTGCATATTGTAATTCATTTCCTATAAACACTATTTTCGTCACATCATCGCCATCGTTTTCGTCGCGAGCATATCTCCACCATCAACCCGTCCTCTTCACTATCGTCACCACCGCGGCAGAGGGGCGCCGGCGCGGCGCGCTGACGGAGTTTGCCCTCTGCATTCCTCGCAACATCTGCGGCGCGGAGCCCGTGTAATAGGGGCTGCTCACGGCGCACCCGCTGCCCAACGATGCGCGGATAATCGCCGGCGCGTCGGTCGTTCGCACGAGACTTAAAACACTCAAATCGCCTCGCTGCGCTGCGGCCCCGCCGCGTCTGGAAAGGCATCCCATACTCGCTAAGTAATTCGAAGCGTGCTTCGCGCCCGGACAGATGTTCTGGACACAGATGCCGGGCAGAGCTCCGCGCGCGGACCTGCGTGCGAATCGGGCCAGCTCCCGGAGGAATTCGCGGCGACGGAGTTGCCTTAATGGCCAAATAGCTCGCGGGGCAATTTTCATTCTTTCGCGCGAGTTTTGAAATTTGTGTGTTTGGCCGAGCGGTGAGGGCGGGAAATCTTTAGGAATTTTGGAGATGGTCACGTCGGATGTATTTGTAGATTTATGAACATAAAGGGAATATTAGATCGCTTTGAGAAATGTAACAACTGTAAGATGCTGCCGATACTGCACAATACTGCTTCTGGAAGTAAATGATTTTGATATCCTTGCATTCGTTTCGTGAAAAACGATTTATGCACTTATAATTGTGTATCTATTTCTATAGAAACGTCGCTAATACAAAAAGGTGTTCACCTCCAGAAAATTGGTAATCACAAGCAATGATAAAGTATCAAACTTCGTTGGTATAACTCCTCTCAGGCGTCTGGCCAAATGCCCTCCAACTCAACACAATAATGATTCCATTTCGAACCCTGATTTAGTAATTGACGAGTGAGTATAGCAATGACATACGTCTCCGTATCTCGCCGAGTAGGCTGGAGAAGAGCTATGTATCTGGACGAAGGAGCATTATGGTCGGGCGTGTAAGTCATCGGCCTCGGCATGGCGGGAGGTCAGCGTGGCGCGGGCGAGGTGTACACTGCGGGCGTGGGGGGAGGGGGGCGAAGGGAGGGGGGGCGGCAGACGTGACCGCGGCCGGTGCAGCTCATCGCCCGCGCAGTGGGCGCCCCGCAATCGCCGCCCCCGGCCAATTGGCGGCCTCCACAAAGGGCGGCGGTCGGCCGGGCGGCCGGAGGCGCCGACAATGGCCTCAGGGCCCATTAGAGCCGCTTGGCTGCAGTGCGCCTCTCGGCCTCTGTTCGTGTTTGGACGTGTCTTCATCTTCTGAGACTACCGGGGATGGGAAATGTATTGAGTGGGAACGTGTTCTCAATGCATTTTGAACAGGGTGTCCAAATGTAGTCGACCTCTAATGACCAAAATGGCTGCAGGAATCACTGCTTTGCGGGTTGTGGATCAAGGATGTTTTCAGCTTAAACTCATATCTTCTGTGGAAAGCAACATGTATTACAAACTACATCTAAATATGCATAATAATTAATTAATCTTGCCCTAATACCTGGAGAATTGCAGTATCAATTCTCAGATAGCTCGTTACTATCATCCCTTCAGTGACATTGCACAAAAAGAATTCAAATTAAGTTGAGTTTGTCACTATTGTCTACATTGCAACTTCTCGACATTCCTGATTCTCTCTTTGAAGTCAAAGAACATGGTTAAGTTATGTGCAGTAATTTGCGTAATTAAATGTGTATTTTTGTTTTAATGTAATTTAACATTTAATGTAATCAAATTTGTATATTTTCGTAATTATTATTTTTAATTTGTTGATTAATTTACTCACGATCTAATCCAGGGCTGCTCAAGGGGTGCGGCCCACTTGACTTGCCCTGGCCTAGCGCCTATCTGAGCACAGTCGTTGAGGCTCACTGCTTGCTGTGACAATATCTTTTCATATATAATTGTAGACTTACAGGACAATGTTAGCAATACTAAAGTTTCAGGAATTTTATCCCAACTTTATGTGCTCTGTAGAGAAGAAACAGGTAAACAATCTTCATTAATTTATTACGAAACATGTTAATTTAAATAAACGAATATGAGTAGATAAGATACAAAAAATGAAAAATCTATAAAAATAGCATACATACCATAATATTGTGGGTTAATCGCGTGAGACTTAGCGAAGCCGTCGTGTATTAAGTCCCACGTGATTACTTCTTTTGTCTTTGGTTGAAATTATAGCTACATTATTTTTAAATATTTCAGTTTGTAGTGGTTATAGACGAACGAGTAATTTGTAAACTATAATTCCTTTTGAATTAATATTATAATTTATTGCAAATATAATAGTTACTTTTAGAGTTGGAATAAGATGTGTAGTTTTGCTGCAAGAGATGAAACAAAAGAATACAGCTTCAGTTTCATAGATGCTCTGCCTGCGTGGGCATTAGAAAAAAATGGAACACGCCATCGATCGAGTTCGCGCTGCGGTTTTGAGGGGTATCGGAGGCAGCACGGTGGCGCGGCGGCCTCCAGAAGCAAGTGGGCTTCACTGCTTCGGCCGGAAGTGGTCGCCTTCGCCACGGTCCGCCCAGTCACGTGATCTCTCGCGTCACGTGGGAAAGGTCAGGAAGCAAAATTATTGCAAGTGGAAGAATATGATTTTCGACCTTAATAATCACAATGTTAACGTAAGTGATTCGCTAAAAATCTAAAAATGAAGAGGTTTTGAAATAAATAGCTTGGAGGAAGTAACATATGATACGCCGCTCCAGTCACACTTCTACCAGTACTTAATTCTGCAGTTTTCGCCAAATTGTAAGTTCTAGATTAACAATTTATCAACCCATCTAGTAAAATATTTTCGCATCTAATATTGAGAGAAATGCAAAAGTTGATTTTTTCATACGTAACGGCAGCATTTTCAGCGATATTGTGCAAAAAGGAACTTCTTCTGACAATGTTGCAAAATCATTTCATCCAGTCTGATTATTATTATCTGACATTTTTAGTGGTCTGATTTGTCAATTTCTTTGAGAAACCAGGAAAAGATTTCGATCATCTGACGTGCGGTTCTGCTATTGGTTTGGAAATTCACGTTTCCTCGGCCACTTGAATTTATAAGAGATGGTCGTCAGTTGTCAGTAAGATTTGTTTATTGTAACTTTCTCTGCCGTAATTTTATATAGCGTGAAAGAAAAGAAAATCAGAAATAGGTAGGCAACTCGGCATAAGGCAATCGCAATGTTCTTCCTTATTCTCCAGAAACAAGCCAGCTGTGAACCTGTTGTCTCTTTGTTGGAAGTAAAAGCTAACTGAAGAGTCAAGCTGGATATTCTGCTAAAATGGAACGAGGAGAAATCCGTTAGGAGACAACATCTTGTTTCGCGGTTAAGTAAATGAAAACTTTTCTATGCTCCAATAATTTCTAGCAACCTCAAAGATCTTCGTCGGGTCTCCGAAATATCAAAATGTCTTCTAAAATGTTACGTTATACATCTGGCATTCCTTTAAAGAAACTGTATTTACTTTGACTAGCAACATTAATAAGTTTTCGATATATTTTTTTATATTTATTCACTGACTCCCAAAGTGTAGAGTTTTCCACCTCATATTCAAATATGAACAGTTTCGCAAAACGTATTTACAGTTTCTTCTTTTTACAGAAGCTTCATGCATTGAAATTTTTGTACTTACTGTAAATTGTCAATTAATCGTTGACTATATACGTAAGAATCTGTTTTGTTATTACAGTTATTAATTTATTATTGTGGAATAACGTATAATTATAACATTAAATTATTTTTATTATTATTATTTCTGCTAGGTAAGTGTAATTTATTTTTGACAGCTTCATCATTCGAAAGCATTCCTTGGACTACCACCTTGAGACGGCTCTACAGTACTTGTCACCCAACCGCAAGGAGCAGAACAGACCGCACTCTCAATTTTCGAGGCTGTAATTTTGGTCGGGCTTACCTCTTGAAGTTGACTCATGCTCAGTCCAATCACTGAGACGCTTGTCATATTACATTATAAGTGATCGCCCGTTGCGCTTGAAACGTGAACTTGGCATTCGCTTTGTGTTTGTGGTCTTGATTTGTAACAGGAATTTCCTAGCAGATTTTTTTGCCTGACGAATCAGCCTGAACTCGTTTCTACTTAACACCGATTATGACTAAGAAGTGAAGATGGAAAAATACGAACACGTGTTGAATGAATCCAAAATACAAGTGAATATCAAACTGTAGTTTTATTTTTCAGGTTCCAATTTTAGTGATTTTATTTTGATTTCCAGAAAGAAATAACGGAGAACTTACTTAGATTTGTTCAATTATCAACGGTGTGATCGTTCCCATCTTTGACAGTTTCTCTATTTTAAAGTATTTGTCATTCCTTCGCATAGGATTCTTTCGTAAGTGTAGGTTTCACATACTTAGATTTGTCCCTCGATTAGCTGCAGTGTGATTCTTTCTCAATCTTCGACAGTTTATCTATCTTAAAATGTACTTGTATCTCCCCTCCTACGGACGACATTCTCTATCCATTGTCTTTCTGCTTCTTAATTGCCTTATTGTTCCCTTCCATTCAGGATTCCCTTTACCATTCATATTCGGTTAACTGGTAGGCACGATTGCCAACATGTCTCAATTGTACTTTCAACGTTCGTTCCTTTCCTTCGCTGCGCGTTCTAGATCCCTAGTGAGTTTCTTGTTCATGCCGGCGTTGGAGTCTCCTTATTTAGCAACCTTTAACGTGACTCACATTCCCATTCGCATATCGCCCTTGCTTCGGTGTTACTTCTCAGGTTTCTCCGAAGTAAGTTACACGTTATGCATAGTTAGACGCAGCTCCATCACAACCTATAAACTAACTGTAAGTCACTTATACATCATCTCGCGCCTGAAAAATGGTGATGAATGGTAACTTATGAGTTGAGTAAGTTCACCACGAACTCCGCTGTAAAATAAGGTGCCATTCAAGATCTTGTTACTTAGTTGCTTCAGCTTTCTTTGTGGTAGTAACCTCATTTCAAATGTTGACATTGTTATATCCAAATTAACGCTGTCATTGTATTTCCTCCAATATTTTCAGTCACCGCTTACCACCTTTTCATTTCAACTCTTTCTATAAACTAGATTTAGTTGTTCGACTTTAAACGAAACTGAGATTCATCATTCTCACAAAAGAGAGTTTCACTTTGAGTTTTAGGATTATTCTTTAAAACGAATATATTGATCGCGCTAAATACTTCTTTTGATATGAAACCAATTGCGTTGGCACAACCCAACTCAAAAATATTATATTCCTGTTTTGATTAAAATGTGAAATACAAATATTACAAATTCAAAAATGCACCATTCCAAGACAATTAGCATCCCAAAAAGTAAATTAACACGTTGCTTAAAATATTCTTTATTAGAAAGACTTGTGTACTAATACTTCAAAAATTAATATCATCTTCTCTGTTTTATGATCATAATAAGAACTCTTTTCAAAATTTGGTTCATATTTTCGGATTCATTCCAGAAAATTGACAATAGTTGAATTAGTTTGAATCAAGTTGAACAGTTGAATAGATTGCTATGAAACTGGATTGGGTTATATTTCTCTCTTATTGCTGCTTCTTTCGTCAAATACTTGCCTCATTGAAGAAATGAACATTTTATTGCTCTAGTAATATATAAGCCATTATGAACATACCTTGGTAAAAACTTTAAAATTTATCCAAACTTTTCTAATGCAATATTAATATTTTTCAGCAACTCCCTAAAGAGTGCTTGTGTTATTTAAAACTTTTCTGCATTTATGACAGTATGAAATATGTTAACAAAACTAATTCAAGCCGAAAATGCACTAAGTAATATGTTATTTATATATTAAATTTACCCATTTTAATAATAGGAATGCGTATAAAGAAGTAATATTAATAGACTAATGTTTATTATTATTGAACAACTTTCTCACAATAATGAATATTTCTCTTAATAATAGAAAGTAACATTCTATAAGCTCTATAACTACCTTAAAAACCAATTCCTTTTTTGATATGAACTCCACTCCCAAGTATCAATATAAAACGTATTGTGTTTGTATTATCATAAAATGCAATGAGGTACGTATTTTTTGTAAGCCTATCGATTGGCTCGTGGATAACACGATAGCTTTCCGTGGTGTGATCCCCGGTTCGATTCCTGGTTCGGAGCAAAAATAGATCAGTAGCTTTGTAATAAAACCGTATGTGTTTGTACAGATGTTTTACGAAAGAAAAGCTCAAGTAACCCAAGTAAGCTAGGTACTGTGATGGGAATACTTCATGCTCGTCTCCCTTACTCCCAGGCATGGATAATAAATAAAAACAGGGCCAAGCGTGGAAACACAGCTTAGCGGGCAAAAGTCGGATTCATAGGACCTTCCAGTGCCAAACACACATGCAATACATTATTGTTATTAGAACTTCTGCAGTCCCACCTAGAAATTGCAAATATTTCCCCCTCTCACTTCCTTTCTCCAGTCTGCGACAGAGCGTGTGGCTGTCGGTCGCAGGTCGCATGCCTCCGTGAGGGCGCGCCAGGGCTCGTCGGGGGCGGCGCGGCGGCGGCGGGGCGGGGGCGGGGACGGGGCGGGCCGGGCGGGGCCGGGCCGACACACCCCGTCGGCAAGTGGCTGGACAATGGCGTGCGGTGCGCGCGGCGGCGCGCGGCGGCTCGTCGCGACACTTGGGCGGAGGGCACCGTTCGAACTGCCTCCGGCCCCCGCCGCCCCCCACACCCGCCCCGCTCGCGCAGTCGCTCACTGCCGACCGCGGCGGACGCCCGAGGAAGACAAGGAAGAGAGAGAGAGAGAGAAAGAGAGCATGATTTATCGACTCGTTCCTCGAGTTACCTGCTTGTTGTGGGCTACACGTCTGAAAATTTTGACCTCGACTCTACCGAAAGAAGTGTAACGTTCATGTCGCAAGCAGAACAAAGAGTAGAAAGCGACCGTGTTGCCATCCTCCCCACGGCTGACGTGTTATTTAACCGGCGTCGAATCTTTGGCCCCGTTCCCCTGCGCGCCGCGGGTGCGAGCCGAGGACCTGTAGTTTGGGCGTGCCTCGTGAAATGTGTTTTTCCAGTGTATTGTGAGTGCACGACTCTATGCGTACATATGTGTGATGTATGAGAACTTCTCTGTTGAAACACTGTAAAGGATTAGTGCGCAAGCAGCTATGTGGCTAGTTGTGGTAGTTTCACTTGTCTGATTTAAGACCAAGTTGATTGCTTGATTTGTTCCTTTGCTGAGAATTATAGCCTGTTTCTTTGGCACTCCTACTCCACAGATATTGCACTGGCTACGATCCATGATTCTTCTTACGTCCCACGCGATGTGATGTCAGTTACCGCATAATGTAGTCACATCACGATGCGTTACTTCATGTGAGTCTTTAAAAAAGCGGGCGACTGCTTCATAAAATGCGTTGTTTCACCTTAGAGCACTTTTTTCTTGATATATCTTGTTAATTTTCAACTAAATATATAAGATATACCAAAGATTTCTTTCACATTTTTTGTAGATAACCTTTATGTTTTGACTTGACAGTTTCATGACCAAATTAATATTTTGTAAATATTTATGATTATTTGCACTCACTAGTACGATTTAATTTATGCAAATGTTTTCCTACAGTTGTATGAAAATCTTCAAAATGATATATTTCGTTATTGCATCACAGTGGTTCTTTCCCATTTTCATTTGTACTACTTTCGAATTATTTTCCTAATATGTGCGTCGTAAATCAAAAGTATGTACACTTAGCTCTTAAATTTTTCTGGGGGCGTGCCTTATATCAAAAATGAATCTAAAAGAAATAAATATGCAAGCTCGCCGCCGAACATGCATCAAGCCCAACGGAACATTCACCCGCAACCTGCGAACCAGTGACAAGTGCGCGGCGCGGCGCGGCGTGCCGAAGAGATCTAAACGAAGCCCCGCTTTAAATCAATTACAGCGCGTGCGGCGTGTTAGGAGGAATTCATATTCATGACATGCAGGTTCCGAGGCACACGGACGCAATCACCGGGCAGCGAGCCCCGCCCTCTCGGTCGCCGCCCCGCGCCGCGCCGCTCCACGCCAGCGCCGTGTCCGGGCGGGTGCGGTCCGGCCCGCAGCGCCCTCCAGCGCTCGTTGCACGAATAAAACAATGGAGCGCGTTCTACCGGCGACGACGAATGCATCTTCATCAGGCCTGCCAACGCTGGGTGCCGCCGCCCCGCCCGTCCGCCCGCCCGCCCGCCGACAATCGTCGGACGCACCCCTTGTCCGCCGTCCCGACAGCTTGATTAACTGTGTCAACGTAAATCATTATCAAGCTGATGGTTTTGGGGCTTCGGAATGAAGAATCTTCGTTTGGTGAGGCTTTGAATTCCACACGGCATCTCGTGATCGTGGACTCGGTTTGTGATAGAGACGTGCTCGGTTCCGCTGCTCTGAATTTCCGAGTTAGTGTTCATTGATCGGTTGATTGGTGGTTATTGTACTTTCGCTTTCCAAACCAATGCTCCAGACAATGCACTTTTAGTAACTTCTGTCTTAAGATGATCTTGTTCACATTTATTAAGTCTTTTCTTTTCATTTAAAATGTGTTTATTAAGATCCAAGCAGTGGCTATTGGAGAAACAAAAAAGATAATATATCAATTTTTGAATAGAAGTATATTTTCATTGTTTATTAAATGTGTGTTGATGTGAAATTTATTCATTTCAAAATATTTTATTCATATACATATTAGTAAATTCTTGCGTAAGTAAAGTCATTCTGGAGTAGTTTACTGTAGAAAAAGCTTATATATTTCTAAATTTAAAACACGAAATTTCTTAAATATTTATATTTCTTGAAACATTCAAAATTAAACGAGAAGCATATTGATGTTAAGAAAAATGAACATTTTCTGCAGGTATTTTGTATAGGTATCTAGCACGCTTTCTTCTACAGACATTCATTATACGGCGTCGTGTTAAATTATTAATTCTTGTGTACTTTTAATCCCACCGATATTAATGAAATCCATATAAATGCAATGAGTGCCAGAGAGGCTATTGTACTTAATCATCGATAAGATACTAACGTTAACTTTCGCATTAAAAGATTAGTTTCAGAACCAACATTAGCACACCCTCATTATTCATCGCAATATCATTTCGGATAAAGTAAATAAAGATCAGAAGTATGTGCACGTCTCTGCGTGAGCTGCAAGCTCGTAAATACCGATGAAGAAACATCGTGACCCCGGGGGAATTATCTGCGCATCGCGCCCGCGCAGAAACCGCGCAGACACCACCGCACTCTGCCGGCCCTGTTCGAAGCCCCCGCGCGATAGCACTAAATATTAATCTGATATTAAAATCTCTGTTCGTGAATGCGGAGGCAGCCTCGTGCTTGACTCCGGGTGCGGGCGCGGCAGACCGGGCGGCGCTGCCTTCACAGCGGCTGCTGCCGCCCTCCGCCGCCGCTCTCGCCCGCCCTCGCCGCGCCCCGCCCCCGTCTCGCCCCGTTGCCGCCCCGTCCGCGCCACGTACCCCAGCTCCCGTCTCCCGTCGTCCACTACCTCCGTCCCCGCACCCTCACCACCATCCCCCCTCGTCCTCGCCCCCGCATCGCCCGCGTGCCAGTCGCCCCAGGTTCTTCACAGTCAAGTATCATCCGCTACCCCCGTTGCCCTCAGCCCTCGTCGCCCCAGTCCCCCGTCCGCCCCGTCGTCCCGTTGTCCCGTCCCCCGTTCGCCCCCCCTCCCCGTCCCCCCGTCACCGCTAGTGTGGCGAAACTGCGGTTGATATAATAACTGCTGCTTGACAAGAACCCTAGAATCTTACAAACTATTTCCGTCGACATTATTGCTTGCTGATTGTATTAGCATAGTCTAACTAGCTAATGTGAGTAACTCTAAAAGGACCAACTGATCAGTGGTCGCGTAATTCAGATGGTGAGCGTTCTTAATTCGTATCAGCGACTAACCAATCGCGGTGATTTTTTCAATTGTGCTCGCATAGTTAAAGAGCTAGAATACGTTCAAGTGATCGGTTTTCACTATTTGCTAGATTGTTATTTTCCACAGAACTAGCTGCTTCTCAAACTAACAAATAGTACTGGGCATAGTTCGGAACAGGCCTTAATGTAATGAGCCTGTTTTCCAGCACAAGTTCTAGTAGAAACCATTTGAAACCCAAAAAGTGTTCAGAAATACAAAAGGATTGATTATGTGTTGTTACATTCATTTTCCGTGAATTAGAATTCTAAATATTCATTTAACATAAACAACAATACCAAATGAATATATTGTTGTTGTTCTGTTTTATTGGCTGTGAACCCCATTGGATGATTTTTTTCTTTGTACGAAACCCTACGATATTCAAGAAACCCCATTTTTTGCCTAATAATGCAATTCAAACACCTACACATTAAATCGTTATTTGATGAGAAAGTTTATTATTGAGTTGTCAATAATGCCAAAAGCAATATTACTCTAATTTGAGATGAGATGAGCAAATGGAAGTTAATTTTCTTCTCTGAACAATTATTGTAAGTATTGATAATGTGCAATTAGATCCATTTAGAATGAAAATAAGCTACCTTAACATCCCTTGATACAATATGTAACTTGTGATGTTAGAATATGTTCCATGATCAACACTATTTATCATAAAGAGTCGCTAATTGGATGGGTGGCACATACAAGAAAGATGTGTTTTCTAAGCCTACTCGCGATCTACATGCACTATTTTTTCAGTTAGGTGGTTTGTATTAGTTTTGTACGGTCATAGATTTTATCACATCTGCCATTATTGTAAACTTTAATTCGTTTCTTTTATTAGGAGATTATTATTAAATATGGAAATTGTAAACTAATTAAATCTAACTTAAAAGCTATTTCAATCTCCAAGAAAAAATAACTATGTTAGCCATTAAATCAATATAAAAAGTTTATTAAAAGAAAAGAATATTAAAAAAATATGTGGTATCTAAAATGTATGGCAACTGGTATGTGAATAAACAAGTAAAATCATAAAATACTGTATATTTTTCGTATCGTATAGTTTGTAATACATGTAAGATAAGAAATAATTACTATAGGTCTTAAATTTAACTTAATTTATTTTGAAGATAAAGACTATTTGTATAGCTAAGAGATGTCCACCTTAAGTTACTAATGGCACTTGGGAGTTTATCTGACCCATCCATCAATGAACAGCATACGTTCAGTCGTAGCTGAAGTGTTTAAACAGACGATTGTAAGAGTAGAGCAGGTTGTGTCGCGGGATCCAAATCGGTATCAGACCGCGGCAAGTCGGGCCAGGGGGGAAGGATTGCAAGGCGCCTCGCGGCTTCGGGATGCGACGCCGCCGGAGCGGATGGCGCGTCCCATCGCCGGCCCCATCTCGCCACTGCCCCCCGCCCGCCCCCCCCCCCGCCCCCCCCGAGCTCCCCGACAGACTCCGCCCAGTCTCCCGCCCCCCCCCGCGTCCCCCGCCCCACGCTCCCCGGCGCCCGCCCCACGGCCCTTCCCCCCCGGGCCCCACACCCCTCCCGCTCCCCCCGGTCCCCGACCCCCCGCATCCCCCACGGGGGCCCCCACCTCCCCCGCTTCCTCCCGGCCCCCGCCCCCCCACTCCCGCCACTCGCCCCACCGGGCCGCGCGCGCGTTCCCCCGCTCCACGCCCCCGCACCCGTCCCCCGCGCTCGCCGCGCTCGATCGCCACGCTCCCTCGCCCCCCGGCCCCACCGCCCGTGGATGAGTGTAGGGACGCGCGAAACGGAGCGTGGACGGTGCCGCTGAAAAACATCGCTTGCGCGCACGTTCCGTTTGTGCTGCGAATTTGTCACTGCGATGTGCCCTACCTCAGAGATTCCTAGTTGTCTCATTATCAAGCTGTTTTATTTTGTTAGAAACGACCCGACGCTTTAAACAAGGGTACGATCTGGCGGATATGTTTAACGAATTGTATTTAAATATCCGTTAAAAGTATTAAATTATATTTTTCGTTAATTTAGCAGAGGCATTCATAAAAAGGATGAAATGACATTCTGCTGTGTAATTTGGTTTTGTTAATATTTGTGTTGTTAGTTCACTTTGAATTAAATATTATTTCCGCACAACTCAATAAACATTGTCAATCCATTCCAATATTTAAATGTAACAGTCCAACGAGCATATAATTTATTTCACTTTTAGAATTCAGTTATTAGTTCAGTAATAGTACTTACTTGAAGTACGCAAGGCTGCAACTTTACAGATTTTTTTCTTATTCAAATAATAATACTAAATTCTCAAACTTTCTTTTGTACGACTTTAGTCTCTGAATTTTGTATGACTCGATCTTAATCGTTTATATCGCGCAAAATCATATACTAACCAACTGTTCTACATCCATAAATCAGCTACAGGAAATTTCTGTGATGTACAGAATTCACGGTATGAAATGATAGAATTTACAAGAACCGTTTTGAAAGAAACAGGTTCACATTGTTACATCAATCACTTTACCATATCATAAAGCTAGATCACTCTTCAAGTAAATCACAGAGGTAAAGGATATTACTGCTATTCGAATAGACGTTCTTGTCGATGTTCATTCACATGAAAGTAGATAATCCAAATGTCGCGAACGACATTGAAAAGTTGTCAGACAAGTATTGTAATGAATGTCCATCAAATACATGTTCTACATATCTGGATAACGCACCGACGTACACAAGTTTTTTGTATTTTATCTTACGCAACAAGTTGTACTATTAGGTTACAACGATCGACAAGTCTCTACCTTGAGCTATATCTTTTTGTGGCATAATCATTTACTAGAAGTTGTTCGAGAGCTTTTCAATGAAGTTCTGCAAAGGGAACTTCTTGAATGGAATAACAAAACAAGAATTTCTCGGAATTATGTCCCCATTGCTTTGCCTTGCTATTCATGCAGTCGGATTGAGTAACCGAGCACATATATTTAATCAGAAAACAAAAGGTGGACTTTCAAAGGTTAGTGTACAATCCTACACAATCCACCGGCTGCCGCGGGTTCACTGTGTTAATAGAAAACCTTAAAGACCATACATTACTCTATCATCTTTGGACAGCCGAATCTAAACATTATCATACTGTTCAGAATCTTTCCATCTGGAACATAAAACAATCAACTGTTTATTTTTCTTTCTTCTGACAATTGTTTCGCGTATTCTTCTTTTATGTACGCCTGACAACTTAAATATATTGAGGAGTTCGCATCTCTCCTCTTTATTCCAAGCGTCGTAGGGGTGGAGATAAATGCGACTGCTCTGCAGTGACATAATACGATGCGGTGGCGGCGACGCGCGGCGAGGCTGGTCAGGACAGGGGAAAAGAAGGTATCGCCCTCGCACCATATCTTTTTTTTGTGTGTATCAAGTGCTATACCTGGGGTCATTTCGGACCCCAAGCTTTTCTGACAATTGGAAGAGGTATATATGAATATGTTCGACAACTTTCCGGGTGTAAATAATTGATTTTATATAAGAATACCCTACATAAGTTATTTTCAATAATGTAATAAATATTTATATATACGGAAGCCACAAAAACGACTACTTAAGTAGTTATTTCATTAGTAATGCCAACGATAACTCACCACAACACCTAATATATATATATATATATATATATATATATATATATATATATATATATATATGAGTTTGTGGAAGTTATATCGAGATAAATAAAATATCCGACGAACATTAACGGTGTCAGATACATTTATTTAAGTTCATGACAGTATGTTTGATATGAGAATGGGAAAATTACAAACTATACCTTAGGTCAAGCTGGTGTCATGAAACGAAAAATATTTATAACACTCTAATAATATTTGGAAAAGCCGATCCGATGTGCTAGTTTGCTAAGGCAGTAGTGTCGTAGCGATCTCAGACCGCGGGTTCGAGTCCCACCTCAGGCATGGTTGTGTTGTCTCTGTATGTTTGTGTGTGTCTATTTCATCATTCGTCATCAATAAAATTTCATCCCATCTCCCAAGTATAACAACCCAGGGGTATAAAAATTGAATCAGCTATGAAATGATTCCCCCCTGTAGAGAAAGTAACGTGCATCTACCCCGATAATCAAGTCTGAGCCCCTGCGGGATGCACGTATCACGTGGCCCCATGATGATCAATTCGCAAATTAAAAAATTATCTGCAATTTTCCTGCATAATATTCAGGAAATAATTAAAAATTAATGGTCGTGAGGTTACAAAAGACCCCAGATAGGGTAAGAGGGTTAAGAAGGAAGACGCGTGTAGGTGACGTGGTTGTGGAGGATGCGTGGATAGCGAGGGCACCTGTGAACGCGAAGCACTGGCGCGGCCGGACCGCCTCGCCGCGCCGATGGTCGCGCAGGCAGGTTGAGTGCGCAGTGGCTCCCATGCGGGTCACGTGGCAGCGCGTGCACGAAATCTGGTCACGATGCGTGGTGTACGGTCTCATATGCGCGTGGCGGAGTAAGCGGCGGGTCGCAGATCAAGGCAGTACGCACCTCTCGCCGGTCAGGCGAATTGCGCTCGTGGTCTGTGATGTCCTTGGTGAAGAATGCAAGAGTGAAATATAATGATTTCATGTGGCTAATGAGTCACTATAGGAATGTAATAGCAAATTTTCATTATTTAGAACTGCCTATAATATTAAAAATGTCTTTTTCTTATCTAGACTTCACAGCATCGAATACTAACCGATCACATTATTATTTATTTATACATCTTTTTACGAGTAATTCAGCTGCTCTGCCCTATGCATTCTTTTAATGAATTCATTGTTTTTCACTTCCATGTTTTTTAATTAAATAAATGAGTTACTACAGAAACTCCACAGCAAAAGCCTGAAAGTTGTTACCAGCATTTTATTCACAATATTGTATAATTCAGATTTGTATTATTTTTTCCTGTAAAGGTTATTGGACGTAAAATGCAGAAATTTATGATTTATTTCTCATTAAATGTAATTTACATAATTAATTTATTGAAATATTTGTATAAAATGTATTGTAATTTCTAATATACCTTCATTCATGTCTAATGAAAACACCTTTTATTGAAACTAGTTGTTTGCATAAACAAAAATGATGTTTTTGAGTGTGTCAACAAAGGGGTCTAAGAAAAGCAAAAATTGACTGATCTGAAACGGCACAAGAGAATACTGAAGCTTTTTTTCTCCGTCACATGATGTCTTCTGAGTTGTAAGCAGTGATGATGATTATGATATCATAGCGGTAACATCAGGTATGTGAAATTACGAATTAATAAAACGAAATATTTTCATTTCAGTCAAACTCAAAACTAGTCAGAGGCTGCTTAGTTTCTCGTCAATTTACGCGTATATATTCGATATTAGTAATATTGAAACGTTTGAAATGCCAACATTGCACCACGAATAAACTAATATCATCTGATTTACGACAAGGTTTCACGTATTCCATCTAAATTAATATATTGTCGAATATCTGCATTAGGAGTTCTAGATACTTTGATATTTTGTTTTCAGTGCTAAAAATGTGGGTAATGCAATTTTATAAAAATGTAGAGGGCGCATCGTGCGATTGTGTTGACTGCCATTTAACCACCTCTTAAACAAAGAAGCATTGCACAGTGTGTTCCGGACGTCATCTGAAAGACGCGTATTTTTGATTTTTAGACATATAGTGAGATTTGTAAAAAGTAAGATATGACATATTTTTAGATTGCGTTGATGACTATGAGGTGCAGCTTAGAACAAAATGTACGTAATGTAGACTAAGGAATATATCGACAAAATTACGATGACGACCATGAAAGGAGAGAAAATTTTAATTAGTTTCTGGCAACTTCAGAAATGTAGACATCAGAGTTGCCGATGAAGATGAAATTAAATTGACGATAGAAGGTGAGAATGAAATCAGATTATCCTGCACGTGACCTGGCTCTAAAGAATTCTCACAATGAAACAAACGCTTTTACACAACTCAGTCATTACCAACAGCTCTTAAAACAGACAAATGAACTATTTGATATTATTAAGCCATGGAGCGTTTTTTCGTGAGTATCACCATACCAGATAGTACAAATACTCACTCCAATATATTAGCAACAGATGGTATTTCTGATAGCTTTCTTTTCATTTTCAGATCTTCAGCTGTATTACTTGGGCTGATTTTCCAGTCAGGTAAGTAGTATATCTTATACAATTATAAGAGTGTTCAACAATTCTATGACACATTTTTCACAGTATTTTATTGAATAATGTGGCCGAATTTTGAAACTTTCTAAACCTCATCTGTCATAATTTTGACCATGTATTATTATTATTATTATTATTATTATTATTATTATTATTTACTCCAAACTAAATTGTTCATAACCGTAATAGAAGTCTTAGATATTTTTTTCTTACACAATTATCAATCTGTGAATTATAAACTGAATTATACAAAGGAAAAACATTTGGCTTAATTTTCGTCTTCGATTGCAGAACAAATAATTGAAACACCTGTACGTTAAAGTAGGATTTCAGCTCACAGCTTTGCAGTTCCCGCAATGGGGCGACTCTTCAACTATCTGCCCCCACCAGGGCGGCGGACAAGTTAAATAATACATCGATGAAATCTGTTTTTCGCACAATGGCGCGGCGCGCACAGCGAGGCAGGTGGCGGCGTCTTCAGGCGCTGTCAAGGCGCGGCCGCGACTGCTTTTGTTTGCGCTTGTTTATTTTGTATCGTTCATATTCAACTGTTCGCCCAAAGAAAGCAAACCGCTGTCGGCAGAAGGTCGTTTAAGAATGCTGTATTGCTCTGGCAGTGGGAGGGTACTTCACGTGTCCTGGGATGCGAGCACATTTCCCTGTGGAGAGAGGCCCGTTGTACACATGGGAACTCCGCCCTTTCATTCTACGTAGCATCACGACCTCGCTCTACTCGTAACTCTGCGTGTTGTACAAGTTCACCTAAAATGGGATGAGGTTCCTGGGAAAAAGAAATTAATATTTTGATTTATAACGTGTTCGAAAGCTGTCAGTGAGTTGTTGAAGTCTTCAATAACGAAATTATAATCACACAAAAATATTAGCGAATATTGTAGCTCATTCAGGAAGGATCTAGAGATCAAGGCTATTTATTGTAGGGAAGGTAAAATAATTCAAAACAATATAATAATTCGAACTAATTACATTCTGGTCCGTTTACTATGTTGTTAAACATCAATATTTCTCTGGATTTTTTAGAAATTACAAGAAATGTACTAAGAGACTAGAGTTGCTAGAATTATCATTCAATTACTATCTTCTTGTACATACATTTCGAAACCTCAAAGAGTGTTCCGCCTTCAAAATGCCTAATCTCAAAACGTGAATGTATTTCATATTTCATATTTTCATTTGGCGCATTCAAAAACAAATAGGTGTGATGGTGTTTTCTTTCATTTAAAGCAATTAGATTTCTTTAGTAATTTTGAAATTTATTTATTGCCTAAGAGCATATTTTATGACAAATTGGTTCCATTTTCTTAACTTTTGACCTTTAAATTGTCTCATTTCAAAATAATGTTGTTCTGCAAACTATTGTATTGTAATAGTACTACAATGCAATGGTATGTTTTTATCTAACTTTATCCCACTTGATTTACCGTTTTTCTGTTTTCACTGAAGGAAAAGTACGCTTTCAACCTAAAGACTACACTTTATTTTGATTTCAAAAGTTCGTGGAACAATAAACATCTAACGATAAAAAGGTAACTGTGCACGGTTTTCCCGCGATTCTGCGGATTCATGTATGTTATAATTTATACGAAATTAAAAATTGGCCCTCGTGTAGCGGCTCTTGTAAATGACTAACTTCGCTTGGGCGCATGCGCGTGAATCTCTGTAATCTTTTCACTTGGGTGATCGAGTAGAACTGGGTCCGGGTGCAGAACGTACATTCACAACTAACTGAACTTTTCCTGCCCACTCCGGCCGTGAACGTACCGTTAATGTGAAAATGACTCTCATTGATTCCCAGCGAGCGGAACTGCGGCGGGTGCGCTTCTTCCTTTCGCAGACTCCGCGCTTTGGCGGCAGGAGCGCTAGCTACAGACGTTGAGGCAAACATGGCCGCAGGATACATTCTTGTTTCCTATTTCTGAACTGTGTGTAAAGAATAACTCGTGCCTAGTGATATATAAATAGTGTGATTTAATGACATTACTGATATTAATGTGTGTTGTAAATGTACCCTCGCTATCAGTAATTGTCATATCTGAGAAACACCTTACAAGATATTGACTTCCAAGTTATTGACTTCCACGTTATTGACTTCCAAGTTATAAGAATAACTTCTTGCATTGCATACGATTGTTAAATGTTGGCTTAAGTGTTGGTATTGTTCACTTATAATAGACTTCTCAAATGTGTATAGGTTGTATTATTTTTTGCAAATTGCACGATTATTAATGGAATTATATACCATTAAAGAAGTGACTCATGATTTATTTTTCTAATGCTATTAATTAAATAATTAGATAGATACAGTTATATTTAATTTTATTTTGATTAATGGTTATTCATATTGTCAAATAGTACATGGCACTTTGTGGTTAAGCATTTAGTAGCGTAGCATTTAAGATATTTTATAATATATTTAAAACCTCATTTATTAATTACATCAATAAAAGGGTATTGTAAGAAATCTTCCGTCTGAAATAAAGGTGCTCAACATCTCGCTACACCTTTGCGTTGTACCGTCAGATATTCTCAGCTCGTTATCGATGACGAAGTCTTATTCCTATTCTCATTAATGGTCGAATCGATCATCAATTGAAGAGGTCGAGACAACGTAACGGTAACCCGTATTTCATGTTACATCCAAAATATTGATATTCGAATTTCATGTTGTTTTTTCTTGGCGAACTGTATACATAGATTTCAAAACAAATTATGAAATTAAAATAATCGTAAATGAGCACAATATGTGGCATCTTGTATATAACTTAATATTATAATTGTAAGTAAGTGTAAGTAAAGTAAGTCAGAAAAACTACAATAACACATATGTTTCGGATTTAACTTAAGACGTAGTAGTAGACGAAAGAGGTTTTGATATATTTTCAATGATTACTGAGTTTCATTGAGAAGAATGTAATTATCCCCGAAATCCTGGATGGATTACAAATAGCTTCTCTTACTCAGCGATATTGCGCTATTAATGCGCTATTGCATTTGAAAGACATGTAATTAAGGTTGCATAGTACTAACTGGTGATACAGTGACAAGACTCACTGCGGAGGAGAACGTGAAAAGAATCGCGCCCATTGTGTCAGTGCCAGTGTTCTGACAACTAATTTAGAAGATATCATGTAACAAAAATAGTTATTACATATCCATCGTAAAATATTAATTTAGTTTATAATGTCACATAGTGTGATGTTCTTTCCCTCTTAGTGTGATCCAAGACATAACCGCTTCACAAATAAATTAAGGTTAGCCAACAAATTACAAGCTGCAGAGTGCCTAATATTTGTAAAAATTGATGAATAATGAATTTAATCATTTCCCGTTGAGAAATTGACTAAGAGGTCAGATTCTTAGGCGCAGCTCGGATCCTCTTCTTTTTTCATTGAGTTTACAGCGTTCACGCATTTGGCGCCTCGGCAACCAGTCTCTCTAAAACAAAGGTTTTACTATAGAAGTTACTGCTTATCCCTACAACTCAGTCATGCAATTTAAACGAGTTATTATCAAAATTATTACCATTGGGATACCAGAAACATGCAGACACAATATCAAATTCTCTTCTAGAAGATTTGCCCTCGCCACATACAGTTCACTACATAAAATAAAAATCACTACTAGTAAATGTAAGGCGTTACACTGAATGTTATCGATATTTATGAAGTCTCCGAGCAAGTGTCCACATTACATTGTAAAAATACCAAGTCACATATAATAGAAGAAAGGATCTGGGAAACGAAATCAGTAACCGGAATTGAAAGCGGTACCGTTGTAATAAAAATTCGGAAAGTTAATGTGAGCAATAGAGCTAGGGTCGAGTAGGGGCGTGGACACACTTGCAAGCATATTCACACGAGGCCTTCAGGCGTTAAATCGGCCTCCACCTGGCGGCCTGTGCCCCCAGACGCCGCTCTCCAGTCCCCCTCACAACTGACCGGCGCGCAGTGGGAACTACACCTCATCTACACGAACAAATGCTACATTTCAGTCTCCTACATTAGTTTTTTGACAGGCAAGCGCATTTAGAAATTAAATTAGTGCATTTCAGGATCACGTATAATTGTGTGTATCACACAAATAGTGTTCAAGCGCTTTGTTGGTTTTGGCTACAATTTTTTCTATCATTTTTAACAGGTTTAAATACAAAACCGTGACTATATTGACAGTTACTGACTTCAATTAGTGACTGCTATTAAAACAGTATATTGATTTTCTTCCTCGAAACATGCGACTTTTTTAATGAAAATCTTGAATACATACGTGAACCAAAATTTGTACTCAACCCTTATCTTCAATAATACACTAAAATATCCAAATTTTTATAACATGGATTTAGAAACAGAAGAAAAAGTTCATTTTAGTAATGAGATGAAGAAATAAATATTTTAAGCTGTTGTCAAGATTGTATCCAAGAATTCATGGGTAACCTCACGGTGTAAGATACACAATGATACTTTATTTGACATGTTAAGAAAAGAAATTGTAGACAAAATGACTTCTAGCTACTTAAGAATCTAAAGAAATGTATTCTTAATCAAAATAAATTTTTTTATTAGCAAGATGATAGTAATATCTGTGGCTTGGTGCAAGAAGTGTCAATGTCAGGTTCTAGTGATTTTCGTTTTGTATGCCCAATGAGTGCTTTAAAGCCCCTTGTAGCAAGAAAGGCCAGTCAAAAGTCGATTTAATCTCCTGATTTTACTACAAATCTTTACTGTCGCGAGTTGCGGGGGAGAGGGAGGACCCCACAAACTCGTGCAGGAACAAAAGAGAGTATATTTTAAATAAGTTTATTCACTTACCCGCGTAGTGACCCTACGTCCTGGGAATGGGTGGCATGGCTCCGGCTGGCTCCGGTAGGTGGACGTGTAATAAGAGGGGCGAGGTGCGAAGTCCTCGCCATTTTATAGCCTCGGAACGCTGGCGTCGGCAAATGACAACTGGTCACTTGCCGACGGCAGCGTGTCGCGAGGGCCGGAAAGCCATATCGCGACATTACGTTTACGATTGTTTTGTCGTTTCGAAGGTGTAAGAAAACCACTCGTAGTGTAAAACTTTGAATATTGACATTAGCCTTTCTTCCAAGCCACAGATAAATACATGTGATCGTATAGAATACCACTCTCGGCATCCAGTGGTACCAGGTGTTTAGTGTACTGCAAAGAGGTAGGGTTCTGTAAAGAGGTGTTTTCTCCCTGTGAGACTAGAGGACTCCCGCACTGCGCAGCGGGCGGGCCGAGGGAAGGCGCGTGGGCGGCGCGGGGCGCCGGCGGGGCGCGCGTAAAAATGCCTACGACAAGGCATTAAATAACTTTCACCCCCCGGTCGCCGGCGAAGTGTGACGTCTCCACCCGCGCTAATTGCTCCAAACAAGTGTTGCGTGCAGCGGCAGGGCGGGCGCGGTGCGAAGCGGGCGGACGTCGCAGGGCCGGCGGGCAACGGTGGCACATGCGGTTGCGTGGTGCTCGGACCTTCGAACAGCCATAATGCGCTTATGGCGGCCACAGACCACTTAACGGATTTCCAAATAATCTACTTATATATGGAACATTTTTGGATTTCCACGCAATGAGGATATCTGCCTCCGGAACGATACATGTAGGCTGTTTGGTATTTCTGATTCAATGCGACTTGTTCCTTTTACTTTTAAGTCCATGCATTCACTTAAAACTAAGATTGGTTTTGGATACGTTATTGAATTTTTCACTGGGTCTATACCAATAGAATGTGAAGTCTAACTGATTGTAGGAAATTTTCTTATATTTCTTTGTCCATCATTATCTAAATGTGTAGGGTTTTGTCTTGCAGCCGAAATATCCATACAGTTTGACTACGATGCCAGTTGATGAAGACGAAAGCAGAATAGAGATTGATCTCTAGTGAATTGAAAAGCAGATGAAATAAAGGGAACAGAGACAGAGGATCAGCAAAAATACTGTCGCTTTGTTGACGAAGCACTTTGCTTTCTACGATTTACGTCGCGCGATTTAAGTGATATTTTCAGAAAAATTAAAACCAATTTCACGCTCAGAGGTTTAGAAGTGAATTAGCCGACGGGTGACCTCTTGTAATCCATCAAAACTAAAAAAGAAAGTGGTGTTTAGTCTTCGAATCACACCTCTTTTAGTGCCTGGCTGCTCTAATCGGTAGTTTTCAGTGCTTTCTTCTATCAGCATCAGGCGAATACCGGAGCAGTACTCTAACAAACGGGCCGCGAACCGCGCGCGATCCTTCCTTCTTCCTTGCCCTTTCATCACCCCTTACTTACACACCCTTGCAATCACATGCACTACGCTACTTCACTTCTCGGGAGACCAGTTGAGAGCGGAAAGCTTGTCCCGGCTAGGGCGGTGCCACACTGGTGGGAGATATCTAGTTGGAGAAAATCGATCCAGGTCCTAGTACGTCGGCGCCGGATCTCGCCATCCAGCGAGGAGAGATAGTCGTCACCTTCCACGATAAAACAAGCACTGCACTTACGGAACCGAAGTCCTTAGTAGTTGACGCGCCCTGAATCATAAATCAATCGAATCCTACCCTTCAATTTCTGTGAACTGCCAGCAAACAGCCACAAAAAAGTATATTCTGGTAGTGAACAGAGTGTACAGACCTCGAACAACACCCGTCAGTTTCAATGCCAGCAATCTGCTCCAAAAGGCTCCTCTGGTGGTGAACCGAGTGTACAGTTGCCGCGTGCGGAGGTTGCGTGGGCAGATCGGAGCGGCGCGCGGCCACCCTCGCAAACCTGTCGGCGAGTTCCCGCATTGTTCGCTTGCTCAACGCCCCCGCGCAGCGCGGCGCCGCGACGCCGCCCTCACGCCGACCGCTCTCCTCAGCGCACCGCTCGCTCGGCTCTGGCTCTGGCTCTGGCTCTGGCTCTCGTCTGGCTCTCGCTCTGGCTCTCGCTTCTGGCTCTCGCTCTGGACTCTCCTTCTGCGCTCTCCGCTCTGGCTCTCGCTCGTGCTGCTCGCTCTCGCTCGTGGCTCTCGCTCTCGCTCTGGCTCTGGCTCTGGCTCTCGCTCTGGCTCTGGCTCTCGCTCTGGCTCTGGCTCTGGCCCTCCTCTAGCTCTACGCTGCCCGGCTCTGGCTCTTCGTCGGCTCTCGCTCTGCGCTCTCCGCTCTGGCTTCGCTCTGCTCTGGTCTCTCCTCCTCTGGCTTCTGGCCTCTCGCTCTGTGCCTCTCTCGCTCTGGCTCTGGCTCTCGCTCTGGCTTCTCGCTCTGGCTACTGTGCTCTCGCTACTGCTCTCGCTCATGGCTCTCGCTCTGGCTCTGGCTTTGGCTCTGGTCTGCTCTGGCTTCTGGCTTCGCTCTGGCTCTGGCTCTGGCTCTGCTCTGGCTCTGGCTCTGGCTCTGGCTCTCGCTCTGGCTGTAGCTCTGGCTGTGGTGCTGGCGCTGGCGCTGGCGCCGACGTGGCCTTGCTCTGCACCACCCATCCATTCCCCTGCTGCTCCGGTCGTTTCTCTCGCGGAGGGAAACAAGGTCACGCCGAGGCAATTAACGGTATTTTTTTTCTTCTTTTTCTGGGCTTCCCCAGACGAAGCCAGTTACCTTCTATTCACCGATGGGGGTGTAACTCAAATCATATAGTAGGTATTAACAGAGTTGCGAATGTCCGGGATATGGGGTTAGCAGGACGCGACGACCATTCGATGCAACTCTTGTGGAAGGCAAAGGGCAAGCACCCACACCCAAGGTGGGGTTTGAACACGCGCCCCTTCGCAATGAGGTTGACTAAGTAAGTGCTAAAGCCAACTGAAACATTTAGACAGAAAAGAAAAAGTATTTATGATTAAAATGTGGATGTTTGTATATTGAATTTAATGTCTGGAAAAATATGAAACATCTCGGGTAAATCACGATGAGCTAGTTGATCTTAGTTATTGACTTCATGATTCTTGAGCAGACAGTTACTTTTTGGAGAAGAGGATATTCTCATTGTACAAATATTAGAAGGAGCTAGTGTTACCCTTAATTTTTTGCATTTACCACTATTACCTCGTCAATATATCGACACATTAACTGTCGATCATCCTGCAAGAATGGAGTAATTAATCCTGCTGTCAAGAATAGGCTAAATAATCAGGAATTTCTTAACACGTTAAAATAGTCACTTGAGGTTTAGAAGTATCTTACTTAGGTGGTTCGTATTATTCAGGGGGGTGAGTAAATTCTTGATCATATCTCAATCAGAGGAGACGCATCCTGAAGAATTATAAAGACAACCAAAATAATTATAAATAACTGAATCTTTCATTTACGTTCCCAGGTATTGTAAAGATCATCTTATAAAGAAAAATAAGAACTTTTTTACACATCCAGTTTTATCAATATAATTTGTACACAATTCAGTAGCAAAATTGTATGAACAAATGTGATTAACAAATTTTGGAAAATAATAAATAATGTGGATGAAAGGAAGTAAATTAGATAATAATGTATGCAAAAAGTATGTAAAAGAATAAAGAACAAAGTAGAATTAAAGAGAAAAAATATTTATAGTCTACAGTGTGGGTTCAAATAATGGAAGAAAACTATGACGAAATGATGAATTAACATAAATTATCGAATACGATGATCATGTATAAACGTGTACCTGCGCACATTTCTTTAATGATGTTCTACTTTAAAAATGATATGTAATTGTCATAATTACCTAAGGCTATTAATCATAGAAATGTTAATGTTATGGTATACTGCCTGAATTGTGTTTTCCACATCAAAGATTTATTTAATTTTTAAATCGCATAGCTCTAAAACACTCATATAGACAGAAAAACGGAAAAACTATTCATCACAATGATTGATGCACAAGAGGAAGCCCGGCACCAAGCAGTCGTTACCATTAATCGCCCGACTACCTCATTTCCGCATATCTCACTTTTCCCGGTCTTCTTAAAGCCTTCCAATTCCTCGCCGCTGCTACTGGATAAAATTTCCATAATCTGTTTCAGAAAAAAAAAAAAAGAAAAAAAAACGGCGTCGTCCCTCGCAGCCCGTGCGCGAAGTCACGGAGGCGTAGCGCGTTGCCGCCGCAGCGGCAGGTGGGCGTGATTCGGCGCGCACGCGCTCGGCCCTCGGACACGGGTCACTCGGTCGAGCGTCAGTCGCGCGATACGAGGCGTAATTGATGTCCCCCGCGCTCGCGCTCCGCGCCGCGCCGCGCCGCGCCGCCCTGCCCTGGCGAGAGCGCGCTGCTGCGAGAGAGGTGTGGCGCGGCGCGGCGCAGGGGCACGCTTCGCTGGAATGAATGCGATCCCGCGGATTCCAACACGTGATAAATCTCGATTCTAAACGTTGATCTGGTGATAAGGCGGTGTCTGCAACACCGGGGAGACTGCGTGCTAAATGTCCCGCGCCAACCGTAAGTCTGAGGTTTTCTCAACAGGCATTCGTCACAGGTGGTTATTGCGAGTATTATCGTGCGTTGCGGGCGTAAATGACCCAATAATGGGGAGTGACGACCTTTATTTATGTCAGAGTATGAGAAATGTACTGTGTCACGCCTGGGAGTATTTGTTATTCAAATGCCGCTAAATCCACCTCTCTTGGAATGCAATAATACTCGAAGAATATTTCCCGTCAGCAAATTTAAAGCGTTAATGCGATATTGTTGCATTCTATGAATTACGAAGTTGTGAAACTATTTACAGTGAGAACAAAAACTAAACATTACAAAAAGTATGTTATACATTTTTTTTCGAATTTCCTATCGTTTCATACATGATTTTCTTTTCCTTTTTACAATTAGTAAACCCTTGACCTAATCTAAACGTAAGATTGGTTTCAAATGGGCCTCTTCAGAACTGCCGACTTCTATTTCTTCCTTTAAAAGTCACACTTAAGTGGAGAAAACGTTGCTGGGTTTTCCACAAAGGATAAACCACGACCCGGAAAACGGGACGGTGCCTTTGTGCCGGTTGCAGCCCTGCGGAATGCGATCTTTGATCTTCGTCACTGCGGCTGACCACCCGATTGGGGACGCAAGGGTGCGTGTCATACATCACCACCTGCTCCCTCTGGGGTGTTGGTGTCGTTGTTTTTGAGTCGTGACAAACGCTACTTCGTTTTGCCCGAGGAGGTGGACACCTCCTCCCGTAGTAGACAGAGATTTAATGAAGTTACGTGACCAAACAATTAATGTGGACGTACATACTATATCAGGATACGTATTTTGTGAAATAATTGCTTTTGAACAGTTGTAACAAAACTTACTAGACCATTTTTGAAAACATATTGTAATAAAGATCATAGGAATGTTTTGATTAAATCCACTAGTAAAATCCATAAAATCATTAAAATAATATTAAACAGTTATTTCTATTAGATAATTATTCATGCAATCAAATTTCAAAACCTAGTTGTATTAGAAGAGATACTACATTTCGAAAATGTCTACATTTTCACAAGTACTACGATAAATTTAGAGTATGATATTATATAGAAAATATATTATATGATATTATTTAGGAAATGCAAGTTTTTGTTAGGACTTTTTCTAAGTATATTTTTTTATTTACAAAAATTTAATGACGGCAGTGAAATATTTCGAGATTTCGGGGTCCTATGAAGAAAAAACACTAGCTGCGAGGAGACACCTGTCGACGGCACCTGCTGTACTGTCGGCGCACGCGTCCATCCAGAAAGGTCCACCGGCCGCATCACCCCCTGCAGTGCGAAGCCGCTCTCCCTCTCGCCCCTTCCTCCCGCCGCTACGCCTCCACCCCCATTGCTCGCGCGTCGTCTCTCCCGCCTCACCGCGTCACCCCCGCCCGCTGTCCTGCACCGCCGCCGCACACCCGCCCCGCCCTGCCCCGCCCATAACCCCACCCATACCCACCCACTCCGCCACGCGCGTCCACCTCGCCCACCGCCCCACCTCGACTAATCAGCCCACCTCACCTGCCCCGCTCAGCACGCCCACCCGCCCCGCCCGCTCAGAACACCCGCCCCGCCCACCCGCCCTCCCGCCCACCCGCCCTCCCGCCCACCCGTCACCCGCCCACCCACCCGCCCACCCGCCATCCGCCGCCCCGCAGCTAAACCCATCCGCCCCGCCAGCTACACCCACCCGCCCCGGCCACCGCCGCCCCTATTCCTGACTGTCCGTCGTCCTCCCTCACCTTCACCGGCCCGTCGCCCGGCCCATAGCCCTCACCGCCCCCCCCCTCGCCCTCGCGCGTCACGCCGCATCCTGTTTGAAGCGCGCTGCTCCACCGATCGCGCGTCGCGGAGCACGCAGGTCACGCCGCGCCGCGCCGCGCCACTCCGCCCCGCGCGCTCGCTGCCCCTAATAGGGACACGCCCCCCCCTCCTCCGCCCAGACGACCCTCCGCGCGCGCGCGCGGAAAAAGAGGTTCGCGTCGCTCAGAGTTACACTGATTGGGATCGGAGCTGTGCATCACGGCACAATAGCTCCTAATTCGATTCGAAGGGTACGTGAGTGAAATGGTGACATGTTTAGTGCTCCAGAGCAGAGTATCGTGAGAAAATTTACAGTTTCATTGATCCGTACTAATGAAAAATTAATTACGCTATATTGCTAGTTTTTTGTAAGTGGGACTATATATCTTACCTTAGTAATTATTTATTCCTGAACACTTATAGAGAAAATATTTTAGTGTAAAACTTCAACTACTATCATGCTTTTGAGGTAAGGAACTCCTGTAACCAAGCCTGATTGAATATTGTTAATTCATAAATAAAAATATGTTTGTGTGAAAGTTAAGCTACTGAATACTAAGTGAGTAATTTCAGCACATACACATACAAAAAAAAACTTGTTCAATCTCTACTCACTGCCGAAGAACAATAAATGACATTTCTTACCTCACGTGTAAGAAATAAAAATATTTTTACTTCTGAATAGTAAGTAAAAAAATAATTTAATACTGACAAATTATTGTAGACCAATGAACCAATGAATGTACAATGACCAATGAACAGAAGAGGTGCGTTTTTATGTATACTAAAGTTTTTCATTTCCACTCAAGTTTAGTCTAAATAATTTTGTTGGGCGATTCAATTTTTTTAAAAAACTACCCCTGTTAATTAATTCCAATTTAACATAATTTATCGTGAGAATCTTCAGACTGAATAATTAAGGATGAAATTTATTGACAGTAAGTCGATACTCAATTATAATAAGAAGTGGAATTTCTACATTTTAATAGCATAATTTGCTGTTGGTGAAGTAGAAGTGTTTTTAATATTTGTGCTTACTCTTCCTTATTTTACTTTAAAAAAGTTATTTATTTTTATTAAAGGAATAAGTTAACAATATTATTAATTAATCCATGGCCAGAAGTATTATCTAGGTTAATAAGGGGTAATAACCTACAACAAATTCAGACAAACCAGAACCAGCTTGGATCGTGGCATATATATTGTTAACCCCCCCCACACAGTTTCAACAAAGAAAACTCCCCTGTTGATACTAGCACATCATGAAACCTAACAGGAACATCGAGTATATGGAAAAAAATCCGGAAGCTGCACGGCAGGCGGAGCCCACAAGAAGCACAGGGCCTGCGGTGCATTCACCTGTCTCCGCGGAGGAGACTTCGCCTTCCGGGAAGTGGTAATGGCTCCAGATTCATCTGGTAGGCGCTGATAGTTCCGACAGACGCGTCCGCCTAACAGCCCGTTTGGGGGCGCGGCATTGTGAACTAATTGGGGGGGGGCGCAGATAAAGAAACAGGTTCGCCGAGGGCTCGTGGAGATTCGGCCGTCGTCTTTTGTGTAGGCTCTGACGGCATCTCGTGTCGGCATATCGCTCGCGGAGTAAGCATTTAAAGTACATTGCTCCTCTGCG
The DNA here is from genome assembly GCA_017312745.1 of Gryllus bimaculatus. NCBI lineage: Eukaryota > Metazoa > Arthropoda > Insecta > Orthoptera > Gryllidae > Gryllus > Gryllus bimaculatus. The sequence continues at coordinate 8,101,539 of BOPP01000030.1, forward strand.
TCATGATAACTGGAAGTGCGCTGTTTGTAATCACCGCTCGAGTGACCATAAGACCTCCTGAGATGAACTCGCCGGTCCTGCAGATTGAAGACTGCTCTTTGTTTTACGTCTTGTAGAGGAAATGTGTAGGCTTCATTTAGCTGTTTCGGATTGATTAGTTGATTGATTGCTTGATTGATTAATTACCATCATTTAAAAGTTGATATATTACTGTGTTTCGCGAAGTATTTTTTTCGCCGATTTTAGGATGGTAAAGTATTACAGCAGGTGAGTAACAAAACTGCTGTAAATATGAAAAAGCCGCAAGAACCAAGTTATATTCTCTCAGTTACAATTAACTTAATATTCTTTCATTTGGCGAATCATGGTGTACGAATCATGAGTATCGAAAAGATAAACATAATCGCAGTTTAAGAATTTACTTCTTACTCTTGAATTCAAGTTAATACGAATTTTGACGTTAATCCATTTTATTCTTTTGTTGCACATTTATAAAATTAGCTAGTTTGTAGTGAAAAACAATTCGAAGTTGCTTCATATTTTTTATCAATGAAACAATGAAAAAACAATCAATTAAATTAATACCGTGCTCCCATCCTTTCAAACTACGTATTTCATCTCATCTCTTCCCCTCTTGAAGCCCGATTGCCGATGAGTTGGCAAAGTAGAGCAAAGCAGAATAAAGCCAGGCGCGTGGGAGGTCGAGAACCATACGCCACACGCAACCTCAGAGGCCGCGTAGGCGTCCGGTAGTTTCCGGTGGCTGCACGGCTACCTGCGCGCCGCTACGCTCTGGCGCTGGCGACGGGGCGGGGGTGGCGGCGGCGGAGCGGCTGCGAGCAGGTGGCAGAGAAAGTGGCACCCCACCTACCGCAACCAAAACCATTCATGCGCCATCACCACCGCCGCGCCGCAACCCTCGCCAACCCTCGTCGCCGCACCGCCACAACCACCGCTGTCTTCGTCACCGCCCCGACCCTGGCCTTCCCCTCCGCGCCCGCCTCCGCCCCCTGCCTCCGCCCCGCCTCGCCCCGCCTCCGCCCCCCGCCTCGCCCCGCTCCGCCCGCCGCCTCGCGCCCCGCCTCCGCCCTGCCTCCCCCCCGCCTCGCCCCCGCTCTCGCCCCCGCCTCTCCGCCGCCTACGCCCCCGACCTACGCCCCGCGCCCCGCTCCGCTCCCGCCTCCCCCCGCCTCCACTCCCGCCTCCGCCCCCCTCCGCTCCCGCCTCGCCCCCGCCGCCTCCCGCTCCCCGCCTCGCCTCCGCCTCGCCCCCCTCCGCCCCCCGCTCCCGCCTCCGCTCCCGCTCCCGAGGCCCTGCCTCCGCCCCGCTCCGCCCCGCCCCCCGCCTCCCCCACGCCCCCGCCTCCGCCCCCTGCCTCCGCCCCCGCCTCCGCCCCGCCTTCCGCCCCCCGCCTACGCCTCCACGCTCCCGCCTCCGCCCCCTGCCTCGCTCCCGCTCCGCCCCCGCTCCCCTTGCTCCCCGCCTCAGCCTCCGACCACCTCCACCATCCGCCGCCTCCGCCGTTGCGAGACCCCATCAGTCGACGCGGTCGCCGTCCACCACGCTCCGGGGCCACCGCCGAAAAACACACCACAACCAGTTAAATAAATTACTACTCAAAGCTCGGAAGCACACCGCGCCCGGGAAAAACGCAAACTGGCGGTAACACGGGTTCTCAGCGTCCGCCCTTATGCGCGCCCGCCTTTGTTCCAGCTGGAGCGGATCCTCCTTGAGGTTCCCGAACGCCTCATTGCGCCAGTGCTGTTTAATAACCACCCTGCGCCCGGGCCGATTGCGAGCATGAAGCATACATTCATGCGTAGCACGTCGAAATAGGGATTTTTAAGACAATCTTCTGCACTACAAATGTGATGTTCTTTAAATATATTTGTATATAAATATTTTATATTTATATAATATATAGAATATATTGTAATATATAATATATTATAATATATATATTATATAATATATATAATTTTACTATAAATTTGACAATTAACAAGTGTGTAAGTTGAACACTAAAATACCGAGATTAATCCTAAAAAGCAGAAGACGTTCAACATACGTTGAGGAGCAGAAGAACTCCGAGAACATCTGTCATGTTCACATTCACCAAGTAAATTCACGGAAATAAAAATGGACTAATATTTAAACAACAATGGTGTAAGGTAGCCTATTAATGCAGGTACTGCTACTTACGCGTCACCTTTACATGAAATGAAACCTGTAATTTCATTAAGGTCGAAAGAGTTGAAAACAAAATAACTCATTCCAGATCGCTGGTTGAGCGTCAATAATCCAACTTATCTGTCATGATGACTCACTACATGATGTCTCACTGCATGGAATCAAAATTGCAGATTCATTACTTGTGAAAAAAACATAATCGCGTATTATTATAATATTTAAAGAAATGGAATACCAAATATTATTTCCTTTCATCACCACAGGATGATGGCTTCACTATAATATATCAAATCATTAATGATCCTCGTACCTGACATGGTAGTCTATTGCACGTCAGACCGTTCTCCCGGAAACGATGAACCAATGACCTCCCTCCTTTAGAATTCATTAAGTAATTAATTAAATTGGTTATTCACATTTTTATCTAGCGGACCATTTATAAGGCCCAGGGGCAAATTCTTGAAATGTAAGAACTTTTTAGACAGCAAATACATAAACAAATATATTCACATGAGCTGCACTTACATAAATCAACATAGATATATTACGTCATTTTCTATCTGCCTAAAACTTTCCATATTTACGAAAATTTAGAGATGCAGTCAGGAAAAAAGTACCAAACATTTCGATAGTTTCCGCCTTCAATGTCAATCGTAACTACTGTAAAGCATAATCCCGATGCACGCGATTCTAAAATCTCACGGAGTTCTCGTGAAATAACTTTAGATTTGTTCTCTCAAATGTAAGAGTAATGGTAAATTATTATTCTTTCGAAAGAATAAAGGATTTACAGAATACATAATTCCGCCATCGTCTACGTTTTATTATCTTTAAAGGACGAAACATGCCTGTCGAATTAAAATACATATTTCTACTATTACTTAGGCCAAAAACTAATACTTTTAGACATCTTAGAGACTTTTTTACTAACAGTTCTACATGAAAACGTTCACAAAAGGTGATTCATATTTAAAGAATAAATTTTAAAAAATTAAAATGTTAATTTTGACCATTCTATTATGTTCCAGATTATCTTTCTCGTTATTCTTAATTTGTAATTCACTGTAAATCAATATCACTCTTCTATTATTTACCAAAATGTATAATATTTCCAGCAGTTGAACAATTACAAACGAGCCTTTCTAAAAAGTCCTATTTATGAAGCATCCTTTTTCTTAGATCTACAATGCAATGTTACTACAAAGAGTTTCATTGAAACGGACTTCCGGCCAATTTATTAAACTCGCAGTCCGCTAATTAGTGGTATGCAAATAAAAAAAATTATTGCTCTATAGTAGTCCAGTGCAGTATGTTTCAATTCACGATAACTGAAACGATAGTCACGCCTCTACCTCTTGGCAAATGTTCCAAGTTCTTAGTTAATTAGTTTCTCCTGTCGTCATTATAATGTTAATAGATTGCCTTCCTTTTCAAATTTAAACTTAATTATTTGTGATTTAATTAGTAGGAAGATTCATGAGACATTTGTATTAACAATGAAATGATTCAAAAACGATTGAAAGTGCCGATGAAATCGAAATTGTTGGGAGATTCTAGGAGAGCAACATTAGGTTCACGTGGAAGCAAAGAGTACCCAGATTACTTCCAAAATTAGTAAGTTTGTTTGACTTGCTGAATAGAAAATAAAGCTTTAAAATACTTAAGCAAATGCCACTGTCACATCCTTTTGAAAAAATATATTTACATTGAAGTTCATGATAATTACTCAATGGGAATGCTCCATTGATAAAATGTACGGATCTATATGGTATTCATTATTCCAACTCGATATATAACAACATCTATACGCAGTTCTGGTTGACGCTTTCTACTTGTAATATGATTGGTCTTCACAAAGTAAAAACATTGGGTCTTTTTTTGACATATCAGAATCATTTTGAAGATTCATCTATTTCTTCTCTATCCAATCATCATATATATTGCTTCAAAGGCATAGTTAGGATACATGGCATTTTTCCTGCAAACGAAAACAATAAATGTTATTTTAAATGAAACAAACGTTTTAAAATCTAATCTTTAATCTTGAGGTTAGGTGAATTTGAGGGAGGTAACACTTTTCATATGCACTTCCTTGAGCCACGATCTACTTTAAGTTTCGAGTGTCATGTGCACTCATGCAACAAAGTCTCAGGCTTAAGATGGTTTCAAAGATCATGCCTACGTCGCATCATCTTGGCACACCTCTCGTGTCTTTGCTGCCGCCTCTTCCCGTCATCCGCCTTCCTCCCCTCTCCCGAGGCCCCCTCCGCCAGCACCGCAGCCTCCCCGCTCGCCGGCGCCGCCCCTCCGCCCGCCGGCGCGTCCGCCCCCGCGAGGCCCGCTCCGTGCCGTTTCGGTGGCCCGCTGCGGGCGCAAGCATGGCCGCCACCTTGCCGCTGCGATGCTTGGGCAGCAAGGGTGACTGGCGGCGGCCGCAGCTGTGGTTTTGCCGCTCCGCGAGGCGGGCCAATCCGTCGCTGACGGCGGCGCGGGGGCAGCGGCCACCAGACAGCTAAGAAGTCGCTTCGTCGACCGTCGTCGCCACCGCCTTCCTCGCCACCCCTGTGCAGTCCGCGACGCGCCGCTGCGTCTCGCCCGCGCCGCCGTCGGCTGGCAGCGCCGCCGCCGTCGGAGAAAATGGCCGCCCGCGCAGCCGCAATCTCGCAAAAACCGTCCGTCCCGCCCGCCTCCCGCCCGGCACAGCTCCCTCGACGCCGTCGCCGCAAAACCGCCGTCTCCAGCCGCCATTTTGTTTGTTAACTTCGAACGTGCTGTGAATGCAGTGCGCCCGTAAACGGTTTAGGATATAGAACAATATCACCCCAGCCACACCGCAAAGTACCGTGCCATGCGTGCACAAATAGCTTCGGGATAATTCTCACTGGGAATGCCGCTCGCTCCAGATGTCATTTTGGGAAAATTGGACTTAATGAGGCCTGCTCCTAAAGGGGAACATGGATATCGCAATCAAAAGCGGGGTAATAGTGTCAGGGGTGACATAATTGCTAAACCGACAACCGGCCCACTCGCCCTGGACGGCGGCCAGTGCCCGTGAGATTCCGACGCCCTGCCGGCGACGGAGGCGGCGGCGGCGGAGTCTTGTCTGGGCGCGACGCTCCTGAGCTGTTTACCGCCCGCGCGAGGTGCGCACCTCTGAGGCCTCCTCCCTAACGTCAATTACATTGAAATCCGACGCCGCCCCTTCTTTACGAGTCACTGCGTTTTCGCTAAGTACCTAAGCTTAACGTACGACGCAGCGTGCCTACCCAAGGATTTCTGCATGCGTTTGCGCGTATGTTGGATATCTTTTTTCCTGCAGGACGTCGCCCTCGTGCGCTCGCTAATGACTGGTCTTGTTTATTTCGAATACGTGATGCAAAGATAATGAGTGTAAAGTTGGAGAGTGCCTTCGACTACTTTTTCTTGTGATGGTAGCATGAAAATATGAGTTCAGAGTGGTTTGAATTTCCATAATAATGTAATTAAATTATTTAAATATATAATTTGATAAAATGGTCACAAATTTAAAAAGATTGTAAACGCCATCTGAACATTTGCTTGTGTTACCATGATTAAATCTCATCATTTTAATTTTGATTGAATTAATGAGAAATTAAATAGACATCAAAGTACTCGTCCATTCCGATCATTCATTTCTTATACTCCCGTAATAAAGTACCTTATCATAAATATTGTAGGTGTAATTTTATATTTGGTAATAATTTTGAGCACGTAGTTTTTAACAGACTTAAAATGTTTGTACCGTCATCCCCTTGGTAAGTTTTTTTATGTTTTGTGAGAAAACTGTCGTTAATTTTGAGAGGATCCTTGACTGCCCATTTTTAAGACAAGTTAATAGAAATGTTTGGAGACAAGACAATGTAAAAATTGTAAAAATAGTATTTCTGAATGAAATACTCATATACCTTGGGCATTTCCTTACTCGTGTCGCCCGGATGTGACTTAAACAATACTAGCTCAGCATGGCGCCCCAGGCGGGAATTTTCATGTTTGTAACGCTTTGCAAGTTCATAGTGAACACAAATTTTAAACATATTACAGTTGCCCCGGCCATCTAACCGGGCAAAGAAGTTAAAAAAGTATGGATTAAAAAAATCGCTTAAGTTTTTGTTTCATAACAAAAATTGATTTAATTATCGCCAGTCTGCTGAATCGAGCCTTAAGAAATTTTGAAAATGTTGGAAAGAGATCAGTAATTCAAAGAATTTCAACATGCACTTGTAGGTGCATTAAAATCTTCAAAATACGTGGTTTTCTAATTTTTTTTCAGTTTTCTAAATCCTCGAACGAAAAACTAAATTTTGGGGCATTATTTTTGGCCTGTTGAGAGGAATCGAACGAGCTATGATCGCTTCTGCAGGTACTGTAAGTCACCAAAAACGCATTTTATTTTTTAATATTATATTTAGATTGCGGGGAGGGGCGGGATTTTCTGGATAGATCTGCATGATAATAATAATTTCCCCAACAAGAAACCAAATCGGCAGACACTTTATTTGTCTCCATTTGCTGATCAGAGGTGGTCTAACCTGACGGACAGACGCAAGTTACTGGATTACCATATAAGGAATAATAATTGTGGTCACGTTTGAACCTGACCACAAGAGGTGAAATTGGCAGAAACGGATTAAGTATAACAGTCGATGCCTCTCCAGCGTTGCTGATTAGGAGTTTTTAAACTTCGTCGGAACCGTTTTTTTTTTTCCTCCACTGGCTACGTACCTAGTATTTCGATCAATTCCAATCAATACCAAGCGAATGCCGGAGATGTACGCAAATACACGGACCACGTGTGCGATATTATCATCATCATCATCATCATTCTTGTTCTCGTCTATCCTCTTAATTCAACTATACCAATGCCTTATTTTCCATGGCAAGGCTGTCGTCATCAGGCCTGCTTAGTCTGACCACGCACATTTTTGTCTCGTTATGGTGATCCTTTTGCCATTTTTCAGTGAAAGGTGTCACTTGAGGACGAAATAGATGATTTGTATATAGCTCATAGGGGGCTCTCACCCTGCAACACTTGTCGGGAGCTTAGATCTTGACCCGTCTGGGACGGTTCCCAACTATTGCAAGCCTCTTGGTGGGTCGGCACAAAATCTCACCTTCCATTGAGGTAAAAAGATCAACCGCTTGCCTACTATAGCATACATGATTCTCACGGATTAGCACACAAAATACGGTTATTACTTTTCATAAAGAGTAATTAACGCGTCCAAAAACACGAAATATTTTCTCACTAACCGGAGACAAACATTCCAGGCAATTGTGCAGTTTTTAAAATAAAATTCCATTTATTTCGTTCCATCTTATCTAAATATTTTACAAATAACGTAATATGCCAAATTATGTTTTAACGTTATTCATAAAAGCTGTCTCATTTGCTTTTATGAATTGATTTTTTGGTTATTCAAGGCACGTCAACTACCAGGGTCTTTATTCCCGTAAGTGTTATGCATGTTTTTTGCTCGGGAGGTTGCAGTGATCTTTCCCTCGCTGTATGGCGAGATTCGGCACCGATCTACCGTCGGCTAGTGGATTTTTTCCGTAACCAGGTATCTCCTACCAGCGAGGCACCGCCCCAGCCGGGACAAGCTCTAAGCTCATGACGGGTCTCTCGGCATGAGTGGTAGTATAGTGTATGTTAGTATAAGTGTGTGTGTAAGGGATGAGGATAGGAGAAGAAAGAGGAAGGTGAGATTGAGCGCGGTCCGTGGCCCATGTATTTGGGTACTGCTCCGGCATTCGCCAAGTGTTGATCGTAATAACCACGGAAAACCACCGATCAGAGCAGTCGGTCACTAGAATTCTCCTGCAGACAGCGATTGAATTTGACATAGCAAACAAGCTAATGTCGAATATACTGCCACCGTCGGGACTTGATTCTAGGACTACCGGTCAGAGGGACTGCAGTGACACCACCGTAACTTTTTATTACACCGCCCTAAGAATCATTTCGTAGAGGTGTAAGATTAAGAAGTGTTATTAGATTATTCAAAAAAATAACCTTGTGACTGATTTAATAACTCTTTTAATTCCTCTGTAATTATGCAGGAAAATCTCTTCGGAGATCGGTCTTTGTTATAGTGAGTTCTTTTGCAGAAATATTTTTTTAGATGTTGCTGTTCGTAAAAAGTTATCAAGAACCGTGACAATAATATGTAGTGAAAGTAAACACAAACATGTTTGATAGATAACTGCCTAGGTGGAGAAAAAGTAGTAATATTTCTATCTGAAAGATACTATCAGTTTCTAAAAAAGAATGCAACAATGTAATGAGAGTTGTGATATATTATACGCACACACATACATATATTCACATTCATACACACAGTAAAACCCTCAAAGTAACTTAGTTGTAAATTTTCATTGTGATTTTTCGAAGAATCATTAAGAAATTCATCCTTGGCATCTTAGTTAGAAAATCAGTACCTAGAAATAAAAAAAGCACATTTTAATTTCATGAAATTATTTCTTTAGTACAAAAATTTGCAGTATACGTTTCCAAATGATTTTCTTTTGAGAATATGAAGTACTCTAGAAGAAAGAGTGTATTTTCACTTCCTGTTTAAGCAATTATTACTCGTTGAAATTAAAAATCACCATATGTGATCTTAATACCAGGAAGAGTTGAGAAAAACCCGCAGATGGGGAAATAAAATACTCAGTTAGGTTCATACAAACCTCCCGTTCCGTGCGGGAAACAATCTTCATAGAACCAGGAAAAGATCTACAGCACACAACCGCAGTTTCAGAAGCGACAGGTTATTAGTTAAGAAAAGAGGAAACCAGAATCCACTTCCTCGTCTTGAGCGAGCATATTGCTCTTCGTGCCACGCGCCGCTGTGTCCGACTCACGCATCTCGTGACGCAGGTCGTTAGAAGGAAGCGACGCGAGACGGCAGACTTGAAAGGCCGCCCGCGTCGCATTGCCGACGGACTGCGGCTTCGTTAGACGCAAACCCCGCGTTCCCGGTTCATGCCCCGCTCCAAGCACCCTCCTCCCCATTCGCCTCCCACCGCGCCGCACTTCGCCTCGCCCCCTTGCGCCCTCGCACGTTATTACAAATTATCGTGCCGAGGGGAAGAGGGAGGTACTTGTTGTTACCGCCTACCTCGCGTCAGCGAAAGGAACTTGTTAGCTATTATATGGATGTTCGAAGCCGTGTAACAGAATTACACAAACGGTACAGAGCTCCGGTGTCCGATAACGCGACAATAAATTCTGAAGAAACGCCTGCCGTGTTCTGGAGTATTGTTACACCGGCGACGAAGACCACGTGCATTTATCTCCTTCGCGACACCCACAAGTTGTGGCAATTAAGGCGGGGGAAATCTTGGAGAAAATTCGAAGTGAAAACTTGTTGAATAATGCAAACTACCTTTAATATAATTCCTAATAATCGGAAGCAATAAATAATTATAAACGATATTTAATCATTTTACATACTGACATCAAAAAATTACATTTACCCTCTGAAGAAGAATCTCATCGCGTCGCATTATAGTTCAAAGGTGAGTGCGGCACTCACCGCACTTAAAATTACTGTTAAAGTAGAACTAACTATATCTGTTCATATTTTCTTTATTGCACAATGAAAACAGCAATAAATGGATATTTTATATGATTTTTCTATATTTATTCGTGTGCTGTTTAATAATTTGGAAAAAAAACTTGGAAGATGAGAAAAATGGAAAACTATTTCATATCGAGACATAAACAACTTAATGTTAAGTGATTTAAGGGTTATACATTGATCGACAGGAATAGTTTACACAAGACTTATCCGATATTTTCCTGGTGTTTCGTTGTATAGTTCGTGCTGGATACTTGTGAACTTAGGCGACCGTTGAAGTCCGGGCAAACGTTCGCATTTTAACGGTCAAGTGCACAGATACCTCGTGCGAACTCTAAATAAAGAAAAAGTACTGTTATATTCTCGAAACAGCTGTTGTAATCTGGATATCCAAAAACCTTTCTTACTTTTTTTTAGAAAAAGACAGAAAAAGGTTCTCCATAATATTATAACAATCAAAAGAGATCATAAAACTTTAACATTCAATTCATTCGTTTTTTCTGTGAATCTTGGACCAAAATTGATTTGAGACGATAATTTTGCTAAACTCAAAATTAGAATAAAAGACAATTAAATTTAGTAAGTTCAGTATTAAACAATTTGTTTTATAAGAATTTTAGTAACGTAATTTCTCCGCAAAAAATCATTTTGCCGTGGATCAAGGATGAGCGCGCCACTCATTTCTTTCGCTCTCCGACACATGGCTCCACTATCTCGGGATGACGGCTTTATTCGGGTATACAATCGAGTTCCTTTCATATTAATATTTTATGAGTATTAATTTTCCAAATAACAGATAGACAGAACTACAGTCGGTTAGAGTCGTTGAAAGACGAGTAATGAACGTACTGAACGTAGTAAAGAGAAAGTACAGATTGTCACCGATTGTCAATCACCGATTTTGTACCCAAAAACTCGTATTATCAGATCCAGATACCGAAAACGCTGATAAACCTTTTTCCTATATGTAGTAAATTACTTCCCCTAACACGTAACGTAATCTTGATGTTTTGTGGGTCCTTCATTCAGAAAAATTTATTGACGACAAAATCAGAGTGTACCTGACCATCTGTGCACCTGTAGACAACGTTAGAGCCTATAAGGACCTAAACCGTTCAGTCGATTTTCTCTACAGTTGATATTCACCTATCGATTTTCATGAACTTCTGAGCCGTGCGGATTAGAAATGGATATTTTGATTTTGGAAGGATACTTTAGATGAATTCTGAATTCTCGATATCATTTTCAAAATTTTCTTCAACATGGCTCCATGTCCTCGGATAGCGGTAAGGTGGCTGGAAATTAGCTAGGTGTAATTTGCGTTAAAATCTCTGAATTTTAGAAAATTTTACAACTTTAAAATTTATCGGTGGCCTCGTACAACTTCAATATTTAAGATAAATATATCTCTTTAATTAGACCACTTGTTCAAAGACAGATCTTAAAATAAACCCACGTACAATTTTTTGAAAATCTGAGTAGTTTTCCCGAAATTTTGCAGGAAGTGTAGGCAACATCAAACATTTCCTCCAACGTGGCTCCAAATCATTTTTTTACCTTTTTTTTCGTGTGTATCAAAGAATCGTAAAAAAATTGGTTCTGGTACCATTTTTGGCAATTTTTTTGTATTTTCGAAACTTGCAAAAAACAATTCAAAAGCACAAGTTTGAAGACAGACATTTTATTTAATTGAAACCTGTTGTAAAATGTTGCATTTATAAGAAAATTTCACAAACAATTTTGTGAAAAAACTAGTAATGTTTGCGTAATTTATGCTTGAAGCAAATGCAATTTATAAAACGAAATTCTCTAAAAATTATCTTGAAAAAATCTTCCAAAGTTTTCCTTAAATGTTTTTTAGTAATAGAGCTAAGGATGCTTAGAACTGGAACAGGTCTCATCTTTGTTGAACTCTCTGAATTTTCGAAAATTGTTAAAGCTTGAAATAATAAATATGATCTGTTATAGCAGCACTAGTTTCAGGTAATGTGAAATAAGTGTTCTAATACGAGTAGGAATGCATTCAAATTTCTCTAACAAAAACCTTTCCGGGTACCGCAAGACACTGTTTAGAATACTGATCTGTGATTCTACAACTCTTCATACAGAAGAAATGAGAAGTCATTTATTTTATAGAAAACTATCACAGAAATCCGTAAAATTCTACCAACTTGTTACAAGTTATATTAGGACCGGACTTCGGAAATACAAACTTGAGACTAAAAATTTTGTAATAAATTATGTATTAAATAACTAATTTTTAAAATCGATATGTTGCAACCTATAAAGAATTTATTCATATTCTGTCATCTGTTTCATTGCAACATCAATACAGTCAATGTAGTTTCAACTTAAAATTAAAATTTAAAATTAGAAGATTCTATTTGTATTTGCCAATATAAGAAAAAAGTGTATTCAGAGTTACTGGCATCATGATCATTGCTGTTGAAATGAATTTAAGAAAATAATTTAAATTTTAATATGGTATTAACAGATACTTTGTATTATTATTTGCAAACATTTTTACTAGACATACAGCAATAAATACTGGTACGTAAGTACTATCATCTATATTTCTTTGTTTTCGACTTTAAAAATTATGTTCATTCAGTAACAATGTTATTTAGTCATTTAATGTATAATGGTATCTTTTGTTAGAAATGTCCATGTCATAGATATCATAGGCATGCCGCTTGGAAACTGGAAAATATCTCAAGTGTTTTTCAAGTACTTTACTGCTGTTTTACTTTTTTTGATATATTGAGGTGCAATTAAACGTTTTTTGGATTTAATAGTCCTTTCGAAAGTTCATAATTATTTTCGTTTTGATTTTTCAAAGAATTGCATACCAACATACATAATTTCCAATTTGTCTCAATTGTCATTAACTAGGTAAATTAAGAACTCGAACGCTATTAGATCGTTGCGTTTATCCGAATGCACTTCAGACATATTAATGCTCACCTTCTTTTTGAAAACAGTGCGTTTTTTTGTGTGCCCGTTGCGTGGAATAATAATAATATGATTATGTTTTTATGTTACTCCGGAAACCTGTTGTACAATGTTGGTTTGCCTTCACTGTCTCATAGATTTTTCTATGACAACGAAATGTCTATGTATTATTTAGTTTCTTTTGAATGACGTAAACTTTTTGCCGTGGTAGTAAGAATGCTTGAAAATAATATTTACTTTGACAATATATCACCAGAATTCTCCTAATACGTCGTCACAAGATCCATTCTAGCGAGCATATCATCCAGTGTCCTGGAGATGGTTAGTTGTTTTGTAACTATTTACACGGATTGAAATACTGAAGCGTTTTAACGTTTTGTTGGTTCAGATAATTTAAAAAAGTATTTTGTAACACAAACAGAAACAAATCTTTATATTTACTCGAATTTTGTAAACATGACGACTGGATCACATCCTGCGCTTCTTGAACTGGAACGAACTGAAATAAATCGTCTATTCGATAAAAGAGAAATAAATTATATTTTTAGGCAAAGAAAGCAATATGAAGCTGGAAATATTCGGAAAATACTAACTGGTAAAACTCATCACCTAAGATATGTAGGACTGGAAATGGAAATTTTAAAACTGATCACGTTTCGCATTCATCTATTAAAAGACAACTCTCTGAAGTTGGAAATGCAAAGGGGCATTCTTGAACGGATTGCTTCGTTGTTTAAACTTGTGACGTGTCATTTCCGCCATGATCATCGCCCGTGGCTGTGGTACATAAACTTCTGCAAGAAACTGGAGCTACGAGACAGTGTTAATCAAATGCTGGAAGCTCTTGTTTGCATGCACGGTGACAAACCTAAGACTTGGAAATTGGCTGCGAGATGGGAATTCGAAGAAAAGTGTTCTGTCCGCACAGCACGACAGTATATTCTGCGCGGACTTCGATTTCTTCCGTACTCTACATTATTGTACAAGGAAGCGTTCCGTTTGGAACTAGAATTCGCAGATCAGTTGCGCAAGAAAATGAAAGAAGTGGAATGTGCTAAGCGCGGTAATATTGGCTTCCTCATGGCGAGTGCTCGAGACATGAAGAAATCTGATATCTCATTGGATATTCCCGAGAATCGAAGTCGCCTTATCACTTCAGGGGGTCTTGCGGAAGTGGTATACGAAGTTGCATCTACAAAAATACCTGATGTCGAGTTTATATCCGAATTGTTGAAAATCGCAAGATCTTACAATTTCACGGCTGAATTGCGGTCGAAAATTGTCCGAAATTTGTGTTCGCAATTTCCCGATAACCCACGCACATGGGACACAGTAGCTCGTAATGAACTACGTGGGCTGCGATGTTTCCCTGAACACCTTGTGGACGAAACGTTCCCGGAAAACGATTCAAGGAACACCAATCTCTACACCCGCACTCTCAAAGAACGCATAATGAGGTGTGTGGCTGCGTACACCTACGCGGTGAAGACGTTGCCCACCAAGGAAATGTGGTCGCTGTATCTGGACACGCTGGTAAAACTCAATCGCAACGAATACTCAACCGCGAGATTCCCTAAGCTCAAAGAAAAGTTTCTTTTTAAAGGTTTTGTCCAAGCTCACGAGGCGGGACTCATCGAGGAGAAATATTACCTCTACTGGGTGCGATTTGCAGCGTCTGGTCAACGAAGAAAGTTAGGACAAGTCCTCCGCGTGGTTTCCGAGAAGCTCCCTAACAACGTCGGCTTGTGGCAGATGCGGCTCAGTTATTGCTTGTCCAATGGTCTTGAAGACGAAGCTGTTACTGTTTTCAACGATGCTCTCGTTCACTTAGAAAACGAGGTAGGCTCACTTTTGTGTCTCTGGACTTCCATATTGGAACACAATATAACGGATTCAAATCCGATTATTGAAACGTTGTTCCAAGAAGGTATGAAACCGAGTTCTCCATTGGGATGGCACCTAAAACCAATGTACCTCGAATGGCTGGCTTCAACCAAAAGCATCGACGAAGCACGAGCTGCGTATGAAATCATGATCACCGAGCAGCCATCGTATATTCAAGTTCACTACACCATGGCCGAGATGGAATTCGCCAGAGATCCCCCGGATCTCGATCGGGTCCGCCGTTGTTACGAGATAGCATGCGAGCAGTTCGGCTCCAGCAGCCCCGATGCCTGGGCGCAGTACGCTAAACTCGAGTTGTTGAGAGGCGACCTCGAGAGTACGTACGAAATCCAACGCCGCGCTTTGGAGGCGCTCAGTCCGGACGATACGGATGAGTTTATATGCAAGTACAGTTTCTACAGGAGCAGCATATCACCTTCACACAACATCAGGCGATCGGACAGGACGTAAAAATTAAGAAGAGTCAATGATGAGTTTTTAATATTCAGTTACTTAATTTTGAGAAAACTCTTTAAAAAAACCAAATATCATTTCTTGAAATAACTATTCCATTTTGAATTTGTACCTGAATTTTTAAGACATTTATTTTGAGCATTCACTCTTTTAACTATTCAGTATTCTGCCTCAAAACAGTGTATTTTAAATAGAATGTATTATTTTCCTTTGTATAACGTATTATCTCTACAATAAAAAATGATTTAGTATAAAATTAATTGTTTCATTTCTAACATTCTCTTTAGTACGCATTGATTTCGTTTTCTACATTTTTTATTTTAAAAAAAACTGCTACGTTACTTGAAACAATCAGTGAAACGTGACTTAACTACTGAAATATCCTCCATTAAAATTTTTGATAGACTTTGTTTATCGTTAGTGAGCCTCTATTACCTCACAATTATGACCATATTGTTGCATACTAACTAGTAAGAAAAAATTTAATGAATAATTTGCAAAAGTGTACTTAAGAATTTAAAATTAAAACTATTTTTAACAATACACTTGTAATAGCGTCTACCAAATTATTTGCATCATTACTTATCAATACCAAGACGTTTATGTATTTCGAGCAAGTGAAAATAAAAATGAATTGATGATTAAATATTAAGAATAATTAAAGGATATAAAATTTTTAATTAAAGCAAACTTAGCTTTCCCACGATATCAATGTGAAGCGGCACAGATGTACAAAGGGATATTTTCGTTGTAGTCTGGATGATTACGTTGGTCTCAAGTTCTTGCACGAAGATTGGTGGTGATATATTTTCGTCGTCAATCCTAAGCTTGTAGAGAAAATATGTTTTGTAAAAATATGTAGAAACAAAAATAATAATATATTTTAATAGAGCTACGTAAAGGCTGTACAGTTGTTTGGGAGCGTAATGCATCATTCAAAGTTGGTGCATTATAGAAAGTAATGATTATCAGCGCATTTCTGCATTCCATATTTTGCTAATTCTAGAAGTCTCTAATTCTAGTAGTTTCGCTTACTCTAGTTCTCCTTAGTTTCCTCCATTGCTTCTATATTTTCTGTTCTCTTAGAACGACAAATAGAGATATGAACATTCCACTTTAGAAACATAGACTCCACCCTACAAGAACGCCCACTTATAGTACGACAGGTTAACGGCAATTTCAATAGAAATTTCACATTTGCCTAGTATTTTCACATGACGAATGAATTGAAACGGAAAATTTACAGCAGAATACGACTCTCGCACACAACGCCAAGCACGACTACACATGAATCACGTTTATTTCTCACCTACCGCCTTCGCAATTCACACCATACATGTGTATTCACAGTAACTCAGAGCTAGGCGCACAAATCTCGCGGAGGAACACTTGCTGATATCTCGAGATTACAGGGAGAGCGTGCCGCGGCTGAATTACGCTTATGTTATTTAGATTAGTCAAAATAAATACGTCGGACAAGTTATTTGGGCGCGCGGAGCTGTGATTAGGCTGGCGTGCGATGGTATCGAGGGCACGTTAGCACTCGCCTACTTTACGAGCGGACCCTCGGCGCTGCCGGGAACGGGGCGCAGCGACGGCTTGTTCCGCGTCTGCCTCGTTCCCGCGCCTCTGCAATGCTCCGGTGGAAGGCGCGAAGTCGTTGCTGAACACTATGATTTTTTTATCGGACATACTCATGAAACTACTTTATTAGTGTATTTAACTATTTGTCTTGTAGTTTAAGTTACTTGTGATAAATTACAAGGATGTGTTTCATACTGAACTATTTATGATTACGTAGTGTACACTAGAAAGAGCTGATAAATAAAAATTAAAGGTACAATCAATTTGTACATTTCAATTTTAATTCTATATTCCATGGTGGCAGCAGAGGAACTATTATCCTTTAAGAATCATTCACCACAAAGAATATTTTAGTGGTAGATACCTCCTCAATCCTTTATTAATAATCAATATTAATTCCGTTGTGAAATTGAACATAGTTTCAATACTTACATATAACTATCATATTTACGTGAGTGAAACAAACTACTGAAGTTCTTTCTATTAGTGAAAAAATAATTTATTTTAGAAGATGTGTTCATTTCCAGCATAGAGAGTACACGTAAAGAAAATGCCTAAAATAAATATTATATTAACTCCAAATATTAGGAGATGTACTTCGAATCATAGCAAAACAAATCGGATATTAATAAAGTGTCATATTCATAACAATCGAAGTACAAAAAAGAAGGGTTGGAAGACGATTGAATATTTTCAGAAGATAAGGCGTTAAATGTTGAACACTCCTATCATTTCAGTGGGAACCCCAGGTCTGGCAATAATAAAATCCGCTATAGGAAATTACGATAACGAAGAAAAAATAAAATAAAATGAACTGTAAATGAAAAAAGTAAAACAGTTGAAAATATTTATAACTTTGATTCCTAATTTTTCCTAAAAACAAAATAAAGGATGATGTTTTCCTGGGACGACCGGAAGTTTGTGGAGGTATGGACGTTGAGTAGGCTGTGGGACACGGCGACAATGCACGGCCAAACGGAACGATGCAGATCTATCTCAAACTACGGCGGACAATTCTGGATAATTCCTGATGATGTCCAAATGACGATGTTCGATCTCGAACAATGATAGACAATATGAGCGATAAGCGAACACACATTTATTTCCGGGTGTATCAATGAAGTATGTCATTTTCCAGTAAGTGTATTGAGTGCTGTATGGTAGAGGTTTTTCCTCCTGCTGAAAGGTGTGATCAGGCACCGACGTGCAAGTCGACTTGCCGGAGAGATTCCCCGTTTTAAGTATGTCCTCTGAGTTGAGTATCCCTTCCAGATAAAGATCTAAGCTCCCCACTTTTCTCCCGATTGATTAATTAATGATTTAGTGTTTCTGGACGCGTGAATTACCACGACAACTACTCCCGAAACTGTTAATCACGTGTACTGCAAGTGTAATCTTTTATCACGGAAGGTGGCGGTGTTCCTTTCCCCCCCACGTTGTAACGTGAGATCCGGAGCCAACCTACACGTCGGTTGCTAGGTTTTCCCCCTCCAGCAATCTCCACTCCCGGGACACCGACCCAGCCGAGACAAGCTCTAAGCGCCCGGATGGTCTCCCGACAGGCGTGGTAGTGTTGTGTGAGATTGACTCAGAGGCAATGAAGGAACATGGCACAGAGGCATATAAGCATGTGTGTGTGTGTGCGCGCGTGTGTGTGTGTGTGTGCGCGCGCGTAAGGGGGGAGAATTAAAGAACGAATACGAAGGAAATATTGCCCACGGCCCGTGTTCCGTTACTTTGAATAGTGCTCCGGCATTCACCTGGTGTTGGTTGGAGAAACCACCAAAAACTACCGGACGGAGCAGCCGGTCGCTGTTCCCTACCAACCAGGTGGATGAATTCGACCCAGCTACATGACCAGGATCAAACTGGCGTTGCCTCTGAGCCAACCCAGCCGCTCGGCGCGCGCCTCGACACGCGACCGCTGTCGCCTTCTGGGAACAGAGCCCCGCAACGCAGCACAGCGCAGCGCAGGGCCGGGTGTGCCGTGTGCGCCGCCGCCCGCGCCGCCATTAAGGAGGCATAATTAACAAGTAGGCCGCCCGCCGCGCACAATGGTGTCGGCTCGTGCCACCTCGGTCTTCGAGGCGCTTCTCGTTCTTCTTCTTTTTTTCTTTCTTCCGCCCCCGCTTCCTGTCCGCTCGCCACGTGCTCACTCACAGTTTGCATAACGATCTCCGAGGGGAGCTTGAGTCATCAGCGTTTGTTCACAAGGTGAGAGGAAACATGTTCGTGAATCGTGGTGTGAACTTCAGCTGAAATATTTTAATGGAGATTTATTCCTGAAAGGTGAAAAAGGGTTCGTGAGGTGTACACGTCTTTACAAAAAATCGTTTGCCCATGGTTAAATTGTAGAAAGATGAACGACAGTATATGATAAACTAAGCTCAAATTCACTCCAATTACCACAATCCAGAATATTGACATCGTAAGTAATACAAATGCCAGAAATTTATTTACAATGTGCTGGAAAGAAAGTTAAGAACTAGGAGTTTATTGCAAATATAATGCAAATCATTAAATACGTATGAAATCATCATAAGATCTTCATGATGAAACATTTTTTCTTATTAGTTCTGTTACCAAATATAAAGCCAAAGAAGCACTGAAACGAAATGTCTTTCTGTCATAAGTTTAAAGGTCAGTGAATATCTGTAGTGCTATTTACAGACTTCGAGGAATCAGGATAATTTTTAAACTCGATAGGTGGTTTCTCATTGGAAATATACCAATATACGAATCATATTTCCCAGATTATTTCCTGGAAAATTTCCTTTAATGAAAAAAAGCCACAAAAACTTGCAATGTAGACTACAATTCTCAGCGCTGCCACGTAAATAAGAGAAGATAGCATGTATAATGCACAGTATTTAGCATTGGAGCTAGCAACCGCAGAGTCATACTATCGGGTCGAATAAGCCTGTGGATGGAAGAGAACGGAAAGATGGGTGAGTGAGTGGACTCGAAAGGAGATGAACCAAAGTGAGGTTAGGTGGGGTGGGGTGAGATGGGATGAAGTGGGGTGAGGGGAGGAGATGAGAAGTGAGGAGTGGGGGGCTGGGCGGGTCGCGACGGTGAAAGGTGAGAACGATGAGAGGGAGAGGGACTATGAAGATCAGAATCTCATGCGCGCGACCAATTACACGCCGATATTTAAATCTCACTCCAGCCGCATCCTCCTCTGCGTTGCAAATACCGGCTGTGATGGCTTTATTTGGAGTAGATCGTGCCGATGAACTTGTTCGATGCATCGAATAATTTACTGATTCTTTCGTGGAGCATGGCAGATTTCGAATGAGATAGTACAGACAGCGGTAGAGGAAAGCTAGAGATAGCGGATCTTTACGAGTCTCGCCTCGAATCGTACCAAATCATGATGATCTTGTTAATGATGCAATACACTCTCTTTACGTAAATAAGATGAAGTGTAGAGTTGCAATTTAAATCTCCTCCGCTGAAAGTAAAGAGGGGAAAAATAAAAGAATAGATTTATGATTAGAGTTATCGAAAAAATTCATATCACCACATAAGAATGAAACGTCAGTTTAATAATATAAAAGGTTTTAATTTTATTATTTATTATAAAAAAGTAATGGATTAAAATTTAATATACATTTGTCAAAAGTTTACAAATTTTACCTACTTCGAGTATTCTTTGTTAGAAATATAATAAATCCTCCAGTTATTGAGTTTTGCTAATAATCTTAAATAACTTTAAAACGTCTATATATTTGAGATGGAAAAATTTAGCCAGATCTCAAAATAATACGATAGGGTTGACCTTAATGTGTTTTAGTAAGTCCTGATGAAGAAATTAAATATCTGAAATGTTGACATAACTAATTGTTTCTTTACCCACACTTACCAATCCCGTGAACTAATTTTATTAAGAAACGTTTGTATTTGCGCGTTGGTGAATACGCTTTCTACAATTGAATTATGTGATCTTCCGAGTCCAGGCCAACCAGAATTAATCGTTGAATAGCCACTACGTCATTTTGTCTTGCAGCCTTCAGCATCTATAGCAGCGTCGCCTACGGTCCTGTTGCTACTGAGATACAAAGGAAGGATCGACGCGAAGGCAGCTTTTTTTTCTGTTCGATCCCTTGATATGGTACTATCAGACAGACGATTCCTCGCCGATAGTGTCTGCGTTCCCAGTGATAACTTTCGATCGGTATTTACTTGACAGACGATCATACGACCTGACGGTCAGTGGACTTCTTCCAGAGTCTTACTGTCGCTCGTGCGTTCCATCATTACGAAGGCCGTGTTGTGTCACCACGGCCTAAGTGTCGGGCAATTTGCTGACAACCCTGCATCCTTCAGCCGAAACCATAGTCTCTCTCAAATTCTCCGAAATGTTCAAAACGCTCTCGAGTGCGTCTTCGGGGCATGCTTTTTCTTACTAACCTCCTCTGCGGATGATCTCACTGCGTCGACCGCAGTTTTGGTGATCATCTTCACTGTCATGCAATCTTGTTTTGGCGGGTGTTGCATCGCTTATTTCCAACCTCGTAGCATTGACACATTTTTCTCTAAAATTACTGTCCTCTAAATTCTTTCTTCTCTTCTCTGTTTGTTCGGAATGTACCGTATTTTCCGCAAATAGCTGTGCTGAGAGTTCCCTTTTAATCACATTATTATAAACTTTTGTTTCTTGAAAGTGGAAAACTACTGATAAACATTGTTATAACATTATAGAATACTCAATAAGATCATTAATATACTACGATAATCATTTGGATTTCAAGCAATATTCACTGGAATTTCTTATAAATATCTTGAATTAAGATATTATGTTATGATTATTTGTAGAATTTGCTTAAAACAGTTTTGATGAAACTTTTTTTAATACCACTGAAATTACGTCCTTAGATTTGTTCCGCGAACATCCATTTTGCGCGAGAACAAAGACCGGAGTCAATGTCCTTAGCCCCTTTTTCCGGCGAACATTTTGGAGTAGGAGCGAGTTAGCAATCTAATGACCATCTTTACTGACTCGGGAGGTCAGTCACATCGCGCGAGCGCTTACCTTTTTTTTTTACAATCCCTAACCTAATAACGTTGCAATTGGCAAAGTGGCGTGCGAGGGTTGTTGGAGCGCCGGCTCGGCGCGGCGCCGACTGCAGGCGCGCACCGCCCGCTGAACGCCTGCTCACCGCGCAGAACGGACGGACGGACTGACGTGCGCGCGCGCCGCTTCCGCGTCCAGACGCCTTTATGGATCGCGTTTCAAGCCGGAGCGAGAAAATCTGCCCGCCACCTCGGCGCCACACACCCATGTGTCACCGTCGAGGAGTTACTACCTGTTTGTCTTGTAGTTTACGTTACTTATATTTCTTTTAGGCATTTTCTTCACGTGTACTCTCTATGCTGGAAATGAACATATCTTCTAAAACAAATTCATTTTTTTTCACGAATAGCAAGAACTTCAGTTGTTTGTTTCATTTACTTAAATGTGATAGTTATGTGTAAGTATTGAAAATATGTTCAATTTTACAACGGAATTAATATTGATTATTAATTTAGGATGTAGAGTTTGGAGTCCGAGTTCTTCTCCTTTTCCTACCCCTTCACACGTTGATTCATTTCTCATCATATATCAACCTTATCGTCATCACTCACTATAAAGCCATTCATTCCAGGTACGGTAAAATACTAGGTTCTGTGGAGCAAAATAACGAATAATGTTACCCTAGAGCCGTATTTATTAACACAACATCATGATGATTTATTGTCTACGAAGGGCTCAAACTGCGAAAAACTGTGATATGAAGGATCTAGAGTGCCAATAATTCAAAATTACGGAGGATGTCAATTTGGAGTTTATATATATATATTATATATTAATATTATATATATATACTTATATATATATACTATATATATATATATATATATAATATATATAAAGTTATATAATACAGTTTTCATTTGATCGTTTAGTATGAAAGTGACTCCGTTATTGCTTTCCTAGCAGAATGTTCGTGCCCCTGTTGAGTGTGGTTGACTTAAAAATTTTGATACACGCGTTTTTTGCTGTGAAATACTAGTAATTTGTGTACGCGTAAGATATGCTTCGCTATAAAACAATCATATTCATCTAGAAGATGATAAAACTAGTGTACTGGTGAGAGAAAATTGAAAATTGATGTTTTTCTTACGGATGTGTACTCACTTTTCTACCAAATCGATCTGTAGAGTGATGTAATTCGAATAATCTCTGTATAGTGTTGATATTTACTAAATCGCGTAGCTACACCGACTGATTTTTAGTATTATCTCCAAAAATGAATTCTTAAGGAAAACAATATTTGACTCCTCGAAAAACCAAGCCCGAGATTTTTTACTATAATACCTTTCCTCCATTGGTAAAATTAATACATCCAGTATCATAAATACTGTTATCATAAATATCTCCAGTATCATACTGTGACATAACTGTCTCCAGTATCATAAATACATTTGTTCATGGCATATTTTCTTTCTTTGAACATCATCAATACATGTGAATATGAGATGCGATTTCGGATCAGGAATCTACTTTGATATTTATTATAAGAAGACTCTAAAATATATTTCCTTGAATATAATAGCATCTGTCTGTTTTTAACACTTTTCTTCGATAGAAAGAACCGCGTTACAAAAAGAGGATAGTAATAATAATAAGAAAATGAGAAGCATTATTGTAGACAATAAATTTACGAAGGAACGAAATATTGCATACTGAAAACTATGAAATTGAACAGCGACTATATAAGATTATTTTTCAAAACTTATACAAATGGAGTGCATATTTCTATGGCAGAAATTGTTTAAGGCATCGGCGCCAAGATTATTAAAGATATATCAAGGTTCTGTATCACTTTCGTGGTCTACCAAATAATTTCTGTTGGAGTATGATCTGAAAGCATAAAAAACTATATATAAAAGTGTAAAGATTGTATATTTCTGGATATCAAGACACCTGCATTCTTTCTGCGCGGATCTACAAATTTCCTGTAACACATCTCAGTGAAGTATCCTAATAGATCTGCGATGACGAAGTCAAGGAGCCCTGAGTGCGATAGACATTGTCTTGAAAGAAAGTTTTGACTATTTTAAAAGAAGTTTTGACTGAGTTACTTTAGACTGAATAAATGAAAAGAAAATTACAAAATGGAAAGAAACTGTCCGGGTTGCTACAAGAAACGTCATACAAGAAAGTAATAGTCCGTGACGCTGAAAGAAGATTCTCAATGACAAACACTAATAAATGGAGTGCTCAAAGACTTGACCTCTCTTAACTTTGAAGGACTACTGAGAGGCTACCGACAAGAGTACACTTTGAACAGGAAAGTGTAAAGTTAGTGACTGACGACATCGCACGTTACCCAAGTGGTAACAAATGTAACGTGGATGAATGTCTTGAAGACAAGCAAACAGGAACGTAGATACGGAAATATCTAGTAACAGAGAACCTAGGCTGTTTTCATTAACCCGATACTAAGGAAGTTACGATTGTTAATGGCTAATATTGATCAAGTACGGACATAATATGTAACACGAATATGGGGTCACTGGGATGGGGAAGTGCGGTATTATTGCCTGATAGTACTATTGTATATCCTAGTAGTAACAAAGGGAGTACAAGGGCAGCTCGAGACCGCCATCATCGCAATGGGAAGCAATAGGAGCGCTATGATGAAGACGCTACCGAGAGCAGGGCAGGGTGCAAGGTTTGTGTCTGTTCATAGCATGGTATGTCGTGGTAGCAACAAAGGGAGCTCCAGAGACTACCAGAGGAGACGGAACCAGCCATCGCCGAGCATATGGGAGCTCCATGGGGGAAGACGCTGCCCGCGGGGGCTGGAGGGGGGG
>BOPP01000030.1:8135282-8149894 GCA_017312745.1 Gryllus bimaculatus
GTCTTTTTTTTAATTAAATATTAAGTATGAGAGGTCTTTATTATGTCTAATAAATTATTAGGACATTAAAATAAATTATAATAGTAGATATTAGATTTTACTATGGATTTTATTTCCTATTCTATTAATTTTAATATAAAATAATGTTTATCATTCAATGAATATTGTAGTTTGTAGACTAGATTCTGTACTTTCTCCAACAAAATGAAAAGATATTTCAGTCCTTAAAAATTGCCTGATTGAAATCCATTAAGCTCAAGCTTTTTGAATTTATTGCATGACAATTTTTGGCTATCATCTTCGAAACTGCGTACCATATTTCGCAACTGAAAATTCCACGAATGCCATTCAGAAAATTCCGTTTAATTTCTGGATGCGACCCTCACGTGCCCTCATTTCTACTTGTTTTGTTCGAACATCATTTCCTCCGGACAGCGGCAATAAGCCCGGCTTGTTATTCTATATTGCGTGGAACGCACTTGTATTTCAATAGGGAACAGGATACGTTCGTCTTCGAGTGCGTTACCACAAAACTTTAAAAACTAATACGCACCAAGGTGCAACGCTTTTTGCCGGAGCCGAGAAACAGGCAAGATCGAAACGTAATCGAACGTGCTCGCGAACGCGAAAAAACTTCAAACCGCGCCTTCATAACATCTCTGAAAAGTCGTTCGTGTTCGACCTTGGCGGTACAAGTTTCTTCGGCGTCGGAGAACGCACAGAATGCGGCGACTCGCGTGACGAGTAACTTACGGGGCCGGTAACGCTCCCGGTACCGCGGCGATGATAGCGCAGAGCATTTGTCTGCACCCGCGCGCCGGGCCGCATTCCTCGTATAGAAATCGAGCGAATATTTTACGAGAACACCACGGCGCCGGCGGCTATCATTTTCCAAACTGGAAGAAATAGTGGTCGGGCGTGCGTGCGCGCGGCGCACACGTTGCGTCGTTACCGGCCGGCCGGCGCCGCACCACCGCCGCACCACCGCCCACACCACCGCCAACACCACACGCCACACCACCGCCGCACCACCGCTACACCACCGCCGCACCACGGCGCTACACCACCGCCACACCAACGCCACACCACCGCACACCCACGCCACACCACCGCCACACCACCGACCACACCACCGCCACACACACGCCCACCACGCGCCACACCACCGCCACCTCATCTCCACTCCCATTGCCATCTTTATCATCCTCCACCACCACCCTCTCGCCACACCACTTACTCGTATCGTCACCGCCACCGCCCCGACGCCTCATCACAACTGCCGTCCCCATCGCTACCACCCACCGCCATCGTCACCACGTCGTCACTGGCCCCATACGTTCACAGCCTACTCCATCCTTATTGCTACCGCTTCGCACCATTGCCACCGCAAACCACCTCGCCACCTTCTCACATCACCATCGCACTGCCTCCTGCAACGGCGCCCGCCTATGCCCCTCGCCCCCACTTTGCCACCACCCTCACGGCCGCCACCGTTACCACCATGTTGCCCACCCCTGCGCCACCCACATCGCCACCGCCACGTCCTCCTCGACCTCCACCTCCGAGGCCGCCCTACAGTCAGGAAAGAAGCGCGAAAAAACGCGCCACCAGGCCATCCGCAAGTTGGACAATTAGCGCGTGCCTCGGAGGTCGCATTCCCGCGCGAACGGGCGACGCCGCAAAACCCCACGCGGCGCCGTGTCCCAGTGTCCTCCGACGGCGCCGGGCTGGGCTCCTTTGATGCTGCGAACGTTCTGCATTGGAATGGAAATATTAATCTATTTTATGAAATGTATTGTGTTGAATGGACGATCATCGCATGAGTTAGTGCCAATGATAGGATTTCTTTATTCCCTCTTGTCTTGCTCGATGATCCATGCCTGGACACTAGAATTGACCTGTCGATTTGTTTGAGGGTGGTAAACGAAACTCGGTGGAAGACTCGGGTCATTTTATTGCATGCTGAAATCATGCCTTTCCTCTAACGTGGACGTCAACGTTTTGGCGTTTTCTTGAATGAAATCTTTTTCTGTTTTATTTTTTTTGTCTCTGTTCTGAATATTTATTTATTCAGGCTCGTTTGGATTGATTGTTCATTTTCTGAAGAATTTCTTCATTCTTATCATTATACATGATTGATTTCTTTTATCAATCTATATTTGAAGTCTTGGACAGTTCATCTCGTGAGATGTTTCCCCATACAGACATTCCGTCTCAGCAGAGAGTCCTGAACACACACACTCATATTTCACTATTTGCTCTTCAGTTACTAAATCGGGTATGCCCGGGTATATATTTAAACGAATTAATCTGATTTGCACGTATATTGTAGGAAATACAAGCAAGTTCACACTTCATAAATGGGCGCGTAAACCACACTCATCTAATCATAATATTTGCGTGAATGCTTCACAGAATACGATAACAGTTATTATTTTGTTTGTTTTTCAGCCGTTATCTTGCCGGTATCCATAAATTATGAATTATTAGTATTATGACACAAAGTTCAGTATAATTCGTAAATATGGATAACTTTTCTTTATTCTCTCATAACATTTTTTAAATATCTTTGATGTATTTTGAAATATCTTCTGCGTGGCTTAAATAGTCTTCTTTAATGCTCATTAGTATTCATATAAATTTGCAACTTTTAATGAAATAGCAAGCAATGAAATATTTCAAACAAAGTACAATTTCCTAAAATTCAATTTGAAGAATAAACAATAGTTTCAATTAAAATATATTATTTATTGTACATTCTTGAAAATACTATTTCATTTTGTAAACAATTTCAGAGTTTGTAGTCAAGTCTTCACAAAGAATTTAACTTGCATACAATTTTTACATCAAATGGAAATATATGTATTCACGTAGGTGCTTACTAAAGAACTTGTCCTATTACTGGTGATCGAATGTCACCTATTCCTTAGGCTATATATTGTGTTTTCTGAACTAAGACTACGTGAAACACCGAGAGGAAGTTGTAAAGACCTCCAGAAATAACCGGTAACCATATTTCTATAATATTGATTATGTATGATTTCTTTGTAGCACGATCTCACGCAACTGTGAATGCACAATAATAAGATTTTCGTGGCCATTAAATCTGATCGTGTAAGTTGCGTGAAGGTAGTCAAAGAAATTGAGAAAGGAAGAATTGCATCCCAGTGGGTTTCACAAGAAATCAAACGACCGTGGGATCTCCCCACAATTCCATATTTCATCCTCAAGACGATTGTGAAAAGAGCTGCGATGCAGAGATTTCCTACAGCTCTACAGTTTAAGAATTGTAGGTTAATGATTTCGCTTTGAAAGTGATTTGCGTTTTGTCTAAGCTCAAGAGAGAGAAAAACATTGAAAAGGGATGAGAGTATTTAGGAGAACATACGTAAGAGAAGTTATCCGTTCATATGTATTTGTATTCTTGGTAAGTGAGGATTAGTGTTCCAAAGCTGGAAGCAATAATTCATCTGTTGTTAGACATTGGATCGTTAAGTGACAAATACTAAAGACTTCGCAGAGACGACGTTCAGACGAACGGTGCCCGCAATTCTCCAAATCTCTCGAATTGACCAACGAAGATTTCGACGCAAATAAATCTCCTGAAATTGCGCCCCAGTATCAAAATAATGCGTCTTAAATCGCATTAGAGAGCTTATGAAGAAAGGTGGGAACATACATTAAAGTTTTTTTTCTATAACTGAACAAAACGTGTACTTCTGCCACTGCAACTTCTTATCAACGACTAGGACAAATGTAGCACTAGCAAACTCGTATCCATGCAGGTTGCACTAAGAAGATTTGCTGTCAGTAAAAGTATGTCTCTTGTCAATAAATCTTACAAATAATCGAAACGCCATTTATTGAAGGGAATGTAATGTTAATAGACTTATTTTATGTTTGTCAAAAATATAAGATTGAAATACACATTGAAACAGAGTGACTAAAATGAGACAGCAATAAATGAAATAAATAAATGAGCTACACATCTGCAGTCATGTATGCCATCTATTGTTGGTGTTTAGTCATTCTGCTCGTACAAGCCAACTAACACAAATTACAAATTTGTGCCACCTTTTGTATCAGCAAACAAGAACGTCTGGACCTATCCTCCTTCGTCATATTCTTCTTTTAAGTATGTAAGTTTTCTGCAAACTTCTCCTTCATAATGAGTCCGGCCCAGCTTTCGATCCATATTTTCTTTGGTCTTCCTGGATTCCGCTTACTTAATATCTTGCTATTTTAATCATCCTACTATTATCTGCCCAGAAAACGTGTTCATCCTAGCATTTTCTTGTTTTTGTGAATTTAATTAGGTCCCTCACTCCACACTCACTCCTTATATCTTGATTTTTTATTCTATCCCATCTTGTTTTTCCCGTTCTTGCTCTTAAAATTCTCATCTCCAAGTTGGTAAGTTTTTGTCTCTAGTATCGGCCTCGCGTCTCTCGCTCCGTGGAAAATTGTAAAGACCTCCACAAATAACCACGGGTAACGCATATTTCCTAGTAGATATTGATTATGTAGTGATATTTTCGTTTTTTTTGTAACACAGCTCACAACTGTGAATGCCACATGATAATAGATTTTCGTGGCGCATTAAATCTGAATCGTGTCAGTTGCGTGCTACAGGAGAAGGTAGTCAAAGAAATTGAGAAAGGAAGAATTGCATCCCAGTGGGTTTCACAAGAAATCAAACGACCATGGGATCTCACCACAATTCCATCTTTCATAGTGAGTGAGAATTAGTGTTCGGAAATTCCAAAGCTGGAAGCAATAATTCATCTGTTATTAGACATTGCATCGTTAAGTGACATATACTAAAGACTTGCTGTACTATGGTTTTGTATATTTTTTACTTTATTTTCTATATTAAGACACTTATTTCTAATGCGATTGTCGCAAACTCGACTTCGGGCCAACGTTTCATCCCCAAGAGCCCACTGTGCGTGGTAGGCACCGGAAAACGGCCGCTGCGTCGCATCGCCGCCGGACAGCGGCGACGGGGATCGCCCCGACGACGACGGCGGCGGCGGCGGCGGCGGCGGCGGCGCGCCCACACAGGTCGCGGACAGTAGAAATACTGCGGGCGGCGCTGCCACGTGTGGGATCCGCGTCCCTCGCGGTGCATTTGTCCGCGAGCGCCGTCGCGCGCGCCTTGAATTTGTTATCAAATCGGCGCTTCCCGGCCACGCTAAACACCCGCTGCCCTATTGTTGTTGTTTTTTTTGTTTTTTTGTTTTTTCTGCGTGCGGCGATGCACTTTTGTCTCGCTGCCCCCGCGTCGCATCGCGTCCACGCAGGAGCAGGTTTTGCACTGACGTACCGCCGCCGTGGGGAAGCGTTATCTATCTTGGTTTTTCTGCCAATGAGCAGACGTTGCGCAGATGTATTTGCGTTGTAGGGATGTGCATTCGCAAGAAAGACGTAATGGGTGGGTGTGAATTATAACTCGAATGACGGAAAACGATTGTCTTTGGATGTTAGTTTCTATAAAATGTTTTTTCAGCACTCGTGCATGGAAACTAATACTTACCATTACTGTTTTGGATTGGAAAGTGTTGTCCTGCAGTAAAGTAAGTTTTTGCTGTACGCGTACCACAAAGATGTCTCAGCCATGTAAAACAACTGGATTGTGTAAAAGTAAACAAATCACTGGGGGTGACATGGATCAACATGATTGTAAAATAGAACCCAGTGTACAGATAGCCTCCTTCAAATTTCACCCCATAAGTATATGCGAATTGTAATTGTAAGTTTCCATGAATCCACACAAAAAGAGAATATGTGCAACTAGAAATCATTGTGTCTTTGGGTTACTCATTTCAATGCTTGGCTCCCATCGTTTTCTTGTCCGTCAACATTTCATTTGTGCGCCGAAAAACCACTTTCTGTACTAGTTACGTAAATAATTAATGTTTTAAATCGTGGTTGTCTGGGATTTTTCAAAAATGTTTGTTTCCATGATAAAACACGCAGGTTTATTTCACAATAAGTTTCTATTAATTAAAATATTTGAGTATCTGAATTGAGTAAAACAGACCTAGAAAATACTCTGTAAATATTTGTTTTCCATTGGACTTTCCTTTCTTGATTTATTAAAGAGATATAACAATGAAGCCTCTAACAGTACTGATCATAAAATCGGCCTCTAAAAAGTTATTTTGGAGCAAAACTAATACGCGCTTGCTCATTTAGGAAGTAGTATTCCTCATAAAATAAAAATTTATTTCAATGCGAACACTAACTATTGAAAACAATGTTTTTCGAGTTCATTTCTGTCTGATCATTTAAGATTAGTCAACCACTTCAGATGTTTACAGCTAGTTTACGGTGTAAGTATTTTTATGCACAATATGGATTACATAATTATAATATCTTTCTATTTATTATTTTCATTGGCAAGGGGTGATTCCCTCTAAATATTAGCACATAGCTTCATAAGCGGCTCAAAAGCCTCATAAGTCCATGATGATGCAAATTTCTTTGACTTCTGTCTTTTATAAGTGGAGAATATATAATTGGTGAGCAACCAACTCAAAAAAAAAATATTAAAATATCCTTGAATGTAGAAGAAACGTCAGAAAACGTATTTCCATGGCAAATGAATAACTTTCGACTTGTGTTGAAAGCAAATCATTCCATCCGGCTGTAAAACGCAAACAAATTTCGCAAATATCACCAAGCAACGTAGCGTTTTCACTTACGCCGTCGAGCCGAATCAATTACCAAACAATGACTAGTGATTTATTTTAGAAGCCCAGCGCCGTGCACCGCCCCGGAGCACGTACGCGCGCGCGGGGCGCGCGGGGCCAAGCGGCATTTGCCAGCGCATCGCTCTCCGCGCCTGACGCGTGGGGCCTAATGTGATGGGAGGGCCGCGGAGGGGCCTCCGGGATGGGCTGCGACGCCCCCAGCGCGCGCGCCGGTTACGGGCGACACGACTCCATCGCGGCCCCAGGCCGCCCCCGAGGAGGGTCGACATGCGTTTTGGTTTTAACATAATCATCGCTTAATCGTGTTGTACAAAACTAGAAAATATTAAAACGATAGGATAGTATTACTGATAATTAAACTTGATAGCTAATTAGGAATGTTAATTCTGTTTTAGATATCAGAATAATAGTACACTGTCTATACGTAACTCTGACACGAAATAATCACACGTATTCAAGAACTTATATGTGTATATGGCATTTTGGGTAGATTGTCAGACTTTACCGGCTAGCTAACGGTGACCCCCATGTCTTGGCGTAGATTAACTCCCACACTTACGGGAGAAGAGAGACATGTGTCAAACATGACATAGTCCCTTCACCGTGACCAGCAAACTCCGCCTCCCTGAACTTTTCTTCGTCAAAAAGCTACAGGAACCGACGACGTTATGACCCTATTTTTGTTAGGCCGGGAAGCCTCAGAAACGAACCCGGGACCACAGCAAGCGAAGTGAGTACACTGCCCATGAGCTATCCTAGAGGCATATTCAAGAACTTGCAAGATATATTTGAACGTCGCAGTCTGAGAGCCGTCGCCTTAATATTATTCATTCCTTATTGCTAACATAATGTAAGTAAAAAGTATTAGTAATTCGCAGAGACTAATGCTATTGCGAAGAAAGGACTGGAGTGCTATTTGTAGAGATTTTTGAGAATTTGAGGAGAAGCAGAGAAATAGAACATTCGCGTGGAGTCGTCAATTGAATTGAGTAAAAGTAGGGAGCCAGAAATGTTTGTAACGGAAAAACAAACTTCAAATTGTGTTCTTTTTAAATGCTTCATGGCAAAACGAGTAGGATTCACTACCTGGGGACAGCGGTTCTTACTCGCAACAGATGTGCGCGAGTGTGGGAACAGCACGTATCCTCACAGACGGAGATAGTAGTTAGAGCCGGAATGACGGGGAGGCGGCGGCGTTGGCGGCATGGAGCGCGGGGGCGTTGGCGGGGGCGGAGACCGCGCCGGCGGTGATGGATCGCGGCCGACGACGCCCCCAGCCGACGCTCGTGTCAGCGCGGCGGCCGGGGTGGCACCCCCGCCCGCCCCCACCTCCGCGTCTGCTCGCCCTTCCTGCCGCCGCCGCTGCCGCCGGCGCACCCACAAATCATGCGAACACTCCCGAGGTCCGGTCGTGTAATTTATTTGGTAATTTTCACCTCCGAGTCGTGATGCTGCCCGTGTGGCCTCTCTATTACCTCCCATAGCCCCGTGCGTCCTCCTCGCTCGCACTTGCCCTCCCAGGTTGACCGCCGCCGACCGTATGGATTTGGCGCGGCCCCGACGGGGCGAACTGGCGTTCCGGTTCCACTGGAGATTTAAGATTGCCTGATTGGCAGCGATATGCGGCCTAACATGTGCTTCGTCTTTTGTTTTTCATGCGCGTAAGAGTTGTGGTAGAATATTGTAGTAACAAAACCTATAGATAAACAACACGGTGTATTTCTGACAAACACGTTACAGTGCAAATTAATTTTGTATTGCATTACTAAGTATTATGCAATATTTATTCACAAAGTAGAGTTTTATCTTGGTATTTTCTGTTATTTCCAGAGACCATGTATTCGTAATAAATAAAAGGAGTAAAAAAAAGCAAGTTCATTAAAAAAATAGCTTCACAAGAGTAGGCATGGAAGCTTATTAGCTCTTCGTTCGTTTGGAGGTTCTGGTGGAATGAAATTAATTACTTTTCACTCAGGAGAGGCTTTTGTCGTATACAAAATTCTTTACGTTATCTTCTTGTTTTTTTTCTGTCCCGTTTTAGGGTAATCACGCTGAAACATCAAAGCAATATCTTATTTTACTCATTAATAAATATGAAAGTAGACAATACGTTAACCACATTATATACAAGTTCGTATGATTATACATCCTTCAAACATTTTATTACATTTTCATCTAACACACACAAAAAATAA
The DNA here is from genome assembly GCA_017312745.1 of Gryllus bimaculatus. NCBI lineage: Eukaryota > Metazoa > Arthropoda > Insecta > Orthoptera > Gryllidae > Gryllus > Gryllus bimaculatus. The sequence goes on from BOPP01000030.1 coordinate 8,144,194, forward strand.
TTTTAAATCAACAATTGTATTACATATCCCTACACGTGAAGTTTCTAACCATTTATCGCGTGATGATTATAACAACCTTCTGGAGGTTAATAACCTTGTTATTACTTTTACTTCATCTGGGACTCCCCAATGACCTTTGCCACGACACCATTAACTGACATTGCTGTCAATATAGTATATTATTATTACTGTATGCGTAATTATTTTTCAAGTGCATTAATTTCAAATATATGTAATGATGAAGTGTATAAATCATATAAAGCGTAAAAAATATAACGACTCCGGAACCAAATTATTCAATTTCCTTTCTTTTAGAATGCGTTGTATATTTTAGTGTGCGATTAATACAATTTCATATTTTCATCCGATATAAATTTACACCATTATAGTAAATTGAAACATCTGGAAAACTATCTAATGTTTTAATAATTTCATAATCAATGAATAACCAATTCCATAATTAAAGAATAAACGCGTACTATTAAAAATAGTTGTACTCGTAGATTCAGGTACAACATAATATCTGCGATCTCTAATAGGGCTACTAATAAGCAGTTAGGTATTGTATTATCTCCTCTATGAAGTTATTACCATATTGCAGGTCTCTTCTAGTTTCTCTTCGCGTTTAAATTAACAACGCAGTTTGGCCTCTGCCTTTAGGGGTCATAAAATAAAGCTGCCACCCCCCTGATGAAGATCAAAAGTTGTAGCTGAATTATAAACCACGGCTATTAAACAAACGTAGGGTTACACATCTCGAGAATACGAATATATTTATCTGATGATAGCGCTACAAGGTGAAAATTCGAGCTCTAGAACTTTAATCAAACAGCATTATACCGACTTCTTTTGCCCGTTTAAACACTACTTGCATCGTTTTTCTTACTCCCTGTCCTAGCACTGTGCAGTCTGCTATGTGCTCGAGGCAACATCTCAACCAGTTTGTGAACGCGCTTAATGCGATTATATGCGGCTTACGGCTTGGCCACAATGTTAAAAAGAAGCATGGAGCACCCGCAGCTCTCTTGCATTTCGACCCGCTGTTAAATAACGTACAGCTTATTTTTACTCTCTCGACATTCCACCTCAGTACGTAATTACCACGCATCCGAAAACATCTCGCGCCTGCAGGATTCAGGGCGCAGGGCGCGGAGGAGTCAAAAGAGCCATAAATCACGCGCGGCAAGACAATCCCTGCTTTATAGCGCGCAGAGGTTATTATTTCGACCGGGCAGGGCGTCAGCGCAGACAGCGGAGGGCGGGACAAGCTGACCGGAGAGGATCGTCCTCTTTCTCGTGGAAAGAAATTGTGCAATTTATCTGCGCTCGCGATTACGGAGTACTCGAATTTCATATTTTAGTGAATAATACAATTACACTCGTTATATTATGGGTGCTTATCAGATTGAACGGTATGCAGAACGACTAATCTTGCAGTCAAGTGTTATCGATTTGCCTGTCAAACATTACTCCCTTTGAAGGTTGATTGAGTGAATTAGAAATATCTCTATTTTTTTTCTTCCAATTCTCTGTAAAATGCTTGAGGTAAACATATCATATGATAGGCATCATTAAGCTGTAATAACAGTATTGTAATTCTGCTTCATTGCTAATAACACGACAATAAATTCACCATTTCATCAAAAGATATTACTCGTGTTCAATATATTACTTTCTGTTATTAATGCTTCATTACTGTAAACATATTTCTGTTTAGGATCTTATATCTAATAAATAGTAAATTCTGCGAATGCAGCCTCACTATTCGTCAGTTGGATGTGAAATTGCTGTATTTATTTTTCCTTCCTTTCCTTTCACTTCCACCTCTCTTTTTATCTCATCTTTATATTTTCCTTTATTATCTTTCTCTTAGAAAGAAGCGAATTAAAAAAAGGTTGCTGTATCCATTTTCTTACATGCTAAATTTCTTTTTTCTTACTAATTTTCACAGTACTTGTCATATTTTTTCTAATGAATGTCAAAATAATTTAAAATGACACGCACAAATAACAGCTTCTCGCCGTGTTGATGCTTCACAGAATTGTAATGAAATCGTTTATTAAATACCTCATTACAATATTCGTACTCTTTCTTTCAGTTTGTATCTGAAGGCAGGCACATAGATTAGGTATTTAATAACGTTACATATATTGATTTCTTATTAACTAATTAATAATTCACTTACAATTATTACAATGGAAGAGGGCTCCCTTATGCGTCAGGTTCCAATTCAGCGAATTAGATGAGAAGTGATTAGGATATTTGTTTTTAATTCTGGTCTGACGGATAGGATTTTTGCGGAGTCTGAAGAGCACCAGGAAGAGAATTGGATTTAGGCTGCAAAAGTTTGTGGATACATAAGTAAAGTGTTCTGATAACGGTTCGAGGTTAAATTCCTTGTGGAGTTGGAGGTTGGAAACGAACAATGGAGCGTTGGCTATTGTTCTAAGGAACTGATTCTGAATTACTTGAATTTTATTAGTATTGGTTTTGGAGGCGTTAATCCACATTGAGCAGGCGTACAGTAAAAGAGCTCTTATGACTGTTTGTATATTAATATGACGGAATTGAATGTTATAGAGTTATTTCTGTGAATAAATGGTTTTAGCTGCAGTAATTTTGTTTTGGCTTGAGTTAGTTTGTTAGCTGTGTTGCTTCCTGTTTAGTTTGGTGTCTAGTTGAAGCCCAAGATATTTAACCTGTTTGTTGGGAGGTTACCATTCTATTGTGTTGTTGTTCAGTGTCATAGGAGTAGGTGGAGCGTAAGGTCTTAGTGGAAATATTTTGGCGGAAATTTTACTAGGGGTTAAATGGATCTCGAGTTTGGAAGCCCTACTAACATGTGGAGGTATAATTGTATTATATTTCTAATAAGATTGATGGATGTGTCTACAGAGAATATGACCGTATCATCTGTAAATTGATGTTAAATATTATTTAGTTTAGAAAGATCAGCGACGTACAAGTTGAATGTGGCTGGAGAAATTGGGGAACCTTGACGAAGTCCAGCGTTTATTGTTCTCGGATTTGAGAGGAGGTTGTTAATATTTACCGAAAATGTTCTATTGTCAATAACACTATTTATTATTGAGAGTATGTAGTGTGGAGTACAAATGTTGATTAGTTTGTACTTTAGAGCTTGATGTCATGTTTAGTCAAATGCCTTCGTGATGTTTCTGAAAATCGCTATTGTATGGTGTTTTTTTGAAAGGCTGTGTGTATATGTTCTGTAACACGGAGTGATTCACGTTGTGGAAAATATTTTTTCTGTGTTTCCAAATTGTTCCATTGGTATAGATTTTGTTGAATGGAGTTGTTTGTTTAGTCTTTTTAGGATAATTTTTTCGAAACTTTTTAAGTGGTTTGGTAACAAGCTTATAGGGGGGTAACTGTCGGTGGAGGCTGCTTTTTTGTTTGGTTTTCAGATGGGGATGATAATTGCATACCTTTAAGTGAGTGGTAAATATCCAATTCTGAAGCACGAGTTTAAAATGTTGTTTAACAATGCTATTGCTCGGGAGTGGCAAATAATTTAAAGCTGTGTTATTAATGAAATCGTGATCTGGGGATTTTTAGTAGGAATTTTTGCAATGATTTTTTTGATGTCGGTTGGAGATGTGTATTTAATTTTGTGACGATGCCCATGAATACGTTCTGTCTGTTTTTAATTATGGTGTGTTCGGAATGACATTTTGTGTTATTTATATGATTATTAAAGTGAATGTCGATGCCAAGTATGTCGATGTCGTGATTTTTAAGAGAGGAATTGTGTTTTTATTTTTTAGTATTTTCTTTGTAAATTGACAGAATTGGTGTTGGAGATTAATGAATTTAGTATATTATGAAATTGTTGATTTTTGGGATTTTTATACGTTTTTGACACTGTTAGAGATTATATTTAGTCCCCTCGTGAGTTTTCTAGTTTTAAGTTGTATCCATAGCCTTCTGGTTTTATTTTTTATGATTATTGCGTTTTGGATAGATTTGATGTAATTTACTGTTTTTGTTAGCGTTTGGTAATATGGTGGGTTAAGATATTTTAATACTAGAGATTATTATTTCGTTCGTGTACTTGACTGATAGATCATCAATACTCGTATATACACAAATAGAGCTGTAGAAATGGTTAGGTTTTATTTCACTGAGGGAAATATTAATGACTTTGAATCACAATATTTAGGAGTTCATATTATGTAATTGATATCAAAATGCATCACCCCTGTTATCATTCATTTTTTAGCTCACTTTTCAGTTACAGATGATACATATACAGCATTTCAAACTTCTTTACATTCCAAAATCCTTCCCACCCTCATATAATCTTCATTTTTTCCAACCTTCGCTTCCTATTTTCCATCTCTCCCCGATCACATCCCATACAATCTCTGTAGTCTACACTCCAGTATCCTATAATTTCCTCTTTTCTCTCCTTCCGCTTATCCTGATTATTTCCTGATCTCCAGGATTCATTGGGGTAAACGCATGGAGTTTAGGGACTTTATTTATTTTATTTGTACCTACGTTTCTTGTCTCTACCTTAAGATCTATGGCAAGGGATTGATCTTTGATGAATTTAATCCCTTATTCCCTTTACATTGACCTAGTCTAAACTATAAGTACTCTATTTGATATATACGTGCCACCCATCTGAGACGCAAACCCGTCATCATCATGTCAATGAAGATACTCGGCAGAATCTATGCTCTGCAGCGAGATCATGCAAACTGGTGATTTTTTACTTTTCTTGCATCTCTCAGTAACTAGGACGAAGTAAATCGTTTGGCTATAACTGCCGTGGAACACATGATAAGTACAAACTCACCACACAAAACTACCGATCAGAGCAGCCTGCAGTTAGAATTCTTCTCTGGGCAACGACTGGGTTCGTCCTAGCTTTTTAACACGTGTTGCAAAAGGGTCTGTCGGGACTCTAAATTTAGGATCTCGCGGTCAGACCTCCAGCATCTTCCAAAAGAATATCTCTATCTATTTGAATGAATTAAAGCGGTTCTCTATCTATTTGAACAATTGAAAGAGCTCGCTTCCGTCCACAATCTTTGCATGGGCGTGCTTGCTTTTCATTTTTTCTGTTTTTTTATTGATTTATAAGTTTCCAGGCGCCTAAATTACTAAGGTCATTAGTTCCGTACGTATAGTGCAGGTTAATCGGGGGAGGTGGCGGCGATCTTCCTTACTGGATGCTGAGACCCCACGCCGACGTGCGGGTTTTCACCAAACATATTCCACCGACGGAGCTCCGCCCCAGTCGCAACAAGCTGCAAGCCCTCGTCTGGTCTCCCGTGCGTGGTACTGCAGTGCATATATGTGAAATGATCTGGAGTGAGGAAAGGAAACGGAAGGGAAGGAAAGATCCCGCGCGGCCCGTCGCCCGTATTTCTCCGACATTCGCCTGGTGTTGATCGAAGAAATCAGGAAAAACTACCGACCAGAGCAGCCGGCCACCAGAATTCTCCTCCAGACAGCAACTGAATTAGATCGATTTGAGAAGCTAGTGTCGAAAATCCTACCACCTAGGACCTCCCGGTCAGAGGCACTGCAGCGACATCAATTGGTGCCCTGAGCCACCTACGCCAGGTTGATTCTTTGCCTGGCGCGACGCGAGGCGACGCGAGGCGACGCGAGGCGACGTGAGGCGACGCGAGGCGAAGCGAGGCGCGGCGCCCGGAGCGGCCATGGCTAG
>BOPP01000030.1:8149919-8179437 GCA_017312745.1 Gryllus bimaculatus
TCGAAGGTACGGGGCGTATTTACCATAAAACTACATAGCACCAGGGAAGGCGTGCAAACGCTTTTTGCCCGGGCCGGAAAACAGGCAACGAATCGAAACGAATCGACGGTCGCGAACGCGAAAAACTTCAAACCGCCGCCTTCATAACATCTCTGAAAGTCGTTCGTGTTCGACCTTGGCGGTACAAGTTTCTTCGGGTCGCGAGAACCGCACAGAATGCGGGAGCTCGCTGACGAGTAACTTACGGGGCCGGTACGCTCCCGTACCCGGCGATGATAGCGCAGAGCATTTGTCTGCACCGCGCGGCCGGGCCGCATTCCCTCGTATAGAAATCGAGCGAATATTTTACGAGAAACACCACAGGCGCCGGCGGCTACTCATTTTCCAAACTGGAAGAAATACGTGGTCGGGCGTCGCGTGCGCGCGGCGCACACGTTGCCGTCGTTACCGGGCCGGCCGGGCGGCCGCACAACCGCCGCACCACGCCACACCACCGGCCAGAACACCAACACGCACACCACCAGCGCACCACCGCTACACCACCGCCGCACCACCGCTTACACCACCTGCCACACCAACGCCACACCACGCACACCACGCACATCCACGCCACACCACCCACACCACCGCCACAACACGGCCCACCACGGCCACACCACCGCACCGTCACTCCACTCCCATTGCATCTTTATCCCTCCACCACACACCTCTCGCACAACCACTTACTACGTATCGTCACGCCCCGCCGACCTCATCACAACGCGTCCCCATCGTACCACCCACCGCATCGTCACCGTCGTCACTGGCCCCATACGTCACAAGCCTACTCCATACGTTATTTGCTACGCGGGCTTCTCACATTGCCACCGCAACCACTCGCCAACCTATCTCCATCACCATCGCACTGCCTCTGCAACGGCGCCCCTATGCCCCTCGCCCGCCACTTTGCCACCACCCTCACCCGGCCACCGTTACCCACCATTGCCCCCTGTCGCCACCTCCACGCACCGACGTCCTCTCGACCTCCACCTCCGAGGCCCGCCTACAGTCAGGACAGAGCGCGAAAAAACGCGCCACCAGGCCATCCGCAAGGTTGACAATTTAGCTGCGTGCCTCGGAGGTTCGCATTCCCCGCGCGAACGGGCGACGCCGCAAAACCCACGCGGCGCGTGTCAGTGTCCTCCGACGGCGCGGCTGGGCTCTTGTGCTTGCGAACGTTCTGCATTGGAATGGAAAATTAATCTATTTATGAAATGTTAATTGTGTTGAATGACGATCATCGCAATGAGTTTAGTGCCATGATAGGATTCTTTACTCTTCTGTCTGCTCGATAGATCCTGCCTTAACACGGGACACTAGTAAATTAGACCCCTGTCGATTTGTTTGAGGGTGGTAAAACGAACACTCGTGGAAGACTCGGTATTATTACTTGCAAGCTGAATCATCGCCTTTTCCTCTAACAGTGGCGTCAACGTTTTGGCGTTTTCCTTGAATGCAAATCTTTTCTCATGTTATCTCATTTTTTTGTCTCTGTTTGAATATTTATTTATTCCAGGCTCGGTTTGGGATTGCATTATGTGTGCATTTTCTGAAGAATTGTCTTCATTCTTATCATTATACATCATTGATTCTTTTATCAATCTTATTTGAATGTCTTTGTGAGACCGTTCATTAATCTCGTGAGATTTTTTTCCCCATACAGACATGTAGTCTCAGCAGAGAGGGTCCTGAACACACACACTCATAGTCACATTTTGCTCCTTCAAAGTTACTAAAATCGGGTATCGCAGGTTAATATTTAACGATTAATATTGATTTGGCACGTAATAGTAGGAAATACAAAGCAATTCACAACTTCATAAATTGGGCCGCGTAAACCACTCTTAATCATAATTATTTGCGTGAATGCTCAACAGAATACGATAAAGTTATTATTTTGTTTGTTTTTTCAGCCGTTATCTGCGGTATCCATAAATTATGAATTAATTAGTATTATGAACACAAAGTTCAAGTATAATTCGTAAATATGGATAACTTTTTCTTTATTCTCTCATAACATTGTTTTAATATCTTTGTGTTTTTGAACTATCTTCTGGCGTGGCTATAAATAGTCTTTCTTAATGCTCATTATAATTCATATAAATTTGCAACTTTTAATTGAAATATGCAGCAATGAAATATTTTCAAACAAAGTAACAATTTCCCTAAAATTCAATTTGAAGATAAACAATAGGTTTCAATTAAAATATATTATTTATTGTACATTCTTGCAAATACTATTTCATTTTTTGGGGTAAACAATTTCAGAGTTTGGTAGTCAAGTCTTCACAAAGAATTTAACTTGCATACATTTTACATCCAATGACATATCTGTAATTCACGTAGGTTGGCTTACTAAAGAACTGGTCCTATTACTGGTGATCGAATGTCACCTATGCCTTAAGGCTATATATTGTGTTTTCTGACACTAAGACTAGTGAAACACGGAGAGGAAGTTGTAAAAGACCTCAGAAATAACCCGTTAAACCATATTTTCCTATAATATTGCTTAATGTATGATTTCTTTCTTGTACACATCTCACCAACTGTGAAATCAACATATAATGATTTTTCGTGGCCATTAAATCTGATCGTGTAGTTGCGTGCTACCAGAAGGTAGTCAAAGAAATTGAGAGGAAGAATTGCATCCCAGTGGGTTCACAAGATATCAAACGACCGTGGATCTCCCCACAATTCATATTTCATCCTCAAGCGATTGTGAAAAAAGTAGCTGCGATGCGAGATCTTTCCCTACAGCTCTACAGTTTAAGAATTGTAGGTTAATGATTTCGCTTGTGAAAGTGATTTGCGTTTTTTGGTCTAAGCTCAAGAAGAGAACACAAAATTTGAAAAAAAAAAAAGGGATGAGAGTATTTAGGAAGAACATACGTAAGAGAAGTATCCGTTCATCATGTATTTGTATTCTTGGTAAGTGAGGATTAGTGTTTCGAAATCCAATAGCTGGAAGGCAATAATTTCAATCGTTTGTTAGACATTGATGCGTTAAGTGACAAATACTACAAGACTTCGCAGAGATCGACGTTCAGACGAAACGGTGGCCCCGCAATTCTTCCAAATCTCTTCGAATTGGAACCAACGAAGGATTTCGACGCAAATAATTCTCCTGAAATTGCGCCCCCAGTATCAAATAATGCGTCTTAAATTCGATAGAGAGCTTATGAAGAAGGTGGGGAACATACATTAAAGGTTTTTTTTCTATAACTGAACAAAGTGTATTCTGCCACGCAACTCTTACGCAACGACAGGACAAATGTAGCACTTAGCAACTCGTATCCATGCAGGTTCACTAAGAAGATTTGCCTGTAGTAAAAGTATGTCTCTTGGTTCAATAAATCTTACAAATAATGGAAACGCCATTTATGAAGGAATTGTAATCGTTATAGACTTATTTTATGTTTTCCAAAATATAAGATTGAAATACACATTGAAAACAGAGTGACTAAAATGAAGAAACAGCAATAAATGAAAATAATAAATGAGGCTACAACATCTGCAGTCATGTTATGCATCTATTGTTGGTGTTTAGCTCATTTCTGCCGTACAAGCCAACTGAACATACAATAACAAATATTGTGCCGCCCCTGTTTTGTTATCAGGCTAACAAGAACGTCTGGACCTAATTCCCTCCTTCGTATATCTTCTTTTAAGTATGTAGTTTTCTGCATAACTTCTCCTTCATTAATGAGTCCGGGCCCGCTTTCCGATCTCATAATTTTTCTTTGGTCCCTTCTGGAATTCCGCTTACTTAATACTTGCCCTATTTTTAATCATCCACTATTATCTGCCAGAAAACGTGTTCATCCTAGCCTTTTCTTGTTTTTTGTGATTTAATTATGTTCCCTCACCCAACTCACTCCCTATATTTGATTTTTTATTCTAATCCCATCTTGGTTTCCCGTTCTTATAGCTCTTAAAATTCCTCATCTCCAAGTTGGTAAGTTTTTTGTCTCTAGTATCGGCACGCGTCTTTCTGCTCCGTGGAAAATTGGTAAAGACTCCACAAATAACCAGGGTAACGCATATTTCCTAGTAGAATATTGATTATGTAGTGAATTTCGTTTTTTGTACACAGCTCACAACTGTGAATGCACATGATATGTATAGACTTTTCGTGGCCATTAAATCTGAATTCGTGTCAGTTGCGTGGCTACAGGAGAAGGTAGTCAAAGAAATTGAGAAAGGAAGAATTGCATCCAGTGGGTTTTCAACTAAGAATCAACGACCATGGGATCTCACACAATTCCATCTTTCATAGTGAGTGAGAATTAGTGTTCGGAATTCCAAAGCTGGAAGCAATAATTCTACTGTTATTAGACATTGCATCGTTAGTTACATATACTAAAGACTTGCTGTAACTATGGTTTTGTATATTTTTTACCTTTATTTCTATATTAAGACACTTATTTTCTAATCGTTGTCGCAAACTCGACTTCGGGGCCCACGTTTCCTCCCCAAGAGCCTGTGCGTGGTAGGCACCGGAAAAACGGCGCTGGTCGCATCGGCGCCGGACAGCGGCGACGGGGAATCGCCCGACGACGACGGCGCGCGGCGGCGGGGCGGCCGGCGCGCCCACACAGGTCGCGGGACATAGAAAATACTGTTTCGGGCCGGGGCGCTGCCACGTGTGGATCCGCGTCCCTCGCGGTGCATTTGTCCGCGAGGCGACGTCGCGGCGGCTGCCATTGATTTGTTATCAATCGGCGCTGTCCCGCCACGCTAAAACCCGCTGCCCTATTGGTTGTTTGTTTTTTTTTGTTTTTTTTGTTTTTTTCTGCGTGCGCGATGCACTTTTGTCTCGCTGCCCCCGCGTCGCATCGGCGTCTACGCAGGAGCAGGTTTTTGGCACTGACGTACCGCCGCCGTGGGGAGCGTTATCTATCTTTGGTTTTTCTGCCAATGGAGCAACGTTGCGAGATTATTTGTTTTGTAGGGATGTGCATATCGCTAGGAGAAGAACGTAATGGGTGGGTGTGATTATAACTCGAATGACGGGAAAACGATGGCTTTGGAGATGTTAGTTCTTCTATAAATGTTTTTTCAGCACTCGTGGCATTGGGAACTAATACTTAACGATTACTGTTTGGAGTTGGAAAGTGTTGTCCTGCAGTAAGTAAGTTTTGCTTAACGCACGTACCAAACAAGATGTCTCAGCCATTGTAAAACAACTGGATTGGTGTAAAAAGTAAACAAATCACTGGGGGTGACCTGGATTAACATGATTGTAAAATAGAACAGGGTGTACAGAAGCCTCCTTCAAATTTCACCCGCAAAAGTATATGCGAATGTAATCTGTTAGTTTCCATGAATCCACACAAAAAGAGAATATGTGCAACTAGAATCATTGTGTCTTGGGTTACTCACATTTCACATGCTTGAGCCTCGCATGCGATTTTCTTTGTCCCGTCAACATTCATTTGTGAGAGCCGAACACACTTTCTGTACTAGTTACGATAAATAATTTATGCTTTTATAATCGTGGTTGGTCTGGCGATTTTTGCAAGAATAATATTTTTTGTTTTTCATGATAAAACACGCAGGTTTTATTTCACAATAAGTTTTTTATAATTTAAAATATTTGAGTTTAATTGAATTTGAGTAAAACAGAACTATACTCTGTAAATTTGTTTTTTCCATTGGATCTTTCCTTTCTTGATTTATAAAGAGATATAACAATGAACCTCTAAACAGTACGGGATCATAGGGATCGGCCTCTAAGAGTTATTTGGAGAAAGGGAATACGCGCTTGCTCATTTAGGAATAGTTTCCTTCGATGAAAATAACAATTTATTTCAATGCGCACATAACTTAATTGAAACAATTCGAGTTCATTTCCTGTCTGATTCATATTAAGCTTTTCTACACCACTGGTCAGATTTTAACAGCTAGTTACGGATGTATATTTTTCCGCACATATGGATTGACATAATTATAATATCTTTCTGATTTGATTATTTCATTGGCAACGGGGTGAGTTCCTCTCAAATATTAGCACATAGCTTTCATACAACGGCCTCAAAAGCCTCATAGTCCATGATGTGGCAAATTTTTGACTTCTGTCTTTTATAAGTGGAGAATATATAGATTGCGTGAGCACAGCATACGTCAAAAAAAAATATAAAATATCCTTAATGTTAGCAGAAGACTCAGAAACGTTTTCCATGGCATATAAAACTTCGGACTTGTGTTGAATAGCAAATCATTTCCGGCTGTAAAACGCCAAACAAATTTCCGCAAATATCACCAAGCAACGGTAGCGTTTTCACTTACGGCGTCGAGCGAATCAATTACCAAGCGCAATGACTAGTGATTTATTTTAGAAGCCCAGCGCCGTGCCCGCCCCGGAGCAAGTACGCCGCGGCGCGGGGGCGCGAGGACCAAGCGGCTTTGCCAGCGCATCGCTCTCCGCGCCTGACGCGTGGGCCCCTAATGTGATGGGAGGGCGCGGAGGGGCTCCGGGATGGACTGGACGCCCCCAGCGCGCGCGGGTTGACGGGCGACACGACTTCATCGCGGCCCCAGGCCGCCCGGAGGAGGGTCGAACATGCGTTTTTGGTTTTAACATAATCATCGGCTTATCGTGTTGTAACAAAACAGAAAATATTAACGATAGATAATATTACTGACTATTAAAAACTTGGATAGTAATTAGGAATGTTAATCCTGTTAGATATCAGAATAATAGTACACTGTCGTATACGTAACTCTGAACGAAATATCACACGTAATTCAAGAACTTAATGTGTCTATGGGCATTTTGGGTAGATTGTCGACTATTTACCGGCTAGCTATAAGGTGACCCACATGTCTTGGCGTAGATTAACTCCCCACTTAACGGGAGAAGGAGACATGGTCAAACATGAACTAGTCCCCTTCCCGTGACCAGCAACATCCGCCTCCCTGAAACTTTTTCTTCGTCAAAAAGCTACAGGAAGGCGACGACGTTTATGACGCCTGATTTTTTGTTAGCCCGGAAGCCTCAGAAACGAACCCGGGACCACAGCAAGCGAAGCGAGTACAACTGCCCATGAGCTATCCTAGAGGCCTATTCAAGGAAACTTGCAAGATATATTTGAAGTCGCAGTCTGAGAGCGTCGCCTTAATATATTCATTCCTATTGCTAACATATGTTAAGTAAAAAGTAATTAGTATTCGCAGAGACCTAATGCTATTTGCGAAGAAAGGACTGGGAGTGCTATTTGGTAGAGATTTTTGAAGAATTTGAGGAGAAGCAGAGAAATAGAACATCTCGCGTGGAGTCGTCAATTGAATGAGTAAAGTAGGGAGCCAGAAATGTTGAAGCGGAAAAACAAACTTCAAATTGTGTTTTTTAAAATGCTTCATGCAAAACGAGTAGGATTACTACCTGGGGGACAGCGGTTCTTACTCGCAACAAGATGTGCGCGAAGTGTGGGAACAGCACGTAATCTCACAACGGAGATAGTAGTTAGGAGCCGATGACGGGGGCGGCGGCGGCGTTGGCGGCATGGAGCCGCGGGGTCGTTGGCGGGGCGGAGACCGCGCGGCGGTGATGGATCGGCGGCCCGACGACCGCCCCAGCCGACGCTCGTGTCAGCGCGGCGGCCGGGGTGGCACCCCCGCCCGCCCCCACCTCCGCGTCTGCTCGCCTTTCCTGCGCCGCCGCTGCCGCCGGGCACTCCCAATTCATGCGAACACTCCGAGTCCGGTCGTGTAATTTATTTGGTAATTTCACCTCGAGTCGTGATGCTGCCCGTGTGGCCTCTCTATTACCTGCCCATATGCTCCGTGCGTCCTCCTCGCTCGCACTTGCCCTCATTCAGTTGACCGCCGCCGACCGGGGTATGGATTTGGGCGCGGCCCGAGTGGGCGAACTTTGGCGTTCGGTTCCACTGGAGATTAAGATTGCTGATTGGCAGCGTATGCGGCTAACATGTTGCTTCGTCTTTGTTTTTCATGCGCGAAGAGTTGTGGTAGAATTTTGTAGTAACAAAACCTATAGATAAACACACGGTGTAATTTCTGACAAACCGTACAGTGCAAATTAATTTTGTATTGCATTACTAAGTATTATGCAATATTTATTCACAAAGTAGAGTTTTATCTTGGTATTTTTCTGTTAATTTCCAGAGACCAATGTATTCGTATAAATAAAAGGAGTTAAAAAAAGCAAGTTCATTAAAAAAAATAGCTTCACAAGAGTAGGCATGGAAGCTTATAGCTGCTTCGTTCGTTTGTCGAGGTTCTGGTGAAATGAAATTAAATTACTTCTTCACTCAGGAAGGCTTTTGTGCGTATACAAAATTCTTACGTTTATCTTTTGTTTTTTTTTCTGTCCCTTTAGGGTAATCACGCTGAACCATCAAAGCAATTCTTATTTTACTCATTAATAATAGAAGTAGAACCAATACGTTAACAACATTATATACAAGTTCGGGTATGATTATACATCTTCAAACATTTTATTACATTTTTCCATCTAAGCACACACCCAAAATAATTTTAATCAACAATTGTATTACATATCGTACACGTGAAGTTTCTACCATGTTATCGCGTGATGATTATAAGCAACTTCTGGAGGTTAATTAACTTGTTATTCACTTTACCTTCATCTGGGACTCCCCATATGACCTTTGCACGACACATTAACTGCATTGCTGTCAATTTATGTAATATTAATTATTACTGTAATTGGCGTAATTATTTTTCAAGTGCATTATTTCAAATATATGTAATTGATGAAGTTATAAATCATATAAACGTAAAAAATATAAGACTTTCCGGAACCAAATTATTCAATTTCCTTTTCTTTTGAATGCGTTGTAATATTTTAGTTGTGCGATTAATACAATTTCATATTTTCATCCGATATAAATTTAACCTTTATATTGGTAAAGTGTGAGCATCTGAAATATCCTAATGTTTTTAATAATTTCATAATCAAATGAATAACCATATTCCATAATTAAAGAATAAACGCGACTTAAAGAATAGTTGTACACTCGTAGATTCAGCGTACATACATAAATAGCTCTTCGATCTCTATATAGGGCCCTACTAATAAGCAGGTTAAGGTTATTGTATTATCTCCTCTAATGAAGTTATTACATGATTAGGGCGGTGTGCTTCTAGTTTTCTCTCGCGTTTAAATTCCAACAGCAGTTTTGGACCTCTGATTTAGGGTCATAAAATAAAGCTGCCACCACCCCTGATGAAGATCAAAAGTTGTAGCTGAATTATAAACCACGCTATTAAACAAAACGTATGGTTTACATCATCTCGAGAATACGATATATTTTTATTGATGATAGCATGCTGCAAGGTGAAAAATTGCGAGAGTCTAGAACTTTAATCAAACAGCATTATAACCGACTTTTTCTTTTTCCGTTAACACACTACTTGCATCGTTTTTCTTACTCCCTGTCTAGCACTGGTGCAGTTGCTATGTGTCGGAGGCAACATCTCAACCAGTTTTGTGACGCGCTTAATGCGATTATATGCGGCTTACGGCTTGGCGCACAATGTTAAAAGAGCATGGCGCACTCGCAGCTCTCTTGCATTTCGACCGCTGTTTTAAATAACGTACAGCGTTATTTTTTACTCTCTCGACATTCCCTCGTACGTAATTACCCGCATAGAAAACTCTCGGCTCAGCAGGATTTCAGGGCGCAGGGCGCGAGGCAGTCAAAAGAGGCATAAATCACGCGCAGGCAAGACAATCCCTGCTTTATAGCGCGCCAGAGGTTATCTCACTTCGACGGGCAGGGCGTCACGCAGACGCGGAGGGCGGGACAGCTGACCGGAGAGGATCGTCCTCTTCACTTCGTGGAAAGAAATTGTGCAAATTTCTGCTGCGCTCCGCGATTCACGGAGTCCTCGAATTTCATATTTTAGTGAACAATACAATTACACCTCGTTATATTATGGGCTATCAGTGAAACGGTATCAGAACGACTACTCTTGCAGTCAGTGTTATCGATTTTAGCCTGTCAAACATTACTCCCTTTGAGGTGATTAGGTGAATTAGGAAATAATCTCTATTTTTTTTCTTCAATTCTCTGTAAAATGCTTGAGGTAAACATATCATATGATAGGCATCATTAAGCCTGTAATAACATAATTGTAATTCTGCTTCATTGCTAAAACACGACAATAAGATTCATCATTTCATCAAAGATATTACTCGTGTTCAATATATTACTTTCTGTTATTTAATGCTTCATTACTGTAAACATATTTCTGTTTAGGATCTTATATCATAATAATAGTAAATTACCTGCGAAGCAGCCTCACTATTCGTCAGTTGGATGTGAATTGCTCTATTTATTTTTCCTTCCTTTTTCTCTCACTGTCTTTTATCTCATCTTTATATTTTTTCCTTTATTCTCTTTCTCTTAGACACAGAACGGAATTAAAAAAAGGTTGCTTTGTATCCATTTTCTTACTGCTTAAATTTCTTTTTTTTCTTTACTAATTTTCACAGTACTATGTCATCATTTTTTCTAAAATGAATGTCAAAAATAATTTTTAAAATATGACACGCACAAATAAGCTTCTCGCCGTGTTGATGCTTCACACAATTGTAATTGAAATCGTTTCTTAAATACCTCATTATATAGAATTCGTACTAGCTTTTCATTTCAGTTTGTTATCTGATGGCGGCACATAGATCTAAGGTATTTAAATAATCGTTACATATATGGAAAATCGCTATTGTATGGTGTTTTTTGAAGGTCTGTGTGTATATGATGTTCTATATCAACGGAGTGATTCACGAGTTTGTGAAAATATTTTTTCAATGTGTCTTCAAAACTTGTGTCCGTTGCGCCTTATAAAGGCTTGTTACACGAATTTGCTTGAATCTAGAAAAGTATGTGTATAATATAATTAAGCTCTTAAATACGGAGAGATTCTTATTGAAACTGAACTTTTTGGTGGTTTTGGTAATAACAAGCTTATGAGGGGAGGGCGAAACTGTCGGGTGGGGCGCTTTTTGTGTGTGTTCAGATGGGTAGCATGATAATTGCACATACTTCAGTCTAGGTGTAAATTATCCAAATGTCTGAAGCGCAAGCAGAGTTGAAATGCTCGGAAAAGCTGCAGCCACCTCTGTCTCCCGTGCGTGGTACTTGGCAGATGCATAGTATGTGAAATGATCTGGAGAGAGGAGGAAAGACGGAAGGTGAAGGAAAAGATCCCGCGCGGGGCGGTACCGTATTTGCTCCGAATTCGCCTGGTGTTGATCGAAAGAAATCAGGAAAAAACCGACCAGAGCAGCCGGCCACCACAATTCTCCTCCAGACAGCAACTGATTAGATCGAATTTTGACAAACTAGTTCGAAAATCTAACCTAGGACTCCGGTCAGAGGCGCACTGCTCAGCGACCATCTAATGGTGCGCCTGAGCCACCTACGCCCAGGTTGATTCTTTGCCTGGCGCGACGCGAGGCGACGCGAGGCGACGGCGAGCGACGTAGGCACGCGAGGCGAAGCGAGGCGCGGCGCCGGAGCGGCCATGGTGGGCGCGGGCGCGGCCGCGGGCGCGAGGGCTGGGCGTCCGCCTCCGCGGGAGATGAATGGGTTCATTATGCAGTGCCCCGACGCCACCCGCCGGGTGGGGCGGCAGCGCGGGCGCGCGCCGACTCCTGATGGTCTCATCTCGGCCTTTATGGAGGGAGCGGCCGTCACATGGCCCGCGCGCCGGCGGCGGCGGCGGGTGGCGGCGGCGGCGGCGGCGCGGCGGGCGGCGGCGGCAGCCTGCGGCGCGGCGCCGCCCGCCCGCCGTCGCGACGCCTGCACCACTGCCTTCAAGTCCCGACGCAAGGCACCTCAAACGCTGCAGACGTTCTCACCGCCATTTTGTTTGTTGACTGAAAGAAACTTTGTTTGGAAGGATGGGTTTAAAATGGAGGGGTTGCTCGGTGAAATGACGTAGGAAAAAGCTGTGCAAGAAAGTACAAATTCCTAACATATTGGGATGTATTGGGATGTATGTTATGCATTTATATTTTCGTTATTATAAATATCAATCTGGTAGTATCCCAAGGAAAATCCAGAGAATTTTTAAATTAAATATGATAATAATTAGAAGGTATAATAATAATAATAATAATAATAATAATAATTATTATTATTATTATTATTATTATTATTTGCGTATCGGGCATTTCCGGCCATGCTACACGTTCTCTTCTGAGCTCAGTCATATTCTACAGTATTCTGGAGAGAGATGAACGTGTGTCGTTTTGGGGATCATTTTTTCGGCTGTATCCCATGGTAAGACAAGGTTGTTAAGCCTTGAATTAAGAATTCTGAGGTGATAGGATGATGAGACATGGTCAGTATAATATAAATAAATATTTTTAATATTATTATTATTATTATTATTATTATTATTATTATTATTGTGAGTGTTTTTCTTTTTAGATTCCGTTTCACAAGAAAATTGTTAAAATACCGATACTTATCTTCTTTTTTGCCCGTAAAGGGGTTCTTGAAGAAATTAGTCTACTATCAATCCTTGACGAAAGCAAATGATGTAAAAATATCAATGAGATGGTAAAATAACATAAATATTTTAATTGGCTTTTATCATAAAATGTATATGACTCCCGCAATTTATTTACAGACTCTGGGAATAAGCAATATTATCACTTATCAGCTTGTATCCAAAATAAGATAGTGTATTCTTGTGATATTCAAACACTGAATGTTCTTAGCTGCTGACTTTGAAAAATGAACAACGGTGAACATTTATCCGCATATTTAGTTACGTCTCTGATTGTTTTTCATCCTGTTTTACATTCAACACCCGATGACTTGAAAGGTGCCTTACTTCTACAATTGTGATACTCAGTGTTATTTATTTTTCTGTTATTAGTCTCGTATTTCATAATCATAAGGAGGCTACTCCATCTAAGTGTGCCATTCCAGTACTGCATATTTAGAGAGGCACAGCTTTCGAGGCTTCATAACTATAAGGTCTTTAAATACGAGTAAGTTTCTACTTATTTTAAACAATGCATTATTCTCAAGGTTTACCTTATTCCTTATGTGTCGGGTTTTATTCGTATCTAAGAATAATTATTCCTATTTTATGAGGTCAAGGAGATGATGTTCAATGCCAATTCTACCACTTTAATGGTTTTTTTTAAATTGTAAAATGAAACAATAAAACTTTTATCAGGGAAAAATGTCCCATTAGCCTTGGAGCTTACAATAGAATTACCCACAATTCTATTTTTGGACTTCGTTGAGGGACATTCTTATCATCTTAACTTTCAAATCCCTTTGTATTCCCTAAACGTTTCCTGGTAGCTATTTTTTTTATCATTTCATCGGAATAATACGACTTTGTGCCTACCTGCAAAGCACCTTTGAACGAAACCCTTCGCAGCCTGAATGAAAATATAACTTCAATGGCATCCTCAAAAGAATGAAAGAAACACTGAACCGGACGTTAATTATGCTAGTGCTTGAGGAGGGACAAAACGAACCCTACAGAGCCCCCCGGACCTCGTTAAACTCAACAATGGCCTGATAAAAACAAGGTACTTAGTTATAATCGGGCTTCGCCTTTCCTGTTTCAGAATTTGCTAGCGTGCATGCCCTTCGTGGAATATAATGTGGAAGGGGAAAACGCGTCATTCTGTAGAAGTTGGCCTTAAGGATGAACGGAAGTTACGTGGAGGCCAGCAACTCCCATGATTCCCCACTTCCTCTGCCTCCCCTCCCATCGACCAAGCGCGCACGTGAGCTATTCATTCTCCGTGTGTTCCTGCCCATCTCCAGACAAGTGACACGCCACTTCCGCACAATCAGAGCACGAGTACGGCGGAGGGGGACGTGCGTCACAAGTGAGGCCACGCCGCCTTTAAAGATGGCCGCCGCTGTCGCTTTTCGTCCACTCTGAGCTCGCAGAAGACACTCAAGCCAACTTAGAACGCATTTTTTAACTACGAATTATGAATAAATCAGTAGATAATCCCACTTTAAGCAAAAGGAAAGTATGTTTGATATAGAAATAAACATAAACATTGGATTTAAAAGTTTCTTGTTAAATAAACTTTTTCTTTACTTTCTCGGAAATGACAACAGAGTCATTGGATTTCAAATTTTTGTGAAAAAATACGAATCATGAAGATCGAATATTATTGATAATATTAACATTTCACTGTACATTTTAAAACGTATTGAATATGCTGCTTTCAGATCTCTAATGAAATGTTGTGGCCTCAGGAACCGGTGATCACTCTGTCGATTCATTTGGAATTTATGGTGGACAGAGCCCTTTTCATATTTTTCACCATTGCTCCATCATTTTTGATAATATTATATAATTACTTCATAATAATCAATCCATGAAAATCAAAAGATGGCTACTTCTGTTTTATAAAATATTGGAAAAAGTATTTTTTTAAATTAGCATAGGACCCATTCTTAATAGTATGCGCAGTTATTACATTACACTTTTAAGCCTTATTAACGAGCAGAACTCTCGCATCATTGCAGCAGGACGTACTATTGAAGCATGGAGCTGACTTGTTTTTGCTCGAAGCTTGTGATTGTATTGCTTTTGGAAAGAAAATGACAAACGAATTACATTTTTTAGAAGGGAAACGTTCTTCAATTTTTTTATTTGCTCTCCCAATAATTTCGTCAAAAGGACTGGTTTCAACAGTTACGGACAAGAATGTAACTTCAGATAATAGATCGCTGTTGCCCATTAACATTATTATAATTTACACACATCAAAAATTCGGCCAAATACAATTTTTGTGTTCCAAAGACACTTGTTTTATTTGGGCATTTATATTTTATAATTTTTATCATCCTAGCTAAAAGTTCTATACGCTTTGTATTAAGCTTCATTTCAAAAGAAAAAAATTATCCATAATGTTAGGTTCTGTACTGTAAATCGTTCTACATTAAATAACATTAGTTTTGATCTATTTTAAATATTCCCTTTATATTAAGACGTTTTATGCCATTAGCTTTTCATCCTAATAATTTCCTGCAAATAATAATCACGGATTTGGCAATTTCAGATATGTGTCAAATACACTGGATTCAAGCAAATTGATAATAAACCAAATTCTACCCTTGATAATCTCAAAGAGATGCTTACAGACTCGTAACAAGAGAAAGGTAGTAGGTCCTAGATATGATCTCACTTTTTTTTAGTATCGTTCGTTTAGTATCGGTTGTAAAGTATAAGCAATAAATATTAATATCTAAATATTATTACAATAAACCTTATCTACCGTCTTTTGTATTATTTGCCGTCTTTTGTTGCAATCGATTAATCAGTCGTCGTTTACGACGAGTAAGCGTGTAAATGTGAGGCTATAGTTACTTAAACGAACATATCGAGGATTTTAAAGTGCGGAGATTATTTTTCTAGTCTTCTTCTGAGCCAGTTACGATCACATTTTCCGGGCTTCCACATGGTTTAATTTTTGTTTAATTAACATTTGTTAATATTTGTAAAAATAATCATTTACCAATGAATTATTTAGTATATTTCACTAAATAATTACTCTTCAGCATTTCCAATAAATAATGATTTCCCTTGTTTTTCAGCAACAGAGTTAAGGCGCAGTTCCCGAGCCCATCTGTGCCGAGTGGCCGGCCCGCCTGCCGGCCGCGGTCGTGCTCCGGGTTTCACATCCCGGAGGCGCGCGGCGGCCGTGAGGCGTGGTGAGGCGAGGTAAGGCGAGGTGAGTAGAGTGGAGCGTCGGCTGGCGCGCGCGTGGCTGTCAGGCGGCGCGCCTCATTAGGGGCGTCGGGGCCGCCCCCGCATCCATCAACGGCCTAAGCAGCGCGCTCGCCGCGGCCGCGGCCGCGCGTTGCGCCTAAGTGAATCTCGCGTGCCGCCCCGCCCCGTTCGCTCGCTCGCTCGCGCGCGCGCGCGCCACCCCCCGGGCGCCGACGCACAATGGGCCGATTGGCGGCGAAAGCATGCGAAGTGTACTTTTCTTCATTACCAAATCACGTTTCATCAGAAAAAAAAGTAGATTGATTCATTGTGTTTCCGGGATTTAACGGCTAGTGCAATTCGTGTAATGCATGTTATATTGCACGATGTGATAGTGCCCCCCTCCGCTGCTGGAACGTGAGATCTGTCACTTCCCGTCAGCATCTAGGATTTTTCTTTTCCAATTTCCCCCTGCAGTCCTCCCGCTCCAAGTCTTCAACTGATCCGTCGATATGTGTGGTAGTGTAGTGCATGCAAGTGGATTCGGTCTATTTGTCAAGGTACTGTTGAATATCAGTCACCGTTGGAACTCCAAACCTAGGGCTTCCCGGTCAGAGACGATGCAGTGACAACAGCTATTGCTCTAAGCCACCTCAACTATTAGAAAAAATAGCATATTCGAAACTAGTAAATTCGGAAGGTATACATATTCGTTTTTTTTTTATTCTTATAAAATGAAAACCACTACTTTTAAAACCCAGGGCTTCAAATGAATCCGTTTTCTTCTAACACCAAGTCTTACGATATGGTACTACTTGCATTATTCAAATTATTACACAAATGTTAGCTATTCACATTCCTTATGGTACAAATATTTTTACATTGAAACCTATATTCATTAACAATATAAAAATATGAATGTTTTGCGTTACTTTAATTGTCATTATATATATATATATATATATATATATGAAAACTTTGTTTCCTAAATCCTTCATTTTGTTCCTCTTTTTTTCAAGTAGTTCAGCATTTTAAGCAGGATTGTAATATTCTCTCAAACTAAGTTTATTCGGACATCGAAGAAACGTCTAAGGATGAATTGTCTGGAAATAATATTTTAATGACGAATATAAAAGATTTGATTACTATCTATTGTGGTTATTAAAATGTTGACTTTTTAATAGAAAACAGTATCAGCTGCTGCCGATTAGGTTTTAGCAGCTTTATTTGGGCGTATCTTAAATATTCTAATTATTCTATACTTAAAACTATTTACATGGGTCTCTTTGCGCCAAATTTCGTTTGGACCTGGGCGCAACTTTTACTAAAGTGCTCAAAAATTCCTCCCTTTCTCCCACCCGCTGCGTCTCTTCCGGTCCATCTGTGCCGGCGCGCCCGGGCCGCGCGCGAAAGCCTTGCGCCGCCATTAGCTGCAGGTGCCCGCCGCCTGACGAGAGCTGTCAAGATTCGCGCCGCGCCGCGCCGCGCCGCGCCGCCCTCGCGTTCTGTTACGCCGCAGTCGCCCCGCGGTGGCCCCTCCGGCTCAAGTGCTAGTGCAAAAAACGCCTCTTGGAAGGTCGACTCTTCTTCGGAAGTTCCGCTTCGGGTAGGATCAGAATTGGCGTATAGAATGGTAAGAGTTCACGCTGTATGACTTCCTTTGTGATTGTCAATGAAATTCGTTACCAGCCGCGTCGGTTTCTGTTGTTCTTTGTGTGTTTTGGTAATGAAAGGATTCGGGGGCTCTATTCTGGGGAATGCCGGAAGTTTCTCGAATTTTTTGAGCTCTTTAGTTCACTTAAATTACGCTTTGCAACAGATTCTACAAGCATCATATAACATACATCCGTGTTAAATCGTACATCATGCATGTCAATGCACAGTTTATAACAATTCCTAGACACATAGTCATATTTCCAAAAGAAATATAGGAAATACTTATTAAGCGACTAAAAACTTTGTCTCAGGATTATTCGTATTGCTTTCGGATAATTTAGGAGAACATGCATATAGTTCAACTACTTATCATTAAGAAGTCAGAAGCAAATTACAAAAGAAATTTCTTTACTTCACCTTGCTCTACGAGACTAACTAGTCTCCAGCAAATTTGAAGTAGTTCTAAAATTGCTTAAGGCTCTAAGAGAAATTCTTAGATCTCTGTCATTATTCACTACCTCCCAATTTACGATTTCGAACAGAACGCACTATTTAAATTTCGACATTTTTGTTTACCTTTACTTTCTGATTGCTCTTATTCTTATTCTTGTTTTTTTTTGCGGTTGCTCTCCTAAGAATTCAAAATTATGAAAATAATGTTACGCCGAACGTTTAGAATAACGCTTTTTTTGCGAATAATCATTCCATTGCCCACTGTTTGCTCGCGGCTTGCTGTCCGGTACTGTTACACCCGCCCCCACGCCCCACACATTAACACGCGGTTCCTGCGCTCACTGTAGCCGAACTGAAGATGCCATTAAGGAGAAGGCTAGAGAGGAAAAGATTTGATGTTTTCCTCGCACTAAAAATCGGCGATGGGACTGAAGCAGGACGAAAAGACAGAGGGTTACAGTTTTCAAATGTCACTCAGTAAATAAGCGATGTTCCACTTAGAAATCATCTCTAGTAGCAGTTCGCTAACCCGCTATCACGGATTACTACATTAACAAGAAGTGAGTATCTTACCTAACCCGTATAATAAAGATATTAAGAGAGTTGTAAATTGTTTGATGAATTGTCTTGTACAATTTATGTGTGTCACCTTTTCTGTACCAAAAAAATAGAACAAATAGGTGTTTAGAAATTATTACGCATTATTATTAGTAATAGTAGAACTGAAACATTTGCGTTCCTTGCACACGGTTTAAAGGCAGATGTGTTGTATTATTTTGCCTATGTGTAAAGTGCTCAAGATAACAAATCACCCAAAGAATATCTTGTTCTTTAAAGCGTCACCAAGTTCTTTATATTTTTAAAATTCTGTTTCGTAAAAGAACGGTAGAAGTTCGCTTTAATTAGAATAGGTTTCCACACTGCATCAGTGACTTCAACAAAGTCGCTATACTTTGAGACCCCAAATAATCCTTCAACTTCAGATTCAAAACATTCAAGTTGACATTTGGTATCGTAGGCTTTCACGGTCGGAGTGCACCGCAGACGTGGACGAAACGTTTGGCCCAACAATGCCAACTGGACCACGGCCTACCAGCGCAGAAAATCTACTTTCTATTCAAGTTGACAGTTATGCAACATGAAAATCATATGTTCAGTAATAAAAATGTAAGAGATAGTTCATTCGCTGGAGATGAGGTACATCATATCAATGACGTATGGAATAAAATTATGTTAAAAAAAGTGTGTAACCCAAGTATTACAATGCAATGTAACAGGAAGAATTAAAAGAATATCCGGGAAAGCTTTCCTTGCTTTTGTAAATGTTTTCTATAAATAAAGCAATGTAATAATGAGGGCTTAAATAGCTTCTTGATGTGAAAGCACGTATCTGAAATCCCCTTCCACATTATTCATTTATAAGCATTAAAAATTGATTTTTGCTTAGTCGCTGCAATCGCATTTCTCGAATGAAAATAGAATCTGGATTGGTGGTTAAATAATCAACGACTTTTGAATTTAGAATATTCCTTTTGATACGAGGAATATGTTCCATTTGCGTTTATCTTTCAGATAAAATGAGTCGTAAATGAACATTTCTAGGACGTAATTATTTGGAATCTCTTACTAAGCCTCCAACAAAAAATTATGTTGCAAATTCACGCCGTTTTAGTTAGGATCGAATTCACGTTCCACGACTTACGTAATTATGTCGTGAATCTGTAAGTGTAACATATACGTCAGAGTTTAGACTGTTTGTAACATTCCATATACTTCATATATTTGTGCACGAAAAAATTGAACTGAAATAGAATCGTTTATTCAGCAAGTTGGTAAAAATCACATTTTGTATTTTTAATTTGTCCTATTTTAAAGATCATAAACACTGATATAAAAAGTCTCTTCTTGCTCCTCCACTAAACCAAAAGTTGTAAAACAAACGGAGTTTCGAGGGCACTTCCGTACACTCGCTGAGCACACGATTTCCATGCGCGCTAACTCCTGTTAAAAAGCCGCTAGCACAAAGATCGGCCAACTTGATCTGCATTGAGAGAGCGCCCTTAGCGGTTCGCTGCGAGAGCACAACGAATGGCTGCCCTCGCATTAAAACGAAATCCTTCACATTGTGCTGCTTGGCGGATGGAGCGTTGCGGCGAGTGACGTCACGCGGCCCCGATGGCGGCGCGCAGCCACGTGACGGGAGCTAGACAGTCTGGGTGGAGCTCGCGCGATTATACACAACTTCCGGTTGCCGCAGCGACATAAGACAATCGTGGCGAAATGACAGGCTGCCGTTGTGTGCCAGTATACAAAAGGAATTGTGAAAGAAAATGATGTTTTGTTGCTAGACTCGTCATGCATCACATCGTTCATTTGGGAGCCATATGTCGAGTGGTACGATGTGTCGGAAGAATTGAACACGGAAGTTTCTTGTATATTCATACTTTTTCTTTGAGAATGTGAATTCGTAAAACAGGAATTTAACCTTAACGCTCAGTAATATGAAAGAAAAAAGAAAATCGCTGTTGTTAATGTAGAATAGCTTAACTTCTTTCCCTCAAGCAATTAGGTTAGATTTGAACCGTTTGCTATTTACTTTGAACCGAAGATTTCCTTAAAGCATTTTTTTAAGTTAGGAGGGTAAGTTGGGGCTATTATGACACAGAAAAGCAAACTTTTCACCTTATCTTCTAAACCATTCGTAACGAACACATGAAAAAATACTGAGTATATGCGTTTTGGTGCTGAAGACGTGTACAAAAACGCAAACTTACTAACTAAAAAAGAAGACCGCAACTCTGTATAAAAATCAAAAGTGTGTATAAAATTAGCCTCACTAGATGGGGCTATATTTTCTACTATTTGCTATTTTTGGATACCAATAAGAAACAAGTTTTAAAATGTATGGCATTAGTGCCATTTTCTTGCTGTGTCATATAAACCCCGTCACACTGGAGGAAGTGTTTATCACGAACGTCTTCGAGAATAAACGTTTACAAACTTCGTGAACAACGTATAGGTCAAAAGAGTCCTTTTTTTATTATCATAACTCTTTTGGAGATACCATAAATTTATACCATAATTATTGGAATTATGATTAGTTTCGATATAACTATGAAAATTAGAATTTTAATAATAATTTTGTGATTTTTTATATAAATTTGTAGTATTAGGAGAGAAAATTGCCTAGAAAGGATTTATAAATGTATTTATTTATGAAGACTGAAATGTATATTAGGGGAAAAAATACTGTTCATTTGACAAGTAACTCTTTTCTGGGTGGAAGCTCAGAAAATAATTACTACAGTTCTACAGAAATACCCAAAACCAGCGTGTATGCAAGAAACGTAAGTAGTTTGTGCTATACACAATAGTATTCTCCAAAGCAAAGGAATATCACAGTGAGCGAGTTAACTTCCACAGTGCGCGAGTTCCACCACAGCGATTCCGGCGAGTGAGGCGCGTGGTTTCACACGGAGAGCGGCCGCATGGCGGCGCATGGCGCCTCGATCGCCTGACAATAATTAAGTTGTCGGACGAGTCAGTTTATTATGGAAGCGTCTTTGAGGCGCCGCGGCGGCCGGCGACGGCGGTCGGGCTCCTCGCGTTACAGCGCGCTGCGTTTTATTGGGCGGGCGCGGGGGACGCGGCCCGTGTACCAATTAGCGAGCCCAGCGTGCGTGCCCGCCTGGCGCCGCGCGGCCGCGTCGTCCCTGCGCCGTCGCAGGTCTCGCTCGCTCCACTGCCGTTGGACCTGCACTGTTACTGGCATAGCCTCTGCCACCGGCACCGGCATAGCCTCTGCCACTGGCACCGCTTCAGATATTGAACTGGTAGTGTCATTTAACTCGTAATACTCTTGCCTATTGCACTGCCTCTGCCACTGGAACTGTCTCTGCCACTGGCACCGTCACTGCCACTACCGCTGCTTCAGGCATTGCAACTGGCATGACAGTGCCATTGTACTTGTAACATCATTGTCTCTGTCCCTGTCACTGACTCAGTCACTGGCACTGACTCTGCCACTGTCACCGCCACTGCTTCAGACATTGCAACTGGCATTGCCATTGTAATAACCAATGCCACTGCCACTGGCACTGACTCCCTTATCGTCTCTTTAACAGGCACCCAACTGTTGACTGTCAGCCATCTCCCCGCCATTCTGCCATCCACCTCAGACCTCCGTTACCTCTGCCCATATTGCAATAGTATCATTATCGCCGTTTCATTGGGGAGACCCGTGGGGGAGCGCTCAGTTAGCCCACCTTTCACCTCTGGCACCGGGAATTAAATCCCCGACCGTCCATGACCAATATCTGGTGGACGAAGCAGGTTCGCAGCAGATTATATCGAAGTTCTCTCGTTTCCTCTGCTTCTCATTCCTCCATTGCTCCATCCATGCTAATTTCGTATCATCATAATCACCTACCCATCGAAGTCATTCGAATATTTTAAGATATTACCATGAGTTTAATCATTGTTATCATGATAAATATCACTACCACTGCAATTTCACCGTGTCACCGTGATTCAGTGACTAGAACACCACCGATTTCACGAATCACTAACAAATCTAACTCCAATCCACAAGTCTCCTCCAATTCACAAATTTATCTCGTACGGGCACTAGCTCAGAGATCATAAAATGTTTTATCCTGATCTTCATTGCATCCCAGCAATCTCTACACCTTCCCAACACCAGTGTCTAAGTTCTTGTGCCACCGTGTCCGCCTCCAACGCTACGAAGGACATCAATTTCGTTGCTTTAATCAGAAATCTGCTTCTATCTGCAGTACGAAAGCCTTCATCAAAACCAATTGAACCATTAACATAATTTCTAACCCATTCACGCGATACCCGTCCTCACTTTCTGCATCCACTATTGTATCTGGTCCCCGTGCCCTGTGCCTGACACCACCGCCCCCGGCCCGTCCTCCTCAGCATCAACTTCGCCAAGAATCTATTTCTATCTGCAGCACGAAATACTTCACGTCAAAGCCATTTGAACCATTGGCATTATAATTTTCATCCCATTCGTTCTAGCCCCGTCCTCAACTTCCTCCACCATCAGCTCATCCGGTCCGCGTCCACCGTGGCCGCCACCTCCGCCCTCGCGTCGTCGCTGGTCCGCTGCCGCTGGGCGCCGGAACTGGGCCGGGGCGGCGAGCGCGGGAACGCGGCTGGCCGTGGGCTCCCGCGTGCGGGGCGCGGCGAAGCGTCTGCGCTGACCGTCTCCCGCGACGGCCGCGCCCCGCCCCGGACGCCCCCCCCCCCCACCGCCGACGTACTCTCGGCGACGGAGGGCCGCTGTCATGCGAAGGGACTCCGGTAATTGAACTTGCGATGGGCGGCTTGCTTTGCCTGTGATCTTGGCTGTCCGGGTGACGCCGCGTCGAAGGCGTCACCCGGACAGCCAAGATCACGCACATGACTCTGGCCGCGGAAGCCTAAGACGTCATTTGGCTTGCTTTGCCGTTTCGTTGCGAAGCTGATTTTTCTGGACGCCGTCAAGGCAAGCTTTCGAATATCCTTCGAAGGCAGAGATTTGGAGTTTTAGGTAAAAACGAATGTCCATGAGGATTTCGACGTTTAATTTGCCCTCTTAAAAGCGTATGTCCTAATCTGTGAAGTTGCCGGTGATAGTGATGATTTTTGCGTGCTTTTGTAAGATGGAACTAGAATTCTTCTCTGTCCGGGTGATATGACAGGCGAAATGTTTGCCTCTCGCGGCGTCACCCTGACAGCCAAGAAATCATGAATCGAGCCGTGGAAGCTTACGTGTACGTAAGATGGAACTTCTCGTCTTTGACAGTAAAATATTGAAGAACAATTGAGTCGAATGTGAAGCAGCTGCACCTCTACAGTAATAATATTCCTTACCGATTTGTCAGACCAGCCCACTTTTCATTTCTACTTCAGTTTTCCCATTTAACAAATCTGTTTTACATATTTTCATATCAAAGACATAACCCAGAAATTGAACTGATACCCACTTTTTTAGAACATATTACTCTAACTTACTTTCCTTTGAAATAGAATGAGTTTCAGTTTCATCCTTCACGATACTACTCTAGCGAAAAGGAAATTTTACATTTTAGAGTTTAGTGTTTCAAACAGGATATTCAGGTTAAGATATTTTACAACTAATTACGGTTCAATATATTGCAATATAGATTGCAGCACACCGGTTGACTTTTCTTTTTCGTGCGTGTTACAGGACTCGCAGCAGAAAAAGTGAGACATTAATTATTGATTTGTAAGAAATTTAATCGAATCTGTCTTACGTCTAATTTGTTTTAAGTGTGTCTCATTTAACTTCGGCCTAGACTTTGAGAGGTAGTTTTGAAATAATACTGCCCTCTCAAATTTTTTATAGCAGCGTAAATTAATCAATGATATGGATTTTATGTGAAGAACTTAACATCGTATTCGCCCGTTGTTTGTGTTTGTATTTTATTTTTACGCAGGTTGGCATTAGTCTGATAATTTCCGCTCATTTAAATATGTTTTATTGTCTATTTCCTCAAGCAGTCTTAATAAACTTGTTGAAATGAGAAAACACTTCCTTGAAGAAATCTTAAAATGAAGGCAACTGGTAATAAATGACGTGTTAGTCAAAAAGTATCACGACAATTCGGCAATATTTTAATTTCTTAAGAGCACAGTGATTTAATGTTACCGATATACACACTCGTCTTGTTTTGCGAGTAATTTTTTGCAGCTAATTAAGAGATTTGTCTCATTATTGGAATTAGATTGTTCACTTGGTGCATATTTTACGTTAGCCAAGAGGAGACTGCTTTTCAGGTTATTTTATTCACAGATTACTTTGAGGCTGCTTGATGGACATTTTGCGTATGTCACATACGCGAAATGTCCATCAAGCAGCCGAAAAGTAACGTTTTGAAATCATATAAATGTAAACTCTACTGCAAACTAATAAAAAATTAATGTTTACATTGGAGAATTTGCTATTTTAATTTCAGCAAACGATTGAACATTTTTAGTACGAACATGAAAGAATGGAATCTAATTTTTTCTATGTATAAATCTATTACTAAGAAACAAAATACTACAAAATTAATAGCTTTGAATTACGAATTCGG
Organism: Gryllus bimaculatus; assembly: GCA_017312745.1. Taxonomy (NCBI): domain Eukaryota; kingdom Metazoa; phylum Arthropoda; class Insecta; order Orthoptera; family Gryllidae; genus Gryllus; species Gryllus bimaculatus. Next base: position 8,174,870 of record BOPP01000030.1, read on the forward strand.
CCATTAAATACTAAACAAATAAGTGATATCATCTTCAACGTAATATATGTGTTGTAGTTCCTCTTATCTTTATTGAAACTGAGATTTCCAAAAGAAATGTATAAGTAAGTAAGGAAGTGTAGACTAATATGTATTTTACCTAAGCTGGAAATTGTGGTCTGCTGTATTCTCATACCATGAACTGTCGAAGAAACAGTGTTTTTAGAATCTTGATTAGCAGCTCTCAATCACGATTGTCAGTCCTCAAGAATATCAGGAAGCACATAAGAGTTATAATACGGAAATAAAAAGGAAACGTCTTATTATTGAATGTCCAAAAATTCAATATGATAGAGATGAAGTCAATCTACCTACACTATGAAGACTGGAATATAAAGTCAAGAAGAACATTCCATTTTTGTAAGATAGTGAACTGTATAAGATGATATGTAGTACAGAAGAAGACAGCAATTGATACTCCTTTATATAGTTAATAATAATTATTGATAATACAACAGAATATATTCTAGTCACGAAGTCACTAATAACTCTTACGTAAAACAGAGAGTTTAAGTAAATAAAAAACTAATTAACATCAGATTTCTATAATTGCAATTATTGCTTGTTTGTGGTGATGAGTAGAATTTACTCACTTCTAAAGTGAACAATTTATTCAAGGAATTGGTTGCAAATTAAGCGAGTAGTAAACATAGTAATGTTAAAGTTTATTGAAATGTTCTTGAAATAATAATAATAATAATAATAATAATAATAATAATAAAACAACGAAGCTACTTTGTATTGCTTTACAACTTTATTAAGCGACTTGTATCGTTGTTATTTTAATAGTATACTATGGAAATTCACAAGGGCAGAAACATAGGCTTTTTACTTGAGATTTGAATGTTTGAACCCGAGGGTCGGGAGCCCGAGAGTTGCAATAAAATCCCCGTGTAACGCATCAAAAATAACTGATCGAACATACTCGTGTAACGTATACTTTTTTCTTCATTCCTCCGTTCTGGAAATGGCTGGAGAAGCAGTGGAAAAATCAGTTTCTAGCAAGTCAAAAGAAAGATACAGAAAGGAATACGATTTGTTTAAGAAATGGTGCAGTGAAAAGAAGGTGAACATTTTCAACGAAGATATTTTGCTTTCTTACTTTTTATTGAAGACAAAATCTGTCCAGGCTTCGGCTCCTTGCTCGATTTTTTCCGTGATAAAATATATGCTGCAAGTTTAAATAAGCTTACACGTTAGTAGGTTTGTACCTTATTTTACACAAAAAATGTATATATATCTTCTATATGAATGTTATTAATAAATTAATAACATTCATGCAGAATAATTATTAATAACATTATTAATATTTTGCTTTTGCATGTTTACAAACCTTATTGCTTTCCTAAAGCGAAAAAATAGAAAGTTTAAAAAATCCTATTCCTTTTCACGAGATCATTTATGATGGCATTTAGAACGAAAATTCCTAATATTGAAAGTTTTACTATTAATGAGCTTAAACCTGTATTTCGAGGTAGCACTGTTCGTACTTCCCTCCCTGCAAAGATAGGATTTCCGTCTTGAAATAAGGTAGCATAGATATACTTTCTAAACAAATATGACACGTTTTTTTTCACAGAGCTTTTATTTGTTTCATCTAGACATTCCCTTACTGCAAAGAAGCAAACACAAATGTTATTATTTCCTCATAGAAATGCCTATATTACGCTAATTTTAAAGACCAAGAGTAAGGTTTACACTTTTAGGTATCTCGGCACACCATGTCGGAATTCATCTTAAAACTTAATGCAAGTGTTTAAAGTTTATTCATTACTAGTATTCAAGAGTTAATACCATTTAAAACTCTAAAACTTAAATGAGCGAATTAAAACATAACTGCACAGTTGTAAGCCGTGAACTTTAGTCTTTGATGAAACCAATGCTTATAAAAATCTAGGTAAACGGGAGTCCGAGGATGTTGGCACTCAGATTTCTACATTGGAGCAGGTGATACAAAGTACGTCGACACTAAGGCTGTGGGTTCGAAATCCACGTAAGACATGAATTAGATTATTTGCGTGGATTTAGGATTTTTAATATGGTTTCATTGCGTGGAAGCCTTCTAAGGCTATATTTCATGTATACACTAATCCATCCATAATATGTTGGCCTGACAGGTAACAGTGTGTAAGATCTGTGAGCAACCTATCTGTATTGATTGGTTGTGAGGAACTGCCATAATTCACCTAAAACAATAGTACAACCACCGAAGTGTGATACGGGGATAACGGAGCCTATATGTAAAAGTACAGAATCGAGATAGGTCAATGTGATGTTCGGGATCCCCGAAGGTGCTCTTCTCTGGTAATATTCTCAGGAGTGAGATGCCCTGGTAGTCTTTTAGAAGCTGATGTGTCTAACAACTGAGAGGGACAAAACCTAGCCTAACGCTGATCGGTGTTATCAATCGGTGATGTTTTGTTTTCTAATGGTATATCATTAATTTATTTTTGAAGATATATTTTTTCTTTCTTTTAAATGCAAACTTTCGTTTTCTCATCTATCGCCTGAATAGGTTTTTATTAGCGTGAAACTTGATTTTTTCAATCTCAAAGAATTATTTGAGATTACAAATTCAACGTTCTAAAAGAGACAATATTTTTGTCAAACAAATTGTTATGAAACAGATTAAACGAAATTAAAAACATATTTTTAAATATTACTTAATTTTGTGACAACCAAGACTTCTGCGGATGCCAATATGAGGCTGTTAGGCAAGAACCAACGACGATAATTTTGTTTTCATGTATTTGTTAATAAAACATTGAAAAATGACTCATTTTGACATTTATTTATTACTCGACACTCTGATAGAAGTAGTAGGCCTACCTACCACTTGCTTGTGCCAACGTACCTCAAGGTCTGTGACAACCCACACCATACGTGAGAGCGATTGTCACATCTTTAGTTAATGAGACTTAAAACCTTTCAAAGTTCGAGAGGGAAACATTCACAAAAAAACGTACCATAATGCAGCCTAATAAATGCAGTTTGCATTAAAGGAATTAAAGTTGTCAAATCTAAATCGGAGTCAAGTAAAAAAATGATTTAAAAAACCAACTGCTCCCAACGAATCACTCAATTTTAAATTAATGAATTTATCCATTCCCATAAAAATACTACTATAAATGCGTTTCATAAATCCCAACTATTTAGAATTACTCTGGTAATTAACTTACTTAGTTGTGCAGTTAACAACCAAACGCCTGTTCCCCCGCTTCGCCGAATCCCTTCCAACCGTGCCGAACCTTAATATCGATAATATAAAGCGGAACTTCTTAATAAGCCGGGGCGCCTAAACGGCTCGTGATTGACTGCCCGTCGTTCATCTTCGCCTGGTCCCGCACAATGACGGTCACAGTCGACGGCGACCCAGGAACGCATCGCGGGCATAATTCGTGATGGATTCCTGCGTCGCCGCCGGGTGTGACGTGCCCCGCGCCGCATCGGGGTGTGCAGCGTCCTTGCGCCGGAGCGTACACCGGGGAGGAAGGCCTTGGCCTTGCTTCTTCTTGGCCAGCCTTGTGTGAGGGCGGCGGAGGTGTCCGCCCGGCTCCCCACCCCGCCCCGCGCCGGCTGCGGAGCGTATTACGAATCCCTCTGGCGCACAAAACAGGGTGTTAGGGACGAGTTAGAACGGTCCGGTAATAGGACGAGTTTTTTTCAATTCGCATCCCTTATTCTATTCCAGTGAAGTGAAGAAAAATTGATTTTTTCCCTTAAAATATGTTTTATAATATATTAGAACAGAAGTGTACCTAAAGCGTTTGAATAGAAATTTCATTGTAATATTAAACGCTTTGTGTATAAAATAGAGAAGTAGATTTTGGAGTTTGAGATAAAATCATCACCAAGTTACAAACAAGTTAATCGACCGATTTCGGCATGTGGAGTACCGATCTTTACCGTCTTATTCTGTGATTGTACATTTATTGGCTTGCATTTCGTTGAAAATAAACCAGGACATGCCGGCGTTCTGATTCGTTACATTTTCAGATTCTTTTTATTGTAACCACACTGTACGTTCGATGTTTTTCGCACCTCTTTAATTATTTCTAAAAAAAAGAATACGTAGGTATGTTATACCTCAGTGAAAATATTTTCATAAAATGAAATATCTCTCTCCATATTCTGTGCTCTCATTTGGTTTCAACAGTTTGGAAATTTTCCACAAATTCGTAACACATACGTAAAATTGTAGTGAAACTAAAAACTGAGTATTTTTTTCTGTTTAGTTGAAACGCATTCAAAATGTAAAAATTACGATATTTAGCCCTGAGTTGTTAAAAATAATACTATATGTGTATTTTACATTAAGAAGAGTAACTTAAAAATTGCATTTCAAACATTTTTGTTCATATTTCAGCGCAATAATAGTATGTAGATATTCGTCGTGATGTCAGGAAATTTGCATTCAGTGCTCAGAACATTACAGCCAGAGAAACTGTTCCCCAGAGGGAAGCTCGCAACGCCAGTAGGACCAACGGCGCGGCAACGATCAGACGCATGCCTGGCTGCCGCCTTAGCGC
>BOPP01000030.1:8179462-8189998 GCA_017312745.1 Gryllus bimaculatus
ATTTATCATTTACTCGACACTCTTGGTGAAGTAGAGGCCTACCTACCACTTGCTTGGTGCCGAGACGTACCTCAGAGGCGGAGCAGACCCACACCAGTACTGAGACGATGTCACAGTCTTTAGTTAATGGAGAACTTTAAAACACTTTCAAAGTTCGACTAGGGGATAACATTCATGAAAAAAAACCATTACCATAATGCAGCCTAAGAAATGCATGTTTGGCCATTAAAGGAATTAAAGTTGTCAAATCTAAATCGGGAGTCAAGTAAAAAAATGTTATTTAAAAAAACCAACTGCTCCCAACGCATATCACGCAATTTTTAAATTAATGAATTTATCCATTCCCATAAATAAACACAAAATGCGTTCATAAACCCAACATAGAATTACTCTGGTAATTAACTATACTTAGTTGCTGCGTTAAAACCAAACGCCTGTTCCCCCGCATTCGCCGAATCCCTTCCCAAACCGTGCCAACCTTAATATCGATAATATAAAGCGGGAAAAACTTCTTAATAAGCCGGGGCGCCTAAAACCGGCTCGTGATGACTGCCCGTCGTTCCATCTTCCGCCTGTCCCGCACAATGACGGTCACAGTCGACGCGCGCACCCAGAACGCATCGCGGGCCATAATTCGTGATGGATTCCTGCCGTCCCGCCGGCGTGTGACGTTGCCCGCGCCGCATCGGGGTGTGCAGCGTCCTTGCGCCGGAGGTCCTACACCGGGAGGAAGGCCTTGGCCTTGCTTCTTCGTGGCCCAGCCGGGTTGTGAGTGCGGCGGCAGGTGTCGCCCGGCTCGCCCACCCGCCCCCGCGCCGGCCTGCGCGAGCGTCATACGGAATCCCTCTGGCGCCACAAACTCAGGGTGTTAGGGACGGAGTTTAGGAACGGTCCGGTAATAGGTACGAGTTTTTTCAATTCGCATCCCTTATTCTTATTCCAGGAAGTGAAGAAAAATTGATTTTTTCTCCTTAAAATATAGTTTTATAATATATTAGAACAGAAGCTGTACCTAAAAGCGTTTGAATTAGAAATTTTTCGTTGTTGAATATTTAAACGCTTTGTGTATAAAATAGAGAAGTGTAGATTTTGGAGTCTTGAGAGAAAAGCATCACCAAGTTACAATACAAGTTAATCGCACCGATTTCGGCATGTGGAGGTACCGATCTTACCGTTCGTTATTCCTGTGATGTGTACATTATATTGGCTGCATTTCGTTGAAAATAAACCAGGGAGCATGCCGGCATGTCTGAATTCGTTTACATTTTTCAGAGTTTCTTTTTATTGCTGACCACACTGTACGTTCGATGGGCCGGACCTCTTTAATTATTTCTAATTAAATAGAAGAAGAAAGAGATGAGCGGAGTGAAGTGATTATTACCTCAGTGAAAATATTTTCATAAAATGACAATATCTCTCTCCATATTCTGTGCCTCTCATTTGGTTCAACAGTTTGGAAATTTTCCACAAAATTCGTAACACATACGCTAAAATTGTAGTGCAAAACTAAAATCTGAGGATTTGTTTCTGTTTTAGTTGAAAAACGCATTCAAATGTAAAAAATTACGATATATTAGCCCTGAGTTGGTTAAAAAATAATACTAATGCTTGTATTTTACATATAGAAGAGTAACTTAAAAATTGCATTGTCAATTTTTGTCAATATTTCAGCGCCAATCCAATAGTATGTAGCATATTCGTCGTGATGTTCAGGAAATTTGCATTCAGTGCTCAGAACATTACAGCCAGAGGAAACTGTTCCCCAGAGCGGAAAAGCTTCGCAACGGCCAGGTAGGACCAACGGGCGCAACGATCAGAACGCATGCCTGGCTGCCGCCTTAGCGCCCCCCCCCCCCGCACCACCCCTGCGCTGCCGCCTTTAGCCGCCGCCCACGCCAAACCACCCCGCCCCGCCTCCCCTCCACACCACTCGCTCTACGCCACGCTGCTCTACGCACCGCCACGCCACGCCACGCGCGCTGCGCTGGCTGTGCCATTGAATAAGTTGGCGTTCCGGCACCGAGTCAGGTTACCGTGATGCGGTTCAAATATCGTGCTGCTTTACACACCTTCCGCGTAATAAGACGCGGGGAAGGGAGCGGGACGCGGCGGGGGCGGGGGCGGGCAAAACTCTCGCCCTCATCGCCTGGCGCGGCACGGCCCACTAGGGCGGGCTGTGCATGCCGGTCACTCAGCAAAAAAGAGGCGCGCGTTACATGCGCCGTCGCCCGCCCCTCCGGCACGCCACCGCCCACCGCCCACCGGCCCGCCTGGGCGACGGCGTCGCTGCTCTTCCTGTGACTCCGCCGCCCGCCGCGGGCGGCGGGATCGCGCGCGTCGGCCGCCGCACCGGCCTTCTTGCCTGGGTCTACGAGCGTCTACACAGCTGAGTTATATGTTCCGAGCGCAGTGCTTGTTCGCCTTGAATTTGAAAGAATAAAGCAGATTTAAAAATAAATGTGACAAAGTAGCAATAAAACGCAAGTTTCCAAAAATATATTTATTAAGTCGTGTACAAATTGTGTATAATTATATTGTTCTTACACCAGGAAAACGGAATAGCTTAATTTTAAATTAATATTTCAAGATATTTGTCGGATATTGGTTCAGATCACTTAAGTATTTATATATTCCTGGTATAGTTCTATGTGGTTTTTTACTACTTGTTACCATCTGTTTACATCTGAGGCATGTAGGTTATATAACCTGTAGTATTTTTCAACGAATTAAAATTACAGAATGTTTGTAATATTGTCCAAATTGAAAAGAAATCCGAAAATCTTGTTATAAAATAGAAATAAAAAGCACGTTGTTGTAGCGCAAATTTCTCTTACTTTCTTCTAGTTTTAGCAAATGTGGAATTCTTTCATTTTTGTGATGAATTGAGAAAATGTAATTAAATTTCCATGAGTGCCTTCATAAAGGCATTGTGAAGTAGTAATAAAAAAGAAATCGTGAAATATAATTCAAGAGGATGGAAATGTAATGAAGATTTGAGTATTTGTTATCGAAAGCTTTAGACATCCTAAGAATGAGGAGTGCGTGTCGAAACGAGTGTTTAGAAAACTTGAAGCATATGTACAGGTATATGTCAAAATCCAACTTAATCCTCGCAATTGTCAATAGAATACGTCAAAATATCGCTTCAAAATATCGTTTTTATCGCGCGCGTTGGCACCGACTCCTTTCACATCGGCTACCCGCTCGACACAACCTTCCCTGTCACCAGAATACTGACGGAAAGAAAGTGCCGGGAGAGACGTTCAAGAAACAAACGAACACAGTCTAGAGAAAAAAGTCTATTCTGATATTGTTGATTTTTTTTGTTATTCTTGTCTTGTTTTATTTACTGGTGAAGATTAGTATATTAAAGACAGCTTCAAGAGGCGTATTACACTGCTTTACAATTTTTGTGTGCAAATAATCAATTTACATCTTTTTGGTGATTTTTACTGACTCCTCATGATCTGATGCTATATGAGACGTGTGCATTTGTCTAATAGGTGCGGGAGAGTGGTTTGGTACTTATCGAACTACATCTTTGGGCTGTCGCACTTCCCGCCTGCAAATCGGTCGTGAAAGTTCATGAAGTGGAGTTCCCGCTGGAATTTCGTCGTGGTTGAAAGCAGGTGATAATCAGGCGGGGACAGGTTGGGAGAGTAAAGTTGGTGAAGCTGTATATATGCTATTGCCTGTGAAATCTGATGACTTGTGTGGAGACGGGAGATTTCATGCTGCAGAAGCCTACTTCTCTGGGCGCTTCTTATGAATGGTTCGACGCAATCTGCTGAGGTGCTACCAAAGTAGGTGGTGACGGAATTCTCCGATTGGTCAATGAGATTCATGTCCAAAATGCTGCGACCATACACTTACCAGTCATGGACACTATTCGAAATGTTTTTTGGCTGTGGCTAGAAGATGGGTTTGAAGAGCTGCCTCACTCACCTTACTCTCCAGACTTGGCCTGGTCTGATTATCACCTGTTCTGAATCATAAAATAATCCCTGAGTTGTCTGCAGTTCAGGAGCTTTGAACATTCACGAACTGCAACTTGCTCTTCAGTCAAACCGCTATGCAGCCTTAGCCACTAAAAAGGTGCAAGAAAGCCAGGCGATGCACCCGATTCTATTCTAAAATTGCAGATATCTCAAACGAGGATATGCGGAAAAGAGTGTTTAACTGAAGAATTTCAATTTTTCTGTATGCGTAAAGAGTATAAATCAATATGGTATGATTAGTATGATTGTATATTCTTCATTATCGGATATTTTAATGTACCAACTAATTTCAACTGAACCTATATTGTTTCAACATCCTTTTTTGCCTCCTGTTTAATGTTGTGTAATACTTAAAATCATTTTAAACAAATAACACTAAATATATTTATTTATAACGCCTGTAAATAATGATCGAAGTTATATGTAAATTAAAACTTAAATTCTGGCTTCACTAATTCATAAGTTTTCGAAATATGTGCCCTCAAACATTTCAGTTGTATGCGTTGTCAAACTGTCTGCTTTATCTGTTCGTTCATAAAGATATCCCGCTTGAAAATGTTCGTATACATTTTGCAATTGCATGTTTGTTTACTTTTCATAATTTTGTAAAAATCTGCAATAGAACATATATCTACCTTGATTTTTTAAAAAAAAGAAACTTTAATACGAAAACATTAAAGAAAATAAAAGTGATAATTTAAACAGACAGAAATAATCTCAAGAGTTCTGTTAAAATTGTTCATACTGTTACGTCTAAGAAAAGTATTGACAATTGTGTTTGGATAAACAATGAATATCATTGAATAATTAAATTAATAAATAGAAGTAACGAGTATTTTCCCATCAGCCTGAGTTCTCAGAGTAAAAGAAAAGAAACACTTAATTTTCTCCATCACTACATTTGTAGAAACATTTCAAACAGTGATACTATTTAACACGTTTCATTTGATATTTCCCAGAAATTTACATGACAAAGTTTACCTATTGGTCCAAGATGGTAATTTTATAAGGTGCAAAACTCTGTGTATTGATAACATTTCACTGTTTATGTAGATACCACTTGGAAATATTCTACAAACCTGTAATTAACCGCCATTAGCATCACGTTACAATCGCTTTTTACAATTCCTATTAGATAATATTGAAACGAAAGAGAGCTGAAAACGCATTCCATTCACAAATCTGGAAACCCAGCTTCAAACTTCTGCTGGCACCGCCCCGGGAAAAGCGCCGGTTTCCTACCGGGTTGCAACATTCCGCCTCGTCGCTACCGAAGCCTAACCGAACGTAGGTTTGTCAAGCACGCGGACTTGTGATTCGTCACGTCCTGTCTGCAGGCGCGCGTCCTTTTGTCTCCCGTTCGCCCGCCGTCCTTAATTCCTCCTGGCGCAATTTCCGCGGCATTGTTTGGAGAACTGCCGCGGATATTTCTTTGTCTCGGAGGGGCGCTGCGACGCGATGCCTCGCCGCCAGACGCCGCGGCTCGGCTCCTGGGATGCGACACAACATGGAGGTTTCTAAACATCCATACTAGAAATTAACACATCAGTGTTAATAAAATATCGACGTTTTTTTAAAAACTATACTGACTATACTTCAAGCGGGGAGATTTAATTTGAAATTGATTTCCTTTATTAATTTTTTACTGACATTTAACTTACAAAACAAAATGAAAAATTAAGGCAGTTAACGAAACTTTAATTTTATGATGGATAACTAAAGAATTATATAGGTTTTGTTTTTGACGAAAAGTCGATTTTATTTACATTTTGTCATTGGTCCCTATCGTTTAAAGGATATTCAATGTATGGACATCTGAAAATCATTTTAGAATTTTTTTACAATGAAATTTTTTTAGTGTAGAAAATATTCCTCTTTAAAAAATCGAATATAAAACCCCGATGTTTTAATAAAATGATCGATGAATTGAACATCAATATTTTTAACAAGATTTTTTTAAATATTGATGTTGTGTTTTTGATGTTTGTACGTGGTTGCTGTATATTAAATGAATGAATGTGCTATCATAAAAAAATTCTACAATAATTTTCAGATATCCATAAACAGAACATACTTCAGACCAGCGTGACTAAAGGTGGAAAATAATAAAATATTTTTTTTAATAAAGAAGCCTATATTCTATTTAAATTATTAATCACAAAATCAAACTTTGTTAATAATACTGAAATTTTTTTGAACTTGCTGCGTCAGAAAAACGTTTAATAAAATACCACTTTTAAATTACCTCCCATGTAAATTGCAATGGTTACTTATTCAGTTTTCAAAACATCGATGTGTAATATCATGAATAGATTTTCAACGATGTTTCATTAATATCGTTTTTAATTTTTGGCTTCGATGTTAAGAAACATCGCTGTTTTGTTGTCGATGTTGGTAGGAGAGGGCGGCAGCGGCGGCGGTGGCGTGGTGTGCTTCTCCGACGCTGGGCGTCGCTGCTGGCGTCTGCAGATGCAGACGCCGAGAAAAACCGTTTTGCATTGCCCGCTTAAAATGCATGAGTTTTTCCCCCCTTGCGTGTGCCCCGCTGCACCGCCCCCGTCGCTTTCCGTGCCTGATGGATTACGTTAAGTGACTGCTGTGATTCTCGCGATTCTCTGCACGCTGTTTGGCTGGTTCTGGTATTTCCCGTTTACATTGCAGCTCGAATTGCAAGAGAACAAGATTTAAGGGTAGGGTTGTTAATTAGAGAAATATCACGTAAATCTTTCAGCTTTACGGTGCGTTACTCATGGTAAAATGACTTTTCTGGAAGTGAATAGATATTTCATTGCGTGATAAACTGGCTGCGGTTATCGTTGCGAAAGAATTTCAATTGGGAACATATCGTTTCTAATGATTATAATCATATTGTAAGTAATAACGCCAATCATAAATTAATATAAGTTTTTATTAAATTGTAACATCTAACAATGTTAATTTGTCATGTACGTATCTTATATTCTTTACAAATAACATAATAATTTGTAATATATTTTATCAAAATCCTTTCGTCTTTTGCCGTGTTATTGGTGTTGCAAAATAATATGAAATGAGGTTAAATTAAGTATTGCCTCTTAAATACGTCAGCGAAAAACTTGCATTCGATCCAACTTTTGGCTAAATGGCTATATTACATCGACTGCGTTACGTCAATTGTTCATAATATAGTCTTTGTCATAAATTAAATTAGAGAATCCGACATTACTTAACACTTTAAAGTATTATATTATTCCATTAAAATTGTTAATAATATTTCGTATTATTCATTCGTGTGAAAATTTCCTCTCGATAATACAGGATTTCCCCCTAAGAGCGGTCTCTTGGGCCAGCAACATGTTTGCAACGTAGAATATGTTCCTGCGACGCCTATACTCGTGCTGCTGTGTGTAACGGAGTGCGTCCGCTGTTGTGTTGTAGCTTGTTTGTATCTGGTCCTTTTAATCATAAAACCGCGTGTGTGGAGGTCTCGTTAGCCGCTATTTACGACTGCGCGGTCGAAACGCGATCACGCTTTCATTCGGGAAGGCTCCGTACAACATGATCGCCCCCTCGTGGAAAGCACGCATCGCTAGGAGCCCCAAGCGCTTCGGCCTCCCCTTTTTTCTAAGCGCGATTCCAAGAACTCGGCCGCGAGAGATCCTAATATGACGTGTATAAACTATCTTTATTACCGTCCTAATTCTGCATCCTGTAACTGTGTATCAACTGGAGATCCGCATACTGCTACTTCCTAGTTCACTGGATTGAAAAGAGATAAAATATGGAAGAAATAGACGGTTCTTTGATGATTTTTCTTCATTACATTTTTCTGATTTGTAGAGACATGTCGACATTACGTCATTTCAAAGTTTGTTGTTACAATTTTGTGGTCAAATAATAGGCATTGAATGCTTCAAAACAATAATGTTCAAGAGTCTTCGTCAATTTTATATCTTTTCGGTTAGTGTTCAGTTTTCATTTCCAATTAAATTTATTATTTATTCACCTGCTCAGAGGTTTTCTTGCAAAGGAAATTAAGTGTCTTATACTTTATTACGTTTGTGTAATGTACTTGCATCTGCATCACTCATAAGAGTTCCTGTCGTATATTAGATCGTTATAACATGGACTCCTGTATGAACAAGCTTCAGTGAACAAACACATACGCAATGAATAACTAGCCCCGTGGTTAATTGAAAGAACTTACTGAGTTAAGGACACCCCGACAATATTCACAAATCAGAGCTTCAGCAACTGCTGTCTTATGACAGGAAATTGAGGTGAAGTGCTTGGTGGTGAGGTGAGAAGGTAATAGTCGCCAGCTGAAACGAAGCTACAAGCTACAGCTAATATGTGCTACAAAATGGGCGTGGTGAATAAAAAAGAATTATGTTGAAAAATGTAGAAAAAGAATTAGATATTAGAAAGAGTAGAAAAAGAATTAGGATATTAGAAACCTCTAATATACTAAATTGTACCATCTTTTAATTTTCAAAAAAAGTAACTGTTTTTGCGTCATGTATATTTTTCCAATCCAACTATTTAAAAAAAATATTATTCTATTAAAGACGTATTCTTCATTTTGCTATGCTTTAAACATGTAGGTGTTATTTCTATTACTATCATGTGAAAACATACTCGTATCATTATTTGAAATTATTTTCACATTTATGAATTTTTTTAAGAATTTCATTTTTGGGAAACGTGTTCCGAAATTCAGCCCTTCTATTAAAATATTTCTTTATTGCAGTTTTTCTTCTTATGATCCAAATTAATTGTTAATATTATTATATAACGATTCGAAAGATAAGATATTTGGGCATTGTTGGGGTATGGGAGGAAGATATAAGAAATATTTTGTAATCGTTCCAATTATGATCCCGATTAAGGAAACACTTGGGAAGGCTATAAAAGGTGTCTGAAAAAAATATTAATGTCATGGACACAAATCCTACAATATGTATTGAGTCCTCAGCAAACTTTATCATTGAAATCAAAGAAATATTTCAAGATGAGAGAGTTCTATGTGGCCGATATTTAATACTCGCAAAAACCTGTATTAAAAACCAGAAAAAGATCATCACAGAGTGACACCTTCTGAATTCCACGACACATTAAACATCTCCCTACCCTTTCTCAACGTTCACCTCAGTGAATTATATTGTTTTTCAGCACCAAGAAGTGCATAGATTCCGTGTAATGCGTAGAAGAATGTGAGAGGCAAATTATTAACTCCATGCTGCACAAAATTATGAATATAATGTAATGACGCATTAAAACACTGAATATAATATTAAATAGAGCATTTATTTTCTTTTGAAATGTCTTTAACAAATGCATAGAGCAATACTATTTTGAAAACAGAATGCTCTTTGTACATTATGGACTTTGAATTTCAGACAATGAGAGATGAAAGAGAGATATGTGCTTTATAATATATTATGGAAGATTTATCGTTGTATGTCTGAAATATATTCCCTAGTAGTTCAAGCAATCAGTAAACAATGAAGTGAAGAATTACTATAAATTATTTTAATGACAACATGTAGTTCCATAAATTTTCAAATATACTTATTAATATTGCTTGAAGTTCCACGTCATGTTATAGTAAATAAATAACGAAAAGATGTTCTGGTTTCATGAAACTTCTTCATGCGTTGAAGTTACTAATAACGTATTAATATTTCGATTCTCAACATATATTTTCAAGTAATATGGTTTGCATATTTTCTCTTTATACATTTTAAGAATTAAAGAGCGTATGTGTAGTCAGTGACTTTGTTGGATATGCCATCCATAAGATACGAGTGATTTCAACTTGGACACTACTGGATGTTGGATTAAAATTTGTCTAATCAATTCTATTTGCTAATATTAGAAATTAAGCTGAAAATTTACTATTTTCTCCAGAAATTAATTCTTTGTTTACACAGTAATGTTCCCTGTGAAAGACAGGTTCATATTAAAATATTGGTATTGTGGCGAGTTTTCGCTGGCGTTTACAATGAAATGTTTTGGATGTGGGAATTGAATAAACCCAAATGGAAGTTGCACTGCCACCCGGCGCGGGTGGCGTCGCGGGTCGCGCCACCTGCCGCCGCGGGCCAGCGCCTTCCGAAGGCTGCGCCTCCCTGGCGCGTGACGGCCACTTTTGCAAGCTCTCTGACCAGTTTCTAGCGGCGCCCGCCCTCGCCTTGGACCTCGCCCCGTCCCCGCGACGCACAGCTCTCTGGATATGCCCCACCGGACGCCCGTTCCGGCTCCGCCGAAGGACGCGCTGGTTGCCTCTCGCAATCAGCAAGCACTTGCTAGCAGCTGCCACGATAATACGCGGACAACCCTCTGCATTGGATATACGAGTAATTAGGTTTCTTTTACTGTTCTTGTCCTTTAAACTGACATTCCAGGAAGTCCTAGTGCTCATAGGACTTCTTCGCTAACTAGCAGAAAAATCACATACTTAGCACAAGTGTACATTCTTCAAAGAATTTTAAGAACATCTGACGTAAAATGTTTCTTGGAATAAAGTTACCTTTTGAAAATCATAATTTTGAAAATT
>BOPP01000030.1:8198607-8208856 GCA_017312745.1 Gryllus bimaculatus
TAATTTGATGTAAAAACTGAGGGCAACATTATATATATAGTAGTATATATTATAATTTATATTATATATCTCTGAATTTTTTCTATTACTTTGTAATTCATATTTTTCTTGATATATGACGTGTATTACATTAATCAGGTCTTGATTCGGCTGCATTTTGTTTCGCCCAATTTTTGTGTTGTTTAACGCATGACTATAAACAACTGGAACAGATTCCAATTACAACCATGAAATGATTTGTTCGTTTGGGTTCAAATGAAAAAGGCATTAAGAACAAGTCCTGTAAACATGTATGCGTAATATTTTATTGCGTCTATACTAATACTAGGTATTGTGTTTTGGTTAGTAATAGCTGAAATATTGACTAATAGTACATAAACCCAGTAATAGAAATAAATATATCTGCTCCTGAGACAAAAAAATGACTTCTTTATGTCTAATGACCAACTACAGATGAAAGTAAAAAAGTTGTAAACCCAAAACACCACACACACACACACACACACACACACCACTTTGTCGAAAAGGTGATACCTAAAACCATTTTTGCGGAAAAGGAGGGACCTCTACTCGCTCTTACGGAAAAGCTTTTGTTGAGAACTCGACAATAAAATCTCTTCCAAAACAAAACCATTGAGAAGCAACGAAAGTATCTGTTCTACTGGTGTTGAAGGCAAAGTTTTTTTCCCGGCAGACTACACGATTCTTCCCGCAGGCAGCGGCCGCTTCCGCAATCGGTTGCGGCGGAAGGGCGGCGTTCCAGGCGCCCGGGGTCAGATGGCCTCTGTCAACGACGCGGCGGCAGAGGCGCTGGGCCGGCTGGCGGCTGGCGGCCACTCCGAGGGCCCCGCCACGCCGCGTCACAGAAAGCGCGCCGCCGCCTCCTGCCACACGCCCCAACTCCCCCCCACGCCTCCTCCCTCTCACCTCTCCCACCGGAACGTCTCCACAGCCTCGTCAATGTATTACTCATTCATTAACATTTGCAGACGAAATAATCAGGAACTATTGTTGTTTTGAAAGTGATATCCGAGAATGCACTACTAGTGCCGATGTCTAACAGCATCTGACAAATCCTGACGCCAACTGAGACAGTCCGGAAAAAAGTGCTTGTATTGTTGTTTTTTTTACTTTTTATTTTCTAAATTGTTTTTAGTTCTTGCAAAGTCTGCGGAAAAAGCAACTCCACTTCGGTATGCGAGCGTGCGCTCTGCCAGTAAATTAATTATAAATAACTTCCTGCCACACGCCCAACTCCCCCCGCTCCCTCACGCCTCCTCCCTCCTCCCCCCTCCCACCGGAACGTCTCACAGCCTCGTCAACTGTATTACTCGTCCATTATACATTTTCAGACGGAAGAATCAGGAACTAGTGTTGTTTTGAAAGTGAGATCCGAGAATGCACTACTAGTGCCGATGTCTAACAGCATCTGACCAATCCTGACGCCAACTGAGACAGTCCGGCAAAAAGTGCTTGTATTGTTGTTGTCTTTTTTACTTTTTATTTTCTATTTTTTTTTAGTTCTTGCAAAGTCTGCGGAAAAAGCAACACCACTTCGGTATGCGAGCGTGCGCTCTGACAGTAAATGAATTATAAATAACATAATGAACTCTTTACGCAAGGAATACAGGGGGTTATTAATACCATTAGAACAGCGCTGCAGTACAATACAATTTGTCATTGACAATACATGCTATACATAAAAGGCATGGAAAATATTTCTATCTCTCCTTTACACATATCCATTACACAATAATTGTGTTCTTACCCGCTTCTACTCTACCGTTCCCTGCAATGAGCGGGTCTATATCCCGTTCATCGCCCTCTGTATCATATCTAATCGATCAGTATCAGTACTGTAGACGTGCGATTTTCATTCAGTCGGCGGTGACCTCATGTAAACAGATCATTTCATCATGTGCATGGTTCAGAAAACATTCACTACTCATAATATTTTATGTTATACATAAAATATCGTTTTATTAGGATACATATACGTTAATAAAATTCGGATGTTACATTTATCAATGAATATTTTATTCTATTATAAACGAATTGGAGTCGACTTACAATCCTTACAGTCAGTACCCAATAAAGCATTCCTATACCTTTAATTTCTTGTTCCGTACTTGTTCGCCTGGTTCTCCTTGCCTTCCTCTGGCACCGCTGCCTCTGCTCCTCTGCGTTCTCACTGTGCCTCGACGCCCACTCACCACAGGACGCGTGCGCGATGTGACAGGAAAAAATGCCTCCTAGTTAAGTTGTCGCAAGAACAACTTGCGTTGTAAGCCCGTTACAGTTGTTAGCATTTGCATCCGAGACGACGTCATTCATTTCCCTTACATCCAGACCCGGGGTCACGCCGAGAAGTCTCGGGTTTTTAGACTGAAATCTCTCGCTGGCTTTCTGCCGGACGAGAACGCGTCTTGTCTTTCCGAACGCGGACATTGATTCACGGCATATGGAAATGCGTAAGTGACACATCAGCATTAGCACATGCTGGGTTTTCGAATGAGTGGGGGACATGTACGAGTGTTACGTTAGTCTCACAGCCAGAACACTTTTTTATTGCATTTTCAATTATATTACAACGTGAATAGAATTTTCTGAACGAACGGATCGCAAAATAACACGAGTAAAGCTGAAAATTGTTTCAGTATGTAATATATTTTTTAAAGATTGTTTTTCGGATTCATTGTATTAAAACAAATCTTGGAATATATTTTATAGAGTATTAAATAAAATAACTAAAACAGTTCATATTTACATCAATACATTTCAGTATTCTTATTTGCTCTGCAAACAATTCGAAGTAAGATACAAAAGTGTAGGTTTCTTATCAGAAAATACATCGTAGTCGCCTCTAAACCCATTATTAATTCATTTACATTTTTGTGCATCGAAGGTTCCGTCGTGTTGTAATGCTTTGAGATGAAAGTACAGATTGCACATTTTATTTCGTGTATTTCATTTTTGCTAAGCGTGATATATGGATGTTTGTTATCCACCAATGATTCAACAAGAAATATGTTCTCGAATGCCTTGCTGCTACGAGACCCAAGAGACGGTCGTCCTTTAAGTGAGACGTCCACCTTCTCGAATTCTTGTCACCGGGAGATGAAATCTGCACATACTGACGCTGATACCCGCGCTAATTCATTCTCCCTTGTTGGCTTCTCCATTAATACCTGTCTGCGACAGCGCCCGAACGAGAGAACTGGTGGACGATGGCGAACACAAGTGGTCGCTGTTCGTGCAGGCGCGGCGAGCACAGGGACAGAGACAGCAAAGGCGACGGTGGGGCGAACAGGAAGAGAAAGCAGGAACCCTGAAGAACAGCAATGCACTGATAGTCGGACGTTCCGACTAAATATCTACCTACTTGAGCTTCTAGCGGTACCTAAAATTTGGTGAATTTGAAGTTCACTATTGGGATGCAAACAGAAATGTGAATATTTGAAGGATTGTTACTGGAATTTGCGTCTTTAGAATATTCCTAAGGAATTTTGAAACAAAACTATTGCTTCTATCATTTTACAAATGGTGCATAGTACTGATGACATCTCTTTCTTCTACACCCAAAAGGAGCAGACTGACCACATGTTGGCCCACCTTTTCATATCCAAAAACATCGGCCCTCATTGTGAAATACCTGATAATAGTAATACATTATTTGACTATATAATTATCTATACATTAATAAACATGTGACATATTTCTGATTACATGTAATTGATACAATTTTTATTAAGGCTAAGTGATAAAATAACGATAAAGATGTTGCTGGGATTATTTTGTAGCACAATATTAATATTATTCAACAGCATGATTAACAATATATACTTATTAAGCTTTCAAACATCATGACATTTTTGATAACAAGAAGCTATTTCATTATTAAATCTTCACAAAAATATAAAAATAATTGTTTCAAGTAAAATATCGGCCAAGACTTGATTGCAAGTGATGTGTTTACCTTTTTTAATACAAATGAAAGTTCTTTCACTTCGAACTTTGGGAACATAATAATGTTAAAATGCAATATATATAAAAATATATAAAGTTGCCGATCATAGCAAGTTGATATAGGTACAGTTTTCTCTACCAACCATCGTTTGGTTTACACCGGCTTCTCCCTCTAACGTAACCGCAGGCGAACAGCAGCTAACAGTTTTAGATGAAGATTCGAACCGACGTGTGTACATCCTGGCCAGGAGTGTGCAGTGTCTTAGCGACCACGGCTAAATCGACATCCAGCATTCAGGAATGAAAAAAAACTTGCTTACATGTTTCGTTTGGGATGTTTCCATCTATTGAAGAAATAAAATTTTCAAGTTAAAATATACAATATCACGCAACAATGAAAAAGTTTCTGAGATCCCCAATTGGCGCCCATGGGTTACGTTAAGCCCAGAGGTCTCCACGGGGCAACCAAATAGAAATAAATACAGGAATCTTCAGTGGAAAAGAAGGTTGGGCAAAAGTGGTGACGCCAGACGCCATGACGCCAGGCGAGTTGCAGGCCTTGAGTTTGGAAAGGCACTGAGTAAACCTCAATAAAACACTTCAGATATCTTAAATAAGATAAATAATCAATTAAAGCAATTTCCGTTTCTTTAAAATAGATCATGTGATCTTTATCATTTCATGCTTGTGTAGCCAATACTAAAATAATGCACGAACATTAGTTAAGAAAGCTGATTTGTGAAATAGAAAACATGAGTTCACGTTCATACGCAATGTAATTCATATTTGTTTGTAGTTTCTTTCGGGTCCGAGAACGCGAGGACAGATGATGCGAAAGGAAGACAGCGGGAGCGGGAGGCGCGAGAGAGAGGAAGAGGAGTGGCAAGTGAGAGAGCGAGAGAAAGGACGAGAGGACGCGAGAGCGAAAGGGAGAGGAGAAGAGAGAGGAGAGGGAAGGGCGAGAGGGAGGGCGAGAGGGAGGGGAGAGGGAGGGGAGAAAGAGGGAGGCGAGAGGGAGGGCGAGAGGGGCGAGGAGGGCCGAGAGGGAGGGCGAGAGGAGGAGGGGCGAGAGAGAGGGAGGGGGCGAGACGAGGCGAGAGGAGGCGAGGGAGGCGAGAGGAATGAGGAAGGGTGTGGGAACGGGAGGTTGAACGCTAGAAACGGCTGAAGCGGACGGGAAGATGGCGGGAGGGCGGGAGCAAGAGCAGCAGATCGCCGCGAGCCAGCGCGTCCGCCCCGGCCGCGCGGCTACACTCGCACGGGGTAAGACAATGCCCGGCCTCGCGCCGCCCGATACACATTCATGGGACGATAGAAATGGGGCGAGGGGCGGGCGCCGCGGCGGCGCCACGCCGCGCCAGCGGTCCCGCGCCGCCGCCCCGCCTCCGCTTTCGTCCCTGCGCCCCTGCGCGGCCCGCGCCGGCGCGCCGCAGACGCTGCCGATATTGAAAAACACAGGCGCGTCGCTATCACTCCCGCGCGCATCACGGCCGCCTCTTACTTTGCGCTCCGACGAACTTCATTTGTTTTGGCGGCGGGGCGGGGGGGCGGCGCGGGCGGCGGCGGACAATGCGCGCCTCCCGCGGGACAAAGACACCGGAGCCACACGCCGCCCCCGCGATGCCCCTGACGCCATCGCGGCCCGCTCCCGCCCCCGCCCCTGCGGTCATCGCCGATCCCCTTAGCAGCTGCTGGGGTCTCCGCATTCCTTCCTACTAGCCCGCAACATGATACCCCTACCGATTTCGTGTCGTAAAAGGGTTCAGAGATATTTCTAAAACCGCATGTTTTTAGTTCGTTGTCGCTATTGGTGCTAGGTAGACTCATGCATATTATTTACTTGGATTAATCTGCAACTCGGGTTGATTCAGAAACACATTCACTTCCCACTAAACCTACGCCATTCTTTGTGTTATATTTAGGTGCTAAGAAGAACTCTGAGGATTTTATTAGATAACGAGTCTGGAAGATTTTCCTCGAACTGCTCAACAATTACTTTAACATAAATACACTAGCATTATTCTTCGATATTTTATTTACGTATTTACTATGAAAATTATCCTATTTATGTACCGAGGTCAATTCGTGCTGGTAAAAATTTATTTTGTGGGTTAGAGAACACCGTCTACCCAGATTCTCGGTTATAAAAACTTACGTAAGAAATATTTATTTGTGTTTCACAAATCAAGTAAACATTTATTTTCTGGTTCCTAGATTCACACAAACGGAAGAGAAACCACACTAGGCATTTTATATAACAACAGATCAATAACATTAATAAGCCTGTAGTTATTTATAAATTCCCGTTACTCCTCCCTTGCATGCATGGCCAATACCTATTATTATTACTATTACTATTATTATTATTATTATTATTATTATTATTATTATTATTATTATTATTATTGAACATTTATTGAGATCAATTCCAAAATTTGGTCTTCTTACATTACTCAGATTTATATGTCCCATTGAATAACTTTTCTGCTCGAGTCCTCTGCATTCTTGGCCGTGGCCTTCACGTCCATTTTAATTCCCATTTTCAGCCTAGTCCAATTCTTCTTCCTTACCACACCAGGTTTTATGTTTCATTCCACTTTAACATTTCTACTATCAACAATTTACACAATTGAAATGTGTTTTGTTTTACTATCTCGAAGATCCTTCCCTCACCATCCGATCATCACTGAGTTCGACACCGTTCTGCTTCGGTTGTTTATATCACGCAGTACAGTACCTAATTGCGTTCCTCTTTAGCTCCATTACGCAGGACCTGCCCTTCCTCGTACACATTCTCATTTACAATCGGCTAATACCTCCCAAGCAATTTATTTAGATCTTCCTTGACTATCATTTCTTGGTTTCTTTTCGTAATTTAACTAAATACTCACGGAAGTAACGTATCCATATGATATCTGTTCGCCACCAATTCCACACTCTTTACCACTAATAATCGCATTGTCTTTCCATTGCATTGTCTTTATTTATCTCTCACCATTTAATTCCCTTGCTCATCATGTTGTCCATTGTTGCTGTCGTGTTGCCTTATAGCTTAAACGAAATTTGTTTTCTTTTCGTTTATCTTGTGATGAATTATCACACAAGAGACAGACATAAAAAATTGAATGAAAGAAAGTTTAGATGAGTGTATGTAAGTGAGTCGCAATAAGAAGAGCGTGGAGTGGAGAAGATGTTGACTCGGGAAAATAATTAATCCGTCCGTTTTTTCCTTTAGACAGGAAAACTGCCTTGCGAAAACATTGCGTTATGAACAACAACATTTCAGGTTGTGAAAGGGTTAGTAAAAAATATCACTGTAATTAGAAATCTAATCTCTTTCAAGATCGTATTTCAGGATTTTTTAAACAGGATCGAAATTACATCGCGTGATAATATGAATACGTCAGTAATTTTTATATAACCTTGACATGGTATTAAAAAAGAGTATAAAATAAATTATTTTCTTTTATGTATATGAGCAGGCGCTAACGAGGAGGAGAAAAAGTGTTTTCTTCTTGAAGGAGGTAATGAGTCCAAGTTTAAAAAAATAGTAAATGGCTTAAGAGACGATTTTAAATGGACGGAGGAGAAATTTCCCTAATATCTATCAGAAAAGACCTCATAACTTTTCATAGGTTTATGAACTTTCAAAAAATGTACAGTCAAGTTTACAGTAGTTTAAGATATTGTACAATGAAATTCAGTGGGGTTGAATCAATCATTATCTACGCCACATTTTACGAAACATTATTCTATCAAACAATACTTCCAATCATCAGCCGTTGCTGATACTTTCATCTTCAGGAATCCCCAAACGAATAAAGATATTCTGAATTAATACTTGGATCTAATATCTTTTGGAATTAACTAATTGTTTTTTTATTCAACAACCACAAAGAATTTTCTTTACGTGTTATTACCTTTCAGATAATGATTAGGAGAATCGTTCGTAAAAGTGTCATTTTTAACAAAAATTTGACTTACCATATTTACGGGCGTTAAAGATGTATTGAATATTTTAAATTATTGTCAAAACGTCAGTATAATTGAAAATTGGGACACATATTTACCAGAGAAAGAAATCAAATAGGCTGTACTATTGAAGGTTTTTCTTCTATCAAATTGCAAATTAACTGGAAGTGATAGGAATTACATTAATTTCCATACTTCATTGTCATTTACATTAAAAGAGAGTGGCAATTTTCTTTTCCTGAGCGTCAGCATATTGCTAATCTCCGTCCGAGAGGAAAGAACATGATTGGAAAAATCTATTAACGCATCCGCTCTGTTCATCATGGGAAGGTCTATTATGGAATCGTAATTCTAACATTTTGAGATAATGTGACATGTCTTCTTTTTTTCGTGAAAGGAATTACAATGCATCATACAACTGAGACACCTTTTCCATATTGTTCCTTTAATGGTTAGGTTTGCAATATAGTTACAAGAGTAAGATCTTTCTTGCTTATGGCAAGAAATCGGATGCCTAAATTTGTGATATTTACATTTATAACAGCGAGAGACATTCTGTGTTTGGTGCGGCTTGTCTTGTAACTTCCCAAATCCTTCTATTAAAGAACACCAATTTTAATGTACCAATTTCCAATAATGAGATGATTTCTTTGACGGATAGATGATCTGTGTTACTGTCCTCGCTGTGGCAGCAAGTTTCGTTTGTGGAAAACAACTTTTGATATGGTGAGATAAGAAAGAGTGGTAGAGATCTGTATGCGCGATGGACGTCCGAGAGCGAGAGCAGATTGGTACTTGTGTTAGTCAGTTGTCTCTCCTTGCAAGGATGCAATGCGTAGCTTGAAATCATCCAATGCCTCACGATTCACGTATTGCCAATTACCACAACACGATTCACCACAACTGACTCAGCATAATCTAAAACACCCAAATTGTCTAGTTAACATGAATGGATTTTAAGATAGTTCGCATTTCCTCTATTTTCACTTTGCTTCTCCAGATTTTACCTTTCACGCATTTCCTTCCATTTTATCTTCTTCGAATGAAGTAATGATGTGTTGCAATGAGGAGGAGTGTGGAAATACTTAACGTGTAACCTCCACACATCATTTTTTTTACCCATCGCGTATTTGTGTCCATTGTATCATATTGGTTTCTTATCATTCTCTGAGGCTTTGAGCAACAGTTCCACGATGCAGAGGGATAGCACCAAATGTATAAGGGAAGCGCAGCAATCGGGTGGGCACACCGCTTGCAGTACCGGGAGGGGACGACGGTGCGTTCTCACTTCTCACTTCTCGCTCCGCGCCGCCCGTCCCCACGGCCCTTCTACGCCCCCCCACCCCAACCAGCCCTCGCCGCGCGCACCCGTCGTCCCGGGCGAACACACCCGAAGCCTGGCGGACACTGGGGCACGGCGGTCGCCTGCACAAAGCACAAACGAATGCAGCAGCGCCCTGGCGGCTGCGTGGCTATCGCAATTAATTGAATTATGCAAATAGCGATCGCCGTGAATGGCGAGGGGAAGTGACGCGCGAGCGAGCCGCGCGAGCGAACCGCACCGCGCGCGCCCGCAGAGCTCAAACATAAACAGGGCGCATTTCTTACGGTGAACTGTAAATCAGGGTGGCGGCGTGCCGGGGTGGCGGGGCGGGCGGGCGGCGGCCGGCCGGCGCGGCTGTATGGTTTTTTGTTGACATGGGGGGCGGAACGGAAAGACGCAAACACCTGCTGCGTCTGTAGGAAGGGCTCCGTCACAGTCGAGTGGCGCGCGCTGATGACGGCGGCTATCTACTCTGACGGATCTCTCCCTCCTGCCCGCGCGCGAGCGCCGGACGGGCGGAACGGCGGCGGGTGCTGAGAGGGCCGTCGCGAAGGCGAGACGGCGCGACGTGCCGCCGGCCCCGCCCGTCCGCGTTCTCCGTGTAGGGGCCACGCCGTGACGAGCAACTCGCATTTGATTTGGGCCTAAGCTGTGTAATGTGATTCTTCCCTTCTCCCCTCTCGGAGGACAGAGGTATGCGTCTGCTCTGCACGTCGTCATCGCTGGCTACGCGACAGCAAAGGTTTGCGAGAATCTCAGGGAGAGTCGTGTTTATCGACGTCAGTGTACGGCTTAGAATGTTTATCATTTATTTCTCTATACGTGGCTAGTCTGTGGTATCCGTCCGTGGTTTCGTCAGATAAAGCATGCCTTCCGTTAACCGCTAAGCCAGGAGCGGCAATTTTTAATACTTGGCTGAATGGGCTGGATGTTCCAGGCACTGAGGGATTCTCACAGAACTGAAATAACACAATCAATATTTTTACC
>BOPP01000030.1:8209316-8223191 GCA_017312745.1 Gryllus bimaculatus
GAGGCACGAGAAGACTCCGGCCGGTGGCCGTGCGGCGACGGCGCAAGCGTCGGTCAACTGGCGAAGGCGGGCAGGGTCGAGGGCGCGGTGCGGAGGCGCGGCGGCCGCGCGGCCAGTCACCCGCGCCGGCACAATGGGAGGGCTTTATGAATGACAGCCACTTACGCTGCCCCCGACCGCCGCTGTCCCATTGCTGCGCGACGAGGGCGCCCAAAGGCCTCCCCCGGAGGTGATTTCTGCGCGCCCCAACGCGGGCCGACGACACCGCCCCCGCTGGGCCCGCCCCGCCCGTCCACCTCTCCCCGCAACACCGATCCAACCCCACCTGACCCCCGCCCGTCCCAACCCCACCCCGCCCCGCCTCCGGCCCCATCTCCAACCCGCCCAGCTCCAGGCCCAACCCCACCCCGCCCCGCTCCGGCCCAACCCCAGCCCCGCCCCGCTCCGTCCCACCCCACCCTGCCCTGCTTCCGGCCCAACCCACCCCGCCCCGTTCCACCCCACCCCTCCCTGACCCACCCTGACCCACCCCGCCCTCGTCCGACCCGATCGACGGCTCAGCTCATCTCGCGCCCGCGCGCCCGTCACTCTCCACATCGCCCTGGCCGCACCTCCGCGCGGGTTGGGCGGAGTCGAGCGGTCGTCGCCTGTGCCGGGGTGGGCGGGAGCGGGCGGGGGGTCGGCGGGCGTCGGGTCCAACCCACCCCAACCCTGCCTCCCTAGCCACCATCTACCCCGCTATGCCTCGCAGTCCGCCTCCGGCCGCTTGCTCGCCCTCATCTTCCCTGCTCCACACACCGGCATGCACCCCCGGCCGGCCAGCCCCACTCCGTTCCCACTTCCTCCTAGGTCGCGTCGGCGGCCCGCTCCAAGCAGGCGTCCCAGCCCAGCTCCGGCGCCACTCCCCACACACCCCTCTCCACATCGCGTCGTGCAGCAGCCGGCCACCCCTCACGCCTTGGGCTGCCCGACCCGTGCTCCGCGCCCCCTCCGCGTGCCGCCTCTGCTCGGCTGCCCACCCTCGCCCTGCCCGGCCTCGCCCCGCCCCGCACAGGCCAGCAGGCGGCCGCCCTCACGCCTCCGGGCCGCGCAACAAAGCCACATGATCGATCGGCTCATTGTTTTTCAGGTTTATGCTGTTATTACTTTGCGGCTTTATGCCATCTCCCGGGGATGATAGGAAATATCTGGAAGAATAGTAGAGCCTTGCGTTGTCTTATTTTCATCGCGTCGTTTCTGTTTAATCGAATTATCGTGTATTCGTAATACCAGTGTGTATTTTATTGAAAACAAAAGAGTTTTTTCTGCGAGGCAATAAACCATCTGTGTATTTTATTTTATAATATTAGCATTAACTTCTAAACGCGATACTACTTGTACTCAACTATTTTATCGTTGAAATGGTAATTAAAATTGAAATTATACGAATTTTCATGAAATAAATAATGTGTAAATTTGCTTCACAAAGTAAAATGAGATAAGCACTTGGTGTGAAAATTCGATTTAAAATATTAAGGAAAAGGGAAAATTATTAATGCAATTCTTTTGAAAATTTGCATTATTTTCCTATTTGCCTTTTCAGAGGTTGGCTTTGTACTTCAAATCGTCCCTGACGAAATAAAAAGTGGTAACAGAACGGCGGAAGAACTACATGGAGAGTGTGGTCGTTACTGCTCCAGGCATGACCCAGATAGGTCAAATTCGGGAAACAATAATCGAAACTCGAAACTGGGGCATCCCGGGGAGAACGTCCTGTCCCGGACTCTATTACGCACGTATAGAACCTGTTAGATCATAATGTTGGAAGAGTTACATTCCAATAAAAGTGTTGAGACTACTGGCAAGACAAATAAGTTATTAAATATTTTTGGTTTTCTGTTTGAAAGGGCTAACCTCTGGAATCAATACGGTTATCACCGAAAGGCATAACTTAGGATACTTTCTTTCAACTTTTTTTCTCTTATTTAAAGAAGAATGTTTTTTTCATACGAATCAACAGTGTTATTTCGAAATTAATAAACATTTGAACCAGCTTTGATAATGAGAGAAAAGTCGTCTGCATAAGATGTCGGAAAATTATTTCCCTACCCCTTAGTACAAACTTTAACTGGACACTCTTTCACGTTTTTGCGAACATTTAGCTGCACTTTAGTTAATAATAATAATAATAACGACAATAATCTCAACAATAATAATAACAAAAATAATAACAATAATAACAATAACAACAATAACAATAATAACAAAATAACAAAAATAACAAAAATAACAAAAATAACAAAAATAACAAAAATAACAAAAATAACAATAATAACAATAATAACAATAATAACAAAAATAACAATAATAACAATAATAATAACAATAATAACAATAATAATAACAATAATAACAATAGTAATAACAATAATAACAAGAAGAAGACCAAAAACAACAACAACAACAACAACAACAACAACACCTCGGGATTATGACCTTGACGTTGGTGGAGCTTAAGTATCCCATTGACCATGAAAGCTACGCCGGCGGTAGCGTCTCATGGCAGGGCCTCCCTTGCAGGACAGGTCGATGGAGAAAGGTCAGACGAACAAGTACTCCAGAAGAGGACCTCAACAAGAGCAGAAGAGGACCTACATAAGAGGCAATCCACAGAAGACATGAAGTTATCCTCAAAGCGGCCCTTCTCTTCTCGAGAGTTGATAAGGGTACCCCACTGAGATTCTTCATGGGCCTGAGAGCTAAGGTGAGGGGTCAGGCGAGAAAGTACCCCAGAGGAGAGTGGGAAGGGTCATGCAACTATGAACTTCCTGTTATCGACCCATAGAGGATACAGGAGAGAAACTGAGTTGGCACACCAGGCCACTGATTAGAGTGGAGGCCCGAACCTTGCCAGCGAAGGAGACAGGTTGCAACGTGGAGTAGATTTTATAATCAGTCGACTCATAACATCTCAGTCATGATATAGAAGAAAAATAATAATAATAATAATAATAATAATAATAATAATAATAATAATAATAATAATAATAATAATAGAATTTCTAGCAACAATAACAATAATAATTACAATAAAAGTAATATTATTGTAATTATTGTTTTAGTTCATTCCAACAGTACCATTAAGCTTGCAGTAATTTAAGATCAAAATTGTTACTGGAAGTTTGCTGGAAATATGCAATAATGTATCTCTTTACAGTTACTCTGGCAAGATGGTTGAGGTGATTGCGATCGTAGTGAAATGGGTGGGTAACACGGGCAGGAGCGAGGCCAGGTTAAACAGGACGGGCTGAGGTCGGTGGAAGGAGCAAGGTGATTTTGAGCCGTGCTACGCAGGAAAGGTCAGGGCGAGGTTACAATATTGATAGGATTCGTTTCTTTAGCTGACTAATAAATGATTGAGATTAATGAAAACCCAGACACTAGAGGGCACTTGTGCTAGTGTCTCCTGAAAGGCAATCTCACATTTCGAGGTGGTTGGACACTGTGCCGGCCTCTAGCACCCGTTCTTTTCGGCCGGAGAACGACAGTCGCCAGACTGAGTTATATGTGGGCGGGGGTGGGCAGCCAGGCAGATGAACTGGCGTGTTATTAGGAGAATCGTTGTCGTAGAAAGTCATTTTTAGATAATTCATTGTATTTACGGCGTTAAAGATGTAGTTTGGAATCTTTAGGAATTATGTGTCAAAACGTTCAGTATCATTGAAAATTGGGACACAGTATGTTAGCCCGGGAGAAACAGAAATCGGGATAGGCTTGTAACTAGATTGAAGGTTGTTCTTCAGCAAATTGCAAATTAACTTGGAAGTGTAGGAATTACATTATATTTCCATACTTCATTGTCATTGTACATTAATAAGAGAGTTGGCAATGTTCTTTTGTCCTTTCTTTCCCAGCATGATTGCTAATCTCCGTTCGAAGAGGAATGAACTGATTTGGAGAAAAATCTATTGAAGCGCTCGCTCTCTGGTATCATGGTAGGGGTCTTATTTGTGAATCGTACTGTGTATTTTATTCTATACATTTGAGATAATGTGACATGCCTTCTTTTTTTTCGTTGATCGTAGGAATTACAATTGCTATCATCACAACTGATGAACACCTTTTTCATATCGTTGCTTTTAGAATGGTTAGTGTTTGGCTATATGAGTTTACTAAGCGTAAGATTTTCTTGCTTATGGGAAGAATTCGGAGTGCCTCAAGGGCTCGCATAAAATTAATTGTGGAGGCTTGTGGTCATTGGCAAGACATCATCACAAAAATGTCTCCGGCTATTCGATAATATTTAAATTTCCATTTTGGACGAAATGTTGCTTGTTACCTGATTCGGCCCAAATCCTTCACGTATATGCGAACAGATGAAACTATAACACTTATCTTATAACACATATCACCAAATATTGTGATATTTACATTATAACAGCGAGTAGGACATTTCTGTGTTTGGTGCGGCTTATCTTGTAAACATCTCCAAATCCTTCTATTAATTAGATGACACCAATTTAATTGTATCAATTTCCTTAATGAGATGATTTCTTTGACGGATAGACGAGTCTGTGTTATCTGTCTCGCTGTGGCGAGCAAGTTTCGTTTTGTGGAAAACTATATCTTGGACATGGTAAGTATAAGAAAGAGGGAGAGATCTGGTATTGCGCGATGACTCTCGGCGAGATGCTTGAGACAGATTGGTTACTTGTGTTAGCAGTTGTGCTCACTTATGCAGGAGGATGCAAGTCCGGTAGCTTGAAATCAGGCCAGTGCCCATCGTATTCATATGGCAATTACCACAGCAACGATATCATCACAACTGGACGTCAGCATATCTAAGAACACCCGCAAATTGTCGCTAGTTAACATGAATGGATTTTAGATAGTTTCGCATTCCTCTATTTTCTACCTTGCTTCTTCCAGATTTTACCTTCATACGCATTTCTTCGCATTTATTCTCTTCGAATGAAGTAATGATGTGTTTTGCAATGAGGAGGATGTGGAAAATGTAGCTTGTAACGGCGTACTTCGAGCAACAGTCAGTTTTTTTACCCCATTCTGCGTTTGTGTTCATTGTATCATATTGTTTCTTATTAAACAATCTCCTGAGGCTCTTGGAAGAACAGTGTTCCACGAGAGCAATAGATACACAGCCGGACAAAAAAGTAATACATGGGCGGGACGCAGCAGCAATCGGGTGGGGCACAGGCTGGCTTGCATCCGGAGGGGAACGACGGGTCGGTTCCCTCACTTGCTCACTTCTCGTGTCCCGCCCTGTGGGTTCGCCCAGTTCCAGCCTGCTCTCTTCCCGCGCCGCCCCATCCCACCATCACCGTCGCTCGCCGCGCCGTCACCACTGTCGTCCGAAGGACTCCCCGAAGCGGTGGCGGACGTGCGCGGTGGTCGCCTGCAGCAAAGGCTATCATCAGAATAGCTAAGCATGCGCCCGTTTCGGTCGCTGGCGGCTGCGCAATGGTTAATTGTGATGAAGTCTGCAAATAGCGACGCCGTGAATTGTGGAGTTTTGGATATGTTGGACAGGCGCGAGCGAGCCGGGCGTAGGAACGCATCGCTGTCGCCGCGAGGCTCAAATAATTGTTGTCGCTGGGCGTATTTTTTACGAGTGTGAACTGAGATAGTCAGAGGTGGGTGGGCGGCGCGGGGGAGGCGGGCGGGCGGACCGCTCCGGCTGGTCTCGCGGCGCTGTATGTTTTTTTGTGATATGGTGTCGGTTGGCGAATTTGGAAGATGCAAGGGACAACCTGCTGCCTGTCTGTACCGGAAGAGGCTTCGCGTCCGTCGGTGGCGGGCCGCTGAATGTAGTGCGGCTATGCTACCGACGGGATTCCCCCTGCTCTTTGCGCGAGCGCTCTGGACGGCGGACGGTGGCGGGTGGCTGGGAGAGGGCGGCGGAGGGCGATAAACGGGGCGGATCGTCGCGCCGGGGCGCCTGCCCGCGCCCCTTGCCTCTTCCGGTTCGCGCTTTCCTCTCTGTTAGGCTCACCTCTGTCGATCGGAGATCAGCTCCGCATGTAGTTGGGCCTTATAGGTCTTGTAATTTTGTGATTCTTGCCTTCTCCCTCGCGGACTAGAGGTAGTCGTCTCTCTTTTTTGGAGCGTTGTCGTCGCTGGTCTATCTCGTGACGCAAAGGGTTTAGGGAGAATGGTGCAGTGCTGAAGTGTTGTCGGTTTTCGGACGTTTTCAGTGTAGTGGCTGTTGAATGTTTTCTCACATTTATCGTAGCCTATGTGTTGGTATCATCGTGGTGTAGCAGATCCCAATTGCGGATCTTGCTCGGCTTTAAGGCTATGCCATGAGCGGATTTAAGAGTGTGGTGTGTAATTGGCTTTTGGTGAATTTGTTTTTCCAGCAGGGTGAGGGATCTCTCCACAAGAATGGTCATAATGCACATTAATTCTCAATATTTTTTAAGGCTTCTCGGGTTTTGGTGTGCCCGTTTAGGGTTGAAGGACACTTTTCGAGGCAGAAAAATTGTCTTAAATCTGTGTACTTCATGCAAATGATAATTTATGTTGTATATTTAGATAAGTATTTAAGTAATATGTTCAATATGGAGAGATTAGAGTTAATCAATAATATAAAATGATGAAATGATATTAGTTAATATGAATTTATAGATTGGTGGTTATATATTTGGCTTCAAAAAAATTTAATTTATTATAATATCTTGCAAAACTATGTAAGTGTGTAAGAAATAAAACATTTAACAATCGTCATAGTATTATACTAGGTTGTATTAACGGTTTGCACTAATTTTGTGTGAAGGGTTGCTAACATATAGTTTAATGTCGAAACCTTGTGTAGAGTACATTATTAATTGTTTGATGTATGAGTAGTATTATATGGGCTGCCTTGGCAGCTCATTGTGTACTTCCGACCAGAGCATCCGAGAGATTAACAAATGTGCTTCCTGACACTGTTTCTTATTCTATTTGGCTTAGGTTCCTTGTTATAGTTTCATCACGGATGGGTTACTGTTACCACGGTTTCTTTCTTGCTGAGGCATGGATTCCAATAGGTTCCAGGGGGCAAGCGTATAATCGCACACTGACTTACGAAAGAGGCTTCGTCACATCTGAAAAGCGGCAAATTATGTATCACTCTCTATCTGCAGACTGAACCCATTTTCTATTTTTCTCTCTATGGCAAAGTCTTGTCACTAAGCTCTTTTCTCAAAAGATAGCCTCTGATCTGCTCGCTGTCTGTGTTGTGGCACGGGCTAGACTGTCCTGTTCAGCTGCTCCCGCTCGTTTGTCGCTCGACGACGCTTTGGTACGCTCTCGTTGTTGCCGTGCGTTCTTCTCCCTTCCCCCAGCCGGACCCGTCAGTCAGCCCGCGTCGGCCAACGTGCTGCCGGCCAATTTTTCAGTTGCTCGAGGCGCGACTGGGGGCGAGGGCACGAAGATAGACCTTTTCGGCGGTGGCGTGCGGCCGGCGCGACTTTTTGGCTGGGCGAGCTTGTCGGGTCAATTGGAAGGGCGCGAGGGCGGCGCGGGCGGCGGCGCGGCGGTGCGCGGCGTCCCGCGCCGGGTACAATGGAGGGCTTTATGATTAAGCCACTTACCGCTGCCCCCGACCGGCCGCTGGCCCCAATTGGCTGCCGACGGAAGCGTCCAAGGCCTCCTCCGGCAGGTGAATTCTGCGCGCTTCAGAAGTTCAAGCGGGGCCGACGATCCACGCCTGCCTTCCGACTGCTTCCCCTCACCATCTCTCCTCGCCGGAACCATACCCTACTCTTTCACATCGGCATCGAGTCCAACCTCTGCTCCGCCGGCTCTGCTCGTTCCCTTTCCGCCGCCCTGTCTCGCCCCGCCCCGCTTCGCCCGCCTACATTCTTTCCTTTCCTTATCCCGCTCTGGCCTCTCCTGCCTCTCGCTCGCCGCTGCACATTTTCCCCCACTTCCGCCTTCTTGATCCCCACTATTCGCCCCTCCTCTACCTTCTTCCAACCTCGCTCCCGCTACGGCCAACACACCTTCGCTCGGCTCCCTTCTGCCTCCGCGCCGCCTGGCGTCCCCCGTGACCTTCGACGCGCTCACACTCAGCCTCATCTTTCTCGGCGCCGCGTCGCCCCCCCAACCCGCTTCGTCACTCTTAATCTGTCTTTCTCACTGTCGCGCTGCCCCCCCCATCTAACTTTCACCGTCAACCCTACCGCTCTCCTGCCGGCCTCCCTCGCCTAATGCCTCGCCCTGGGGCTCGCCTCTCATGGTCGGCCTGCTGGGTTCCACCACACGTTTGCTGCACTCCCGCGCCGGCCAGCCGACTCGCGTCCCGCTCCTCTGTAGGTTGCGTCGTCCCAGGCTTTCCGCACTCCCTACACACGTTTTTGGGTTTCCCCTTCCAGCAGGGGGTTGGGTTCGTTTTTGGCGCCGTGCAGCCAGGCGGCCACGCCTCTACTGGTGCTGCGGGCTGCCTAGGGCCGGGCTGTGGCTGCACAGACACCGCCCAGGGTTGCTGCCGTGCCGTTCGCCTCGCCGCGCGCACGGAGGCCAGCAGGCGGCGGCCTCACTGCCTCCGGCGCGCTAACAGAAGCAGCATGAGGGCGATTTTTCGCTCATTGTTTTTGCGATCTTTATGCTGTGATGTATACGTTTGCGCTTTGGATATGCTCATCTCCTCGGGGGATGATTAGGGTAATGATCTGGAATAATGTAGACGCTTGCGTTGTCTATTTCATTCGCGTGCGTTTCTGTTTATCGGAATTATCGTGTATTCCGTAATACATATGTATTTATATGAAAAAAAAGAGTTTTTTCGTGGCGAGGCATAAACCATCTGTGTATTTTATTTTTATAATATTAGCATTACTTCCTAAACGGAATGATCTTACTTTGTACTCAACTATTTTATCGTCGATGACAGAGGTAATAGAGAATTGGGAATTGATACGCGAATTTCAGAAGATAATGAACATGTGTGTGAAGATTTGCTGTCACAAGAAGGTGTAGAAGCATGAGTATAAGCATCTTGGGTTGAAATGGTCGAGTTTAAAAATACAGATAATAGGGAAAATTACGAGAGCATTCTGGTTTAAATATTTGCAGTTATTTTCTATTTGCCATTTTTCAGGCTTGGCTTTGCTACTTCAATCGTCCCTGACGGAAAGAACTAAAAAGTGGTAAACTCAGAACGGCTGGAAGAAACTAGTGAGTATGGTGAGTGTCGTCTATACTGCTGTTCAGGCATTGACCCAGATGTTATGATTAGGTCAACATTCGGGATAACAATACATCGATAACTCGAACACTGAGGGCTATCCCGGGGGAGAACGTCTGCTGATCCGGACGTCTAGTTAGTCACTATTAGCAACCATGTAGTAGAGTCATGTAATTGTGAATGGGTGGTAGTTTAACATCGCCCGAATAAAGAGTGTTGAGGAAACTTATCTAGGCTTTTAAGCACATAGATAAGTTATTAAATATTTTGGCTGGTTTTCTGTTTGAAAGGGATCTTAACTCTGGAATCAAACAGGCTTATCAACTGATATAGGCATAACTTAGGATACTATCTTATCAACTTTTTTCTCTTATTCTAAAGAAGAATGTTTTTTCATACGAATCTAACTTAGTGTTATTGGGGGTCGAATTAACTATAACATTTTGAACCAGCTTTTGATAATGAGAGAATAAGTCAGTTCTGCACACAGATGTCTGGAAAATTATTTTCCCTACCCTTAGTACACGATTAACTTTAACTGACACTCTTTCACGTTATTGCAAACGATTTAGCGTCGCACTTTAGTTAACTATAAGTAATAATAACAGAATAATCTCAACAAACCAATAAAATATAATACCAACAATACAATACAATAATATACAAAATAAATCATAATAACAAAAAAAGAATAACAAAGCAACAATAAAATAATAACATAACAATAACAAATATGGGATAATTAAAAACAATAACTAACAGAGAAGAGAGGACAAATAGACAGACGACAACACAACAAGGCGGAGACAACGAAACGTTGGATTCTGACTTGAGTTGTGGACTTAAAGTATCGACTTCTAATTGCGCCACCTGCCACGCCTCCCATGGGGTCCCGGCGCCACGGACAGGGGGTTCTTTTGAGTCAAGTCATGTGCGTGGCGAACATGAGTGAATAGGTCGAAGTCGCGCAATGAATGTGAAGAATGAATGGTTTTGCTAGGAGGTGAAGGAAGACGGAGTATGGGGGATGGAGTTGGTGAATGTACGAAAAAAAAATAAGTACGAAACTAAAGGTGGAGAAACAATTTAGCGTAGAATATATGGATCGAGTAGGTGGGGACAAGAATGATTTAGGGTGTAGAGTTGTAATGGCAAGGCAATTAAGTCACTTTAGGTCTAGATTGTAAGTTAGTTGTAAGTAAAAAGCCTGGCGCTGTAGCTGCTTATATGCCGGCTAAGGGTCAGGAGTCGGTATGAGAAATATCATTGAATAATACAATTCACCCTTCCTCCACAGGGATACTGTGGAGGGGACATAAGGAAAAGTACCCCATTGCCATACTGGAGGAGCTACGCCGGTGTGCGTCTCATGAGGGGGCTTCCTCTCCGGTATCAGGTCGATGGGGATATTGGTCAGACGCATAGAAGTACTTTCGTGAGAGGACTCTACAACAGCAGAGGACGACATAGGTTCAAAAGAGCGGCAGTTTCCACAGAAGACTATGAAATTATACCTCAAGCTGGCTCTTCTCTTCTTCGGAGAGTTGATAAGGGTACCTGGTGCCAGATTGAGATTCTCATAGCTTCTGAGAGCTGCCTTTTAGTGTACCTAGTCTACTGTCATGGACCCTTCTCTGTACTTGATACGTTGAATGTTTGAGGGGTGCAGTACTCGAGGAAATACGCGTGAGTGAGAGTGGAATAATGGTTATGCTTAACTTTGGTACTTCCTGTTTATCTGCCCATTACGGAGAGACTGAGTTTGAGCCTTACTGGGCCAGGCCATTGGGATTATGATTTGAGGCCCTGTTTACCTTGCAACGGAAGGAGCTGGTTGCACGTAAGAGTAGATTTTTATATGAGGTCAGTTGGTACCGAGCTATAACAGGTTATGTTAGTATGATATAGAAGAAAAATAATAACAACAATGCATTTCTAGGCAACATAAAAATAATAATTCATATACCTAGTGTTATATATTTGTAAGTTGCATTCCAGACAGTACATTAGCATTTGAGTAATTTAGACAAAATTGTTTACTGAAGTTTGCGGGAAATTATGTTCGAAGGTTATATGGTATCTCTTTACAGTTTACTTGCTGGCATAGCTTATTGGGGTTGTAGTGGGTAGTTTTTGCGATGTAGTGAAATTGGCTTGGTTAATCGGAGGGCCGGACGAGGTTCAGATTAATAAGGGCGGGGGCTGAGCGCCGGTGGAGAGACAAGGTGATTTTGAGCCGTGTCTACGTGACAGGAGAAGGTCAGGCGCGGAGATTACGATATGAGAATCGTCTTTATGAACTAATAAAGGTGTATCTGAGATGGATATGAAAACGGCCAGACACTAGAGGGGCATTTACTGCCTAGTGTCTCCCTAAAAGGGCAACGCTTACTTTCGTGATGGTCCGGACGCAGTAAGGGCTTGTATACCATCTTTTTCGGCCGAGAGCGGCAGACACAGGCAGAGATTATAGTTGGGGCGGTGGTGGCAGCGGCGATGGTTTGTGGGGGGTGGGGGTTTGGGGTTGGGTGGTGGGGGGTTGCGGCAGATGAACTGGCGGGCGTGGCGTGGGAAAGTTGCCGGGTGTATATCGCGGGGGCGGCGACGGCCGGCGGCGGTGTGACAGACTTGGGCCGGTCTCGGCGGCTCTCAGTTCTGCGGTTGGGTGTGCAAGCGACGGATGTCCCAGAAGGTGCTGTACTGTGTTCCTATTTAGCATGCTGGTCTTCCGGTACAGATTTGCTGGCTGCCGTTTTTAGCATAGCGGGCGGCCGTGACAGCGGCGGGACGCTGGCACGTTGGCACACGCCGTGGAAAAAAGAACGGAACGGCGTGTGCACACCCCACTCAGGACGCAATCACCACCCGGGAGACCGCATCGGTCATCTCAGGCGGCTCACTCGGCGCACGCCGCTTTGCTGGCACACTCGATCCAGCGGATATTTCGGCAGCCTAGCCAAGTACACCTGTCCAGCAATGGGGATCTGCGCGGCCAGGTTCCATTCTCCGTCTGACTTTCCCATGACCTTTATTCCAGCCGCGACAACAGAGCACGGACGACGTATGGTTAGTCTGCAACCGGCTCCTCACAGATAATCTCTGATATCTTGAAGTAATGAGACGTATTGACATCGCCGCTACATGCTCATTCGTTTGAGTTTTGAAATAGTCTTATCTCAACGTTTCATCACCGCACATCATTACCGGCTGTCTAGCTTATCACCATGCCCGCTTACCAAAGCTAATCTGATTGCGGCGGAGGTGAATCAAAAACTAATTTTTTGCGATGTCAACAATCCCTATGGTTCATGGCGCAAAAGGTAAAAATTATTTTTTTTATAGCATTTATGACGAAATTATAAATGTGATTAGAAAACATTTTATTTGCTGGTTGATCTGTGAAAATTGCGAGTACGTTTTGTACTAGGTAACTGCAATTAATGGTGATGATAGTGGATAGAAGATGAAACTTATTTCGCACAGATCGATCAGAAAAGCCTGAGCCAGCAACGCACATAACATCTCTTTTATCGAAGATATATACTGCTATTTCATCACGTCGTAACAGCAACGCGCTGCTTAGATACCTGCTACACTTAGAGGGTTTATATTTTCGATATCAAGGAATTTTCTTGGCCTGGTTATCACTTCTGGTCTATGGGAGGCGCCGGTCTCGAGTTATTTATTGCGGATGGGTAGTTAACTGATGTGAACATTCAATAGTTCGTTTCATTTTTATGGGATTTGATTTGTATCCATATCATTTTTGTTCGTTGTTTCTTTTTCTATCATAAATCCAACCGAGCATGAACAGAGCGATTGCATCTTAAAGTAGTTGGCTTCATTTTTTGTAAATTGGGACTTCGCTTATACAACTATCTTAGATCACGTTTAAAGCATTATGGGCACTTCTAAGATACGGAAGGTTAGGTTTGTTCAGGTCGCTGACAGGAGTTTGGAAACAGATGAGAATAATGTATAAGTTTGGGCGGTTGAGTGGTGTACCGAGTGATCGCCTTTTTTATGGGTTTGGTGTTGTGCTTGTGGGGTTTTTTCTGTCTTGTTGGTGGGCGTTTCTTTGCTTGTTTTGTGATCTGTTGCGGCTTGAATTGTGAGTATACTGCCGCGGTTGTTGCGAG
Organism: Gryllus bimaculatus; assembly: GCA_017312745.1. Lineage (NCBI taxonomy): Eukaryota > Metazoa > Arthropoda > Insecta > Orthoptera > Gryllidae > Gryllus > Gryllus bimaculatus. The sequence goes on from BOPP01000030.1 coordinate 8,222,622, forward strand.
GTCTTTACAGACTTTTCGGCTACCGACTACGACAGAGCGCATCGTGAATCTTTAGTCCGAGTCACGGAAAACGTCAGTATTGCCGTTAGTGGAGCGACGGGGTCCGTGACAAGCGGCCCTCGTGTTGCCCTCTGACAGATCCACCAAATCTGAGCGGACACCCCGTTCGCATTATGTCATGTCATTCCACTTCTGCTAGCTTGAGTCCTGCGGTAACACGGAAGCGCGCTCGCCAGTGCCCACGCGCGGGTTTCTCTGTTCGGACTCGTGGCTTGGTTGTTCGGCGACGGGGCCGCGGCCAATCGGCACAAAGTTCCCTCCGCTCTCCCTCCCCACGTCAACGTGCGTGGCAGCTGCGAGCGCTGGCGCTCCGTCGGCTGTCATTCGGGATTTGCTCTGTTCCCGCGCTCCGCCGACTCTGCAATTATTGGCGTGGCTGCAATTGCACGCTGCTATGGCTCGCATGTCTGGTCGCTTCGCATGACTTTTTGTACGCTGGCGAAAGGTGACGCGGTGGAAACGTGTGTCAGGTCGGTCTGAGGGGGTGGCTCGTTACTCACCAGTGGGGGC
>BOPP01000030.1:8251316-8268941 GCA_017312745.1 Gryllus bimaculatus
CGCATCCTCCCGCCCCAGTGGCCTGCCGTCCCGCCCGCCCCTTAATAAATGATAAAATTGAGCCTATTCGGCCGCAAGAACGCAATGCTCTACTTACCCAAGAGTGAAAAGAAGCCAGGAGGTGATGCTGCTGCGCCACGTGCGCGGGCACATCCTGCCGGGGCCCGTTTCCTCCTGAGGAGGCGCTGGAGTCGGCGGCGGCGGGGGGCGGCGGCGCGGCGGAAGCGTTCGCGGCGCGCGTGCCGCACGGCGCCGCCGGCAGCTGCCGCCGCCTCCGCCGCGCCAGCCGCCCTAGCAATTTCCAATCACCACCGCCGGCCCCCGCGAGCACCCCCACACCACACCACCAGCCCGCCGCTTCGACACCCCTGCCACCGCTCCCGTCTCCACCATCGCACCACGCGCCGCCTCACCATCTCTGTCACCGCACCAACCCTGCCGCCTCTCCATCCGCACCGTTCCGCCACCGCCACTGCCACTCCCGCTTGCACCAACCTTCGCCACCGCTCCGCCACCAGCTTTCGCCGTCCCCGCTGCCGCCCTCGCCGCCGCCCCCGCGGCCGCCTCCCGACCCGAACCATTCCTTACCGGCAACAGCCATCCCGCCCCCCGCACCTGACCACGCCCCGTCTTCCGTCACCGGCTCGTGCCACAAACCGGTACTGCCGCTGATTCCCACCCCTGTCCCTACCCTTGCTACCGCCCCCGATCCGCCACCCGCCTGCCAAACTCCGCCACAGCCACCGCCTTATCACGTACCGCCACACGCCAACCACCTGCCAAACCGGCCCTTGCCGCCCCCGCGTCCCCCCCCGTCACTACCAACTATTGAAGCGCGTCGCCTCGCTTGCGCTGCGCCGTGCCGTGCCTCGCAGCGGGCCGGCGGCGCTCGCGATAACTTCCGGCGGTCGCTGGCGTGGCGTGGCCGTGGCATCGCGGGCGCCAGGCGTCGCAGGGTGCGAGGGCGACGCGCTGCCGGCTCCGCTGGGTGCGGAACCGCGTCGCCCCAGACGGAAGAAAGAAAAAGAAGGAAGTGAAGGCGCCGCCATATGCCGTCCCAACCGGCAGGTGCCCTCGGAAGCAACTAGGAACATCTCTCTCCCAATTAACTGTGTACATGCTTATTTCCTATAATTTTCTTGTAATTTTGCCTTATTTTATCGCAAACAATCACAACTGTATAACTGCAATTATTTTACACCCCACTCACGAGAGTTTTCTAAGATAATAAAAACTACTCTTAGAACCAGCGCCCTCGATATACGCGATCTGGAAACAGAACATGTTTTTTTCTTCTCCTTGCGAACGGTGGTGCATCACATCGCATTGCATCGCGCGCTTGGAAATGTGCCACGCGCACCCGAGTGGCAACTGCAGCTCGGCGCGAGTGCAGCGCGGGCGTCGAGGCAGCGGAGCGTCGAAGCGGCACCCGGAGCACGTGGCGTCACGCGGCGTCACGCGGCGCTCCCCCGCACACTGGTCCCGATGACACGCGCACGAGAACTCGCGGATTCAACGTGTTAGCGATAGGTTTTGGAGAGGAAGCAACCCCGACCGAAGCCGAGCATTTTTAAGGGCGAGAAAATCCTTCGTACGCCTTCTTTCGGAGGGGAAGTAAAGCCGGCAGTCCCATGTTAGTTGATTTACTTGCTTTTAAAAGATCCTCAAGCCTAAATGACGCATCTGACCTAAAGTCATATCGCCTGTTTCGTCGCCCAAGAAATACCTCCTTTCTACGGTAGTTGGTGAAAGGAGCGTAGCGAAATTTGTGTGGTCAGACGGAAGAGCGGGCTTGCTGGCCCGAGTCTTGACACGTAAAATAAGGCATCAATTCAATATGCGCAGTTAAATACACGTGTGAATAGGCAGAGGTGGGATGACGTTATTTTCAACTGCAGTCGTTTTGAGTTTTTGAAATTGCGCCATTTCTAAGCATAAATCGTTAACTAAAAATTGATTTTTTTTGTAAAACTATGATTTGAATGAAAGGGCATTAAAAATAGGAATATGTTTTGTTCCTTTTTTTCCTTTCTGGAGCTTTTTCCAACTTCAGGGGATGCCGATTTCAACTATCCGTGCCGAATACCCCTTATGTATCTCATGGGGACACCCAGTGACGTGTACACTAGACTTTGACACACCACCTCGGACTGTGTTCAGTAGGCTCACAAGACCTTCCGCAATATCACACATAGATGAAAGATAATGGACAAACCACCATGCTCATGGCGGGACTCGACCCAGTGATCCTTCGAATCCAGGCGCTTAATCGGCTCACGCTCTAAGCATCTCAGCCATCCAGGTCGGCAACATGTTTTGATGCAAGTAATCCTCAGAATAAAATTGATATATGACAATGACAATGTTTTCATAACTCACTGTGAAAGTTAAAGTTGAATATAAGGAAATAAGTTTAAATAAAGGATAAGAAGGGTCATCATTATTAATTTTTTTTATTTTTGAATATAACAATTTTTATTATAAAAAAGCTTGCTTGGATATTGCAGGCAAAATCCATTTGCCCTTTCGACGCTCTTTCGGGCCACTGTGCGCCGCGCTGCTCGCCCATGCCACGCGCTCAAGTGTTTCGCGCAAAGGGCATAGCGCGTTAAGGGCCGTGAACAGATTAGGAAAGAATCGGGGCATTCGTGTTCCTGACCTCGCCAACACGAGCCATCAGTTTCGCTTCAACAAAGCGCTTCTGAAAAACAAAACGCTTTGGTTGTTTTGGTCCGTCCGTAATGCTTTTCGTTCTCACGCAGGCTTTCGGAAGCTGTGGCGCTACCTGAATTCCGCGTGGCAACTTTCGGCGTTGGCGCTGATCCAACGTCTTGGCCGGTGAGTTGGAATATCTGATTTTTCCAGAAATGAATGCAATAGAAAAAGGGAAGTCACTGGAGATAAGACTCAATAAATTGAGATATATATCTCCTACAACATTTGGTAAGTCTTAAAATCTTATCCTAATATTTAATTTTTGAATTGATTACTATTGATTGGTTGATTGAATGATTAATTGATTGATTGAAGATGCTTCAACCCAACTACTCAATGTTATGGAGCAATATTTTACCCTGTTGATGTAGTTTCCAAAAATATCAGTTACATTATTAGCATGGCTTGCTGATTCTAATGTTATAACAAAATTTGAATTTCATACAAAATGAAGCAAGATTTTGAATTTTTTAATAATTATGTTTACGCTCAAATGGTTCATGCCTGAAAAACATAAGTTCGTTTAAAAATGTGCATCCTCAGAAAATATGGACTTTTTAAGTCCATAAGTGGACTTTTTACAACTTTTATAAGTTTCACATTTTGTTCCATGAAATACATCTACAAAGAGAGATGAGTGCGATAAGTCCAGTTCACTAATTCTGATTACGTTGATTACTGTCAGACCACTCACGATGGAGTTTTTTTCATGCTTTCATTATAGATGATTCTTCAATCTCCATCTCCGCCTCAGCATTCCAAATCAACCACATTTTCGACAAAAGATAAATTACTCTTATTATTTAGCTCATAATCTACAGGGGTATTGACACAGAGACAATGAATCAAAATTACATTAAGATCGCAATCTGGCTGCATTGAAAAATTGAAATAATGGTCGAAATTTGGTATTCCGATAATTGGATTAGAATTAATAAACTGACTATAAACTTTATATTATTACAGTTCTGAATAGGTTCAGTTCACATTAATTCCTATTCATTTACGTGCTAACTGCGCAGACCCCGATGACAACTGACAAGCCTCACCCTGTTCGTCGGCCAAGTACGCAACCCGCTCGACAGTATTGCGTGAAGCCACCGCGGGGAGCAGTAACGAATGAACGCTTTTTTTCCCTCCCTCAAACGAACTGTAATGTAAATACACTGGTGAATAACATCAGTGTTAACTTAAATTTAAATTCTTGCTTAAATGCTTACGTAGTACAGAGAAATCATGGTAATTCTGCGGCAAAAACAACGGCAAGAAAAACTCCTATTCTGTGGCCCTGATATCGATATATTGGATAAATCTTGTTGCCATGTGAAAATCATATCCTTTTACCAGAAATCAGAATCCACGGTTTTTCAAATTCTTGATACCGAAATATTGATTGACGGAAAAACGTCTGTGTCTACGTCTGTCCGTCCGCCTGTGGTAAATGTTAGGACCTACATGTTTCAGATGATTTCCTCAGAAATTGATATTTCCTATCAATTTCGCCGAATTAGATGCCCTGCGGATTAGAAACTGATAGATTGATTTTTGGGGGTATTCAATAAGAAATCTCAGCAATATTTTCAAAATGTGCTCAAAAATGGCTTCGAATATTTTTATTACTTTTCCCTGAGTAGAGCAAAGGGCGTCCTTTGGGCAATGCAGGCTATTTTCGTTGAACCCTCTGTATTGTTGAAAATTGAGTTGAAATATTGTTGACAATTGGGAATTTTTGGGCGTATGCCTACAACTACAAAATTAAAGGTAGTGTTTTTTCGTTTATGAAATATCTTCGTCAAAAATAGAAATTAATGTACAATGTTTTGAATGCATGAGTTGTTTATTAAGAACTTTTGCGTGATATCTAAGCATTTTTCTCGAAAACGTCAATTTTTTTTTCTTGACAAAATTCTTGAAATTGCTTCTATACAATATCTCTGTATATTTTTCATTTTTTGGCATTGAATCCCTAATAATAGATTCAAATTGAGATTTTGAAACCCTTTTAATATTACATTGAGGCTCACAAGTTATTTAATGGACATAAAAACTGACAACAACAAAAAGGTAAACGAAGTCATTACAGCGGAATACAAAATCGATAACTGAATGTCAATAGACGTCTGGGATTGATTGAATCAGAATTCTTGCGTAACATTAGTTACTTACGACACAGGCAGACGTGAGTTAAATAGTCACGGATATAACAACGGTTACTTAAAAGAATAGCGAAGGTTCCATTGTCGTTAAACTATTTAAATTTTAGAAAATTACCAAAGTAATAAATAATGCATAATAATGTAACATAATAAAGGTATGTGCTGTTGCATCACCACTAGTTTCTTCGAAATTCATTCTTTATTGAAAGATAATAAAGTTGACTAAAATAATGAATGGTACAACAAGATTTGAACGCCGTAAGAAAGCTCCGTAAGCATGCGTTTTCTAAAAAGGGTCATCTAGTTTTCTGTAATATTGATTATTTGGTTAAGAAATATTGAGAATTATGGGATGCAATGTGAGTTTGAAAATACAAATGTTGGAATATCATCTCAATGTCATTCCTGAAAACTTCAACGACGAACATGGGGAGTGTTTCCACTGGGACATTGCTGAAATGGAAAATGTGAAAAATGATCTCCAAATATATTGGCTGTCTATTGGCGAAAAATAAGGAGAGTTATCCCACCAAAAATGTAATTGACATACATTAAGATAAGTCAAAGTCATTCCAGTTAAGACGTAATGTATAATTGCTAGTAATATTTATCATGCGATTACATAAAGAAACATGAGCAAGGGAAGAGATTTTAACAAAAAATGGGAATTTGCAACTCACCAAATTTTGATTGACTATGCGAAAGGCAAGAAAACACTCACCGTGATATCTCTTTATACTTGTGACGGATTCAGTTAAGCCATGAGCTAGTAAGACCTCTGCACCTATATTATCTACTGCCATATTTCTCTAAAACAATACTCAAAAGAACAGTTAGTCTGTATATTACGAAAATGTCAATGAAAGTTTACAAACCACGTAGAAAAATAATCTATACATTTTCTAGAATATGTCATATTTTTTAGATATTTGTTCATCTTTCTTCGACTATATTGTCTTTCAATGATTTCCATGTTATGTATGATTTTAATAATAATAATAATAATAATAATAATAATAATATATAACATTTGACAAATTAATATTATTAACTACAATTCCAACAAAATATCACAAGGTAATTCCAGGAAGAAATCTTAGTGCTGTTATTTTTAGATGAAACAATGAAAGAGAATTTACGGACGACTGTTAGAAAGAATAGATTGTTTTCTTTTGTTTTTTAACAAAATCTGCTCCAAAATATCATATCTGTAAGAAAGATCATGTACAAATTTTTGGAAAACTGAGTAGTTATCGAACAATGTCTGTTTAAAATTAATGAAAATTATAAAACACATTTTCAAAATCAATTTGAATTTTTTCTTCAATGTTTCCCCTCAAATAACAAAAATGTAGAACAATGGTTACTCATATCTGTTGAACCTTTTAAATAGAGTATTTTCTAAAATATTTGGGCAGCAAGAATGACACAGATTTTATTTTAGTTGATACCTGCGAATGTTGAAACTTCGCAAATTTAGAAATAATCGAGAAATTATGTGCTGTTGGAACACTACTAATTAATGAATTTGTACTTAATATTGAAATAATGTTTTATTTTATGCGATTACTTGTATTGGTTTTAATATTGTTTAGCGTTTAAATTCCCAACTATTTCAATGAACTTCGCCGATACCAATATTCCACATTTCTGTGTAGACTTTATTAGACTAGATTTAAATGCCGAAACGTAGTTAAAGACTGGAAACGACATGGTAACTGGTTTTATCAAATATCATACTTTTATGTGATACATCGAAGCCATATTTGGTATAGTACTATACAGTCTAGTCCGAATTCGAAGTTTGAAGGAATTAAATGTGATCTCCTTATTTGAGTACCCACTAAGCTTGAAACGATATCTAATCTTAAGAAGAGAATTTACCCTCATGAAATACTTTCAAAGGTATTCAAACACATTATTCACAATAATATTATACCATTCTTTACTTTCTCCAATATTAGCTTAGGCCGCGTGGGTAACGTTAATACAGGGACGTCAGAGAAGGGCACTTTCACATACGCAGGGGAATGGGGCTAAGCCCAACGCGCCGTGAGCCGAAGAGCGGCGCCTCGCGTGATCTGGTGAGGCGCGCGAGTGACACGGCGGCGTCTGTAAACAGCAATTACCCGCTCGAGCGGACCGGCCAGGCGCCCCATTGAGCGCAGGGCGGACGTGGATTGATTCCGAGGCAGCGGTGTGGCCCAGCGGTGGGCCCTGGCCTGGGGGCTGACCGTTGGGCGACGGACGTGCAAGCGGAGCGGCCGGGACACGGCGCGGCGCAGCGGGGGCCCACCGGAAGACACGCGCTCCCCCCAACGAAACGCGCTTCCCACGCCCGGCGCCACGCCCCTCCACACACGCCTCGCCCTCACATGTCCTGCACTACGCGCCCCGCTACGCATGCCCAGCATCACTCCGCCCCCGATCCCCGCCCTTCCCCCTTCCGGCTACCACAACAGGCACCCTGCAACACGCGCTCTGCCACACGCCCACACGCCCTTCCGCCACACGCTCTGCCGCCACACCCTCCCCACCGCGCTCCGCCACACCCCTCCGTCACACGCCCTCCGCCACACGCCCTCCGCCCACACGCCGCTGCCGCCAACACGCCCTCCGCCCACACACCCGCCGCCACACCGCCCTCCGCCACACACCGCCCTCATGCCCAGCCCCATAGGTTCCGTGCGCTGGACGCCCCTTGCGCAAGCAACGCCACACGCCCCGCGCCTCACAACACGCACCGCACGCCCTTACGCAACTTGCCCCACGCCACATGTTCCGCGTCACATGCTCTGTGCCAAACCCCCTCACCCTGCTCCTCAACCTACGACTCCCCTCACGCCACACGTTTGACGACCCTTCGAGGCAATAATTAATTAATAATTAATAATATTATATTATTAAATATAAAATTAATATTAATATTACATCATTAAATATAAAATTAATATTAATATTATATTATTAGATATAAAATTAATATTAATACTATTTTTAATGTTTTACTTTTTCCTGGATTTTATTACTAAACATAGCTAATAAAAAGTGAAGAGCATAATATTCATAAATGATCTTCTAGAGTATTTTTAACAACTTCCAAGTGTATTTTACTTGAGTAGATTTTAACAAAATAAACAAGAATTCATTCATCGTTTTCGCTACAGTGCATTTCTTTCTCCGAATAGTGTTATTCGTTTATGAGTCCGAGCTGACAAATTCCCACATCGGATATGTGTGAATCATCAGTAGAATGTTGTTAATGGTGCGTTGCACATTGCCGTTGTCCATTGTGATGGCTGTCACCCGCAGAGCAACTAATGAACTGCGGCCCCTTCCGCTTTGCCGCCTCCCCCCTCATCGGGCAGTTTGTCGTAGTGCGATATAGTAGACGTACGCCATCCCAGACAGTTCTTTCCTGGGATCATATCTGCCTAGCAAACTTGTACGTTCTTGGACTTTAAGAGAAAAGAGAGCTGTTGTTTATCCACCGTTTTCCTATCATTCCTATATTTGTCAAATTATTGTGGTTAGAATATTAGAGATTCGCGTTCAAATGTATACCTTCTTTAATTGTAGTCATTCAAAGCTGAATTAAATATACTAGTATGTATTTTTGTGGTATTATTTTTAATTTTATGTTCTTACAAATGCGGAATCACTGAAATCAGATAAAAAAGTTCTTTGAAATTAAGAATTTTTCAAATTCTCAATGCATTGTTCCCAGAATGTAGATATCATTGTGCCACTTAAAGATTTATTTCATTGTTAATATTCACATCACTTCAACTTTGAAAGAAATTCAGCTTTGAAACGCACAGTTTCTTATTTTGAAATGCAATAAGCAATATCATAAGTTGAAGCAAAATGATATAAGGCTGTATTACTAAGTATTCTGCTAAGGTGTACTATGTACGTTTATTAATAATATTAATAATTTAATATCTAAAGATGTTTCATTACTAATAATGGTTTCATTATCAACAAATAGTGTTCATTATCAAGAAAAACGTAGTAAAAAATAGAAGCAATTGACTATTTACTCTGGATTAACGTATTTATTTACATTCTTACTAGTATTTATTTTTCAATTTCTGTGGCATCCTTGGCTTTTTACTCTATCAAATTTCACGAATCTCCAGAATCAAATTTGTTTATGATGTACCGTAAAAATTACATATCACAATGTTTTGCTTGTTGTCATTGTCTATAAAACAGAATGTATCATAAAATGAATTGTATAAAACAGATAATCATATAAATTTGAATTAATTTGACCAAAGAATTTGAATTACTTAGTATTTTCCTTTCAACTTCAGAAAAAACAATAACAATGTACATGAGTCTGAGAAACACGTCTCTAGTTGATCGAATAATGAACTGAATTCCGTCTTTTTCGCATTTGCGGACGGAATTCGGATGGAGATCGATGGCAGAGGCCGCGTGGCTGCGAGGACTGGCAGTGTGCCAGCCTGCGCAACGCCTTGCGTGTTATTATCGTCATTACAGCGAATGAATAAAAGGAGGAAGTGGTGTTTATGTGGAAGATGCCGCGCACTTCCTGGCGCTCAGGGCAGCGTTTAGACGCGTCCCTCGGGCACGGGACGCAGTTCCCATGAGCACCCGCAGGGGTGGCACCACTCACGCCGACTCGGACGCCACGCCGACTCCCTTGCTCTACGCCCGCCCCGCCCCCGCCCGCCTTCCAGCACGGGACCAGGGCTCAAATCCTACCGATCCATATGTATTTCACATTGTTTGTGTCACGGTTCTCCCGTTTTCCCTGCGTTTCTAGCAAAGCTCCCTTGTCCTGCCCGCCCCCGGCGGGTGTCTGATTAGTGGCCAGACCGCCCGCCTTCCATCACGGGACCAGAGGCTCAAATTCACCATCCATAGGTACTTATGGTAGACAAGCGGTTCACGATTGTTTGTGTCAGGGTTCTCCCGTTTTCCATGCGTTTCTAGCAAACTCCCTTGCCTCTCCCCCGCGCCGGAGTCTGATGCGGCCAGACCGCCGCTTCCACCACTGAACCAGGCTCAAATCCCTACAAATCATATGGTATTTGTAGTAGACAAGCGCCTCAGACTTTGTGTCGGGTTCTCCCTTTTCCCTTCCTTCTTCACAGTTCCCTTGCCTCCGTCCCCCGGGAGATGGCGTGCTGTAATGACCAGACAGCTCTACTTCCACCTCTGGAACCAGCGTTCAAATCCCTGTCGGTCGTTGTGGGATTTGTGGTGGAAAAATCAGATTTGCGGCATTTGGTATTGCGTTCTCCCGTTTTTCTTGTTTGGGCTTTGTGACAAATCCCACGCGTTGTTTTAGAATAGCCTAAAATTTTGTAAATGTCTTTTACATTTCCAAAACAAAAGCCTGAAAATTTATTACACTTCATGAACCAAATTTTCAAAGGTATCACAAATTTTAATTTGTTAGTTTGTTGTTAAATAAATTCAAAGAATTACATATGCAACTATTATAGTAAATTTTTGTTCTTTTGATGTCCATAACTCGAAACTGTCGTAAATAAAAATGATAGAAATCATTACTGAACCAATAGTAATAAGAAAACTATGGGAACAATAAACAGCACAGCTCTACTATACACTAAAAGTACAGCCCTGAAATATGGCAAGAAGACATAGTTTCCTCAATTCATATTAATAGCTCGTAAGTATTTATTTTCTGTTTTGTTCATTTTTAATATTAACTACATTATATTTTCATGTTTTCGAACGTTGGATAAATGCATTATATATATCCTCAAGTCTGTACGACTAAACTATACTGAATGTGAATTGTCAGTTTGTCGAATGCAGAAGGATAATAAATCAAAAAAGCCATCTGCGTTGAAAGGGGTTAGGGAAAATGTCTTCCTAAAAACTAAAAATGCTCAGGAAATGAATGGCTTTTTATGGAACCCTCCCTCGGTAACTCAACACGTTCAGTTACGCCACGATACTTTGCGTTTTTCAACCGAGAAGAGTACTGGGGAATTTCTTGTGCCTTTACGCAGTTTTTGAAACAGGACAGACTCATCATTTATGCATTTAGAATTTTTGCAGGCATCAAATTACACTCGAGAAGAGTTTAAACACTGAACTGACTGAAGATGTTTTTAAGTATTCTAACGGTTGATTCTTTATTTTTTAGGTTTTCGTTAGTATTCGTTTTCACCGTAAACGTGAAAAAACAACTATATTTACGATCATTGTGTTGAAATTTGTCTGTGAAATACCGACCCACTTAAATAATATTTAAAAGTTTGTTCAATAATCTAGTTACACCGGATGAAAATGACTCCACTGTGTTGACCACTCAACAAAAACAGAGTGAAACATTATGTTAATGTGATTGATTATGGCCAAATAATGAGTACAAAACTCGAACTGTGGAATTAAGTCGTTGTTACATTCACACTTCCACATATTACTTATCACTTACCGGTGATGTTTGTGGTATTCTTGTGCGCAGCAATCTGGGATGATAGAAAACATTTTAAGGAGTAGAGATTATTTTCTGATAGCTGAATCCACTAGAAATTCCATACAATCATTGTCAGACTCGAGTTTCAGTTTACTCATATCATTTGTACACAAGGTGATCGCAGACGATTTTCTCATAAAAATACTTCTCGTTTATTCTAAAAAAATGTGTTTACAGTTCTTTTCAAGTATAAGTAGGAGTATCTTAAAAAAATTCATATAGGTAGATTTATCATAGACATTTTAATAATATTGTGTAAACTACACAATGCCTAGAAAAATGCGCAGGAATTGAAAACCTATTTTCAAAACCTACGACATGATAAAGCAAGTATTATAAAGTTTTACTACGACTAGTCGTAGAGTTATTACATTACGTACAGTCGCGACTGTACGTAAAAAGTAAACAACGGGCCGATTATTAGGGTTCCCAAAATAAAACCAACGGGTTGCGACATCTTCGGTTTAATTTCTTAAATGAAATTCATTCCCGAAACGTCGATCCGCCCATGTGTGATCGGAGGAGGCGGTTTCGCTTTCTGGCTGTGGACCGAATGCTCGAGGAGGGCGGCTCCGCCGAGCGGCCCACGCCGCGCCTCGCTCTTACCCGGGCCGCGGGTTACGCACAGTTCAAACGCAAGGTGGGGGCGGCCAACGGTTCAGCGCCTCCGCCCTCCGGGTGCGCCCTTCAAGAGCCTACGGCGACGCACAGTGCGCGCGAACGCGCAATGCGCGGAAAGAAATGTAATTCGTGGAATTAAATCATTTCGTTCCTGTATTTCTTTCACTTACAATGGTTGTTGATAAATATTTTCTTCGTAGTTTTTGAGATTTTGCGTGATTTGTTCGGTTGCATACTTGTTGAAAGACCGCCAAATGTCACATTCAGAAGCTAAACTAATGTTCAATATATTCTTCAACCCAACAGTTTTATTTTTCAGGTGATGATCGTAAATTTCAAAAGTCTTTTTAATGATTTTTTTTCTCGGTTTTGGTTCATGAATCGTTTTTCTCATTCTAGTAAGATTTTCGTATTCATCTCTCCTCAACATTTTTGAAGTATCTTAAGTGAATTTATGGAGTAACGCTTTTGACTTAAACTAAGTTTTTTACGAGAAAAAAATATTTCATTATCCGAAGTATTAATTTTTTAGACTGCCAGCTTAAGGTATGTGGCAGCCCGCGCAGACGCGTGTCTGTTGGTGTTTTGTGATTGTGTCTGAGGTGTGCGCTTATGTATTAAACACTCTCCACACACACCATCACAAATCAATCGCTAATATAAACGATATATCTACACGAATACAAAAATTTAACGACTGCCCTAAGTATTACTCATAGAAGGTTGAGCCTTGAAGACTTTTGAGGTACTCCTTGCAAATGTAGCCGAATTGTCCGTTTCGTCACTTGAAGTTTCTCTAGGGACCTTTTATTGGCATTTATTTACTGAGTACGTACTCAGATGTATTATTATTAATTATTATTATTATTATTTATTATTAATTATTATTATTATTTATATTTTAAATAAACTGGTTTCAAATAAAGTTATTTTGATATTTTATAAATTAACGTTATGAATATCATTTTACGTTTTTAAATATATTAATGTATTTTCTTTTGCCATTAATTTCGAAAAATGTATTGATATATTAAAACTCTGCGTAGATTTCTTTTTAAATATTGGTGAAAAATATAATAATATGTAACCAGACACTGTAAGGATTTTAATTTATCACAATCACATATTAGGGAAAGATATGCTATAGTGACAATCTATAGTGAAAAGTAAAGTAATTTGTGTTAAGTGTTCATTTACATAGTTTAAACGCCCGACTCTATTTTTCTGCATGCGCCTAATTCCCTGTCATTTGGCACGAGATCCCGCCCACTATCCACGCCTCGCTCCGCCTCCCTAGATCTGTTTTGTCAGCCCTCATCTTCCGTCTTCGCCGTCTCCCACCACGTCCCGTCCCATCTTACTCCGTCCCGTCTTATCCTACTTGGCTCTGCCTCGTAAACCCTTTTCGCCTCCTTTGCCAGCACATCTGCTCCGCAATACCTCGATGGATAGCGAATTGCCTTAAGGCATATTTTGTAAAAATGATATTGATGGAGTTTCGAGATCGAATTATTATAGTTGATTATATCAAGGTTACAATGTATCAATGCAGAAAATTTCATAAAAATCGGACTGGCAGGTTAAAAGTTTTAGCAGAACATACAGGCAACCATTCATTTTTGTAGTGCAAAGTATTAAGTACAGAAAACTATCACGTTCTATCTTTTGAACGATACTGAAAACTATCATGTGTCAACTGGATTTGAAGTCACTACACCTCACGTAATTTCTACATAGCTCAATATCATGAATTCTCCTCAACACCTTCACGACCAAGTATAATCGAACCGTGGAACCGGTTGGCCGAAATCTGTGCGTGCCCCACTGTGCAAGCGGGGGGCGGCGGCGGCCGCACCTGCTGAGCCGGAGGCGGCTGCAAGTGCGCCACGGCCGCGCCGCCCCAGATGGGAGGCGGCCGCCGCCGCCGCCGCCCACCCCCAACGCGCCGACTTCCTCGCGTCATCTGTGCCGACGGTTTCATTTAAATACCCGCCCGAGCGTAACGTTCGCGTTTCGAAATTTTGAAATTTTCCCACCCCGCTGACCGCCTCCCTCCTGCGCCAGCCTTCATTTCCTTCGCGGCTCCTTTTAAATGGCTGTGCGCGCGCCCCGCCGCCGCCGTCGCCGGCCGGGCAGACATTTAAACAGCGAATTCTTGTCGGCATGAACGCAGCAGAACTCGCAGGAAGCGGTTCCCGCCCCCACGTCCGCCTCGCGGGCGCGTCCTGCCTCTAATGACTCGACGGCGTCGCGCGACGCTCGCGGCGCTGGTGTTGCGTAACGTACTATTTTAAATGCGCGTTCGTGAATAATGACTGCTGCGCAAACATGAATTTTAACTTATGCTGGAAAATACTCTCCATTCTCTTACATTACCTTTCGGATATGCATTACTTTCAGACTGCCAGTTTCGTACGTGTTTGTTTTCCGGGCATTGGTACCGGACATTGGGAATGGTAACTAGAAGCGAGCAATTTACAGTTTATTTTATTTATTTACATTTATTTTTGTCTTCGATTCAGCGGATCAGTTCAGTGGATTAGTGCGTATTTACTATGTATTTCGTGACTTAATAGTTCAATTAATAATATTAGTTGTAACTTGAGGTTAAACAACTGGCGAGAACTCTATAACAAAAACTCAGGTTTATGTACCTACATTTGCAAATATTTTAAAAATATATATTTTTTTTTTTGAGACTGGAGATTTTTTGGTTTCTACTGAAATGATGCTGTTGTATGTTTGATGGATTTTGATACTTTACTGGATATCTATGAAATTTAGTTCCTTAATGATGCATATAATGTGTAACTCGGAATGGAGTTGTTAAATGGAAATGAACCAAAGGAAAATGATGAAAAACCTTAGGAAGTGACTTAGGGTTAGTTGTAGTAAACTGATATTTAAGATGATAGATTTGTTCACATTGAGCAAGGATTTTACTACACTTGTATATGGACTATGGACTTGTACTATGGTTACGGTAGTTGAGTAGGAAAATGCTCTGTGACTGATGATCGGGAACGATGTATTTGTGTTTTGTTTGACTGATTTTGATATCTATGTTTTTTCCAATTTTAATTTGTTTTTTTAGTCTTCATTACGGTTGTTAAGAAATAAACAGACGTGAACAGACAAATTGTGAATGTTTCTTTGGAAGAGAGAATGTCTGCAATGTAAAGATGAAATAATTTAAATGATGTTAAGGGGTTACGGAAAAATTTTGAGAAACGCTGGCGTTAATAGTGCGGAGGGTATAGTGATGGTTGTTGATAGACTGTTACTGAAATTGTGCAGTTATTTAAATAGCTCTTAATTACGTGAATGTTGTAGGCTGGGGGTTCCAACCATTATTACATTGTAAAGTAATTATGGTTGGAACCGCCAGCTCCAGATTTTTCATCGATTTTAGATTCTATGGAATGCTTGGATAACATTTAGGAAGGAAGAGTTGTATACAAAGAAATACAAAGAATATAATTAGCCTTAGTAGTTGATGAACTGTTATAATGTACATATAATGATATATAATGATATACAATGAAACTAATTGATATTGATTAATTTGGCATGATGCTAATATTTTTCCGATTTTTATTGAGAATAATTTTTTGAACGATTTTAGATATGGCTGGTACCAACTCAATTTGTCAATGGTTGTGTATGTCGAAATGGTTTCATTAATTAAATACATTTCTAGTATTTGAAGTTTTTTAAACAACCATAGTTCAAAAACACAATTTTTCAGGAGAGCGAAAAAATGGTCCATGACGAAATTGGTAGACAGTTGAAGTATAAAAATTGTTATGCACTTTCTCAAGGAACTGTAAATACTGTTGAACGTTTGAGAGTAGTTCAAATTTGAACTGTATTGTGGAAATTGTTGGATAAAGTAGAATCTGTATTCAATATTTTTACAATAAATTGAGAAATTTGAGTATGAAAATTATTTATTTGGGCAGGAATATTACAATATTTAAAGTAATAATGAAAGACGTTAATGCACTTTATCAATTTGGAGTATTATTGACCAACGTATTGTTCTTCACTACTGCTGTTGTCATCATTTTCGTTTTTCACATTAGCCACAGTTGACAAATTTAGATACAAAACTCTGTTAGTAGGTGTCTGTAAATATTTAGAACACTTCTGAAATGTGCTTGTCCTTTAATCTTCTTTGCTCTTACTTCATCCTCCTTCCTCTCTTACTTTCGTTTACATCCCTTCTTCTCTGTTATTTCTACATCTGAGTAAAACTCATTTCATATCTGTAACTTTCCCCCTTGCTTGTTCAAGTTATCAACACAAAGGATATATAAGTACAAAGTATATCTCACAAGATTAGGCTATACACTATTACCCAACCTTCAGAGCAAAAATACTGGTTATGCAAAATAACCACATTCGCAAAACAAACATTATCATTCATTGCAGATTGACGTAGGCTATACTTGAGTAATAATCAAAGCAAAAACTTACATTCAAAGGACTATGGTTCTTTTACAAAAACGGCTCTGGACTATGGTTCTTTTATCAAAATCACGAAAACTTTCGAAGTTAATAACTTGAGACAGGGGCTGATTTTGTTGTCAACAACACAGCAAATGGTCAGCAGTTCTAGTATCTCAGAATATGAATTTTTGGACTTTATAAAAAAATACCCTTTATTTATTTTCTCTTTAAGCTTCTTGGTTGTGAGTGATCTGATTATGTTATTGAATATAGTAAATTAGATACCTAATGCACACTTACTCAATAAAGGAATAACAATAAGATTTAGAGCTAAATGACTTTCTTAGAATTTGAAACTAAATTTTAGTGTTAATGAAAATTATACATTACATCGCTATACATGAGTATATTTACGTTGAGTTACATTGAGTATATTTACGAACATTGTAAGACACATTCATGTCATACTAAAAGAAATGGATTTTTCCATCATCGCGTTCAAGTAGTGGCGTATTTGAAATTTTACTAAGTAGGGTGAACATCAAAGAAAGGAACTTCAGGCAGTCCGAAATCACTAGGACCTTAGTCAAACTGTTGGCAGAGCCATTCGAGGTGGGTGGTCTGAAATGACGTATGATAAAGACCTGAAGTTAAAAATTCAACCATTAATAGAGGTGACCTACAGGAGATATTTTCCTCATTTACATAATTCTTCAGGCATTGCACACACACACACACATGAAAGATGTTTACGATATTCTCAAGGTTGTCCTGACAGCCTGTCAAATGAAGACTTAATATATTTTTCAATGGAAAGACTGATAACTTGTTGAGGGACTCTTCTGAAATCCCTTGTTTATAATCTTTAAGTTGTTAAAAAAACCTAAATTATATTAGAGGAAAAATACAATGTCCCATTCCATTGTGCGTTTTTCAATCTCATCAAAACCATCATTTTCAATCTCATCAAAACCATTGCGCTTGTTATGGAGTAAGAATCCCGATACAATTAGATCTACACCAGATGCCCCACACTCACTTGCGTCTGTAGACAAGTTGCCGCTAATAGTTGTCATAAATCGACCTTGCAGCGAAGCGAGTTGGCTCACTCGTACCACGTACGCGCGGCCGCAATGCGCTCCCAGCCCCTCCCCCTTCCTAATAGGAGCGGCGGGGCGTGGGGGCGGATGTTATGAA
>BOPP01000030.1:8269600-8310536 GCA_017312745.1 Gryllus bimaculatus
CATCACCCAACTGCCGGTCACTCGCTCACACACACATCCCGGATTAGGTAACTCAGGGTATCAGTTGATGTCATTTCAGTGCCTGTGACCAAGTATCGAGCCCCGACATTTGCAGGTTTTTCTACCCCAGCTAGATGGGTAGGTCGAATTCAACTGCTAGCTGGAGGAGAATTCTAACGGTCAGATGTTCTGATCGGTAGTTCACCGTGGTTTCTCCGATCAACACTAGGTGAATACCGGAGTCGTGCCTATCAAACGTGCCACGGACCGCGCGCGATCTTTACTTTATCTTCTTTCTCTTATTCTCATTCCTGACATACGGTCCGACGTACTCCCTGTCCTGGCGGGAACGCTATGCCGCTGGTGAGAGATAACTGATTGGGGAAATTCCTATTGCCACCATTACCCGTCCGTCGCCCACCCAACATCCGGCCACGCCCACTCTTGCCCACTCTTACTCACCCACATCGCTGCTCACCGATCAGAACCGCAAAGAACCGCCCACGCTCTCTCGCTCACTTACGTCCGCCTCTCTCATCGGCGTCCCATATATCCCTCGTCACCTGCGCACAGTCCAGATATCGGCTCACTAACTGCTGTACGGCCTTCGCCCTCAATAACTCCTGTTCACTGACCTCATTGTTCAACTACCTACCACCACCTACCATACTTGGCCTTCGTACACAACTATCCCGTTCATACTTCCCTTCCATCGACAGCTTATTAAAACGCATATCATCCAGCCGCCATTCGCTTCATGTCCGTTCACCACCTGCTCAGCGCAGAGGTCTCAACCACCCACGCACTCTTTGCCTTCTCACGATGTGCCTAACCCCAATCATTTTCTGATCACTACACACACGCACAGACTTTTCACATTTTGCCCACCACTCTCTCACTATCCCGTGACTAATGGAATACATACTTCCACCGTTTATTTATACCTCGGTCATTCACTTATGTCACCCACCAATACCCCATGCCGTACCTCATCCTCCTCTGCCAATACATACTTCCCCTTTTTTATGTACACCTCGATCATTCACTTATGTCACCCACCGATATCTCATGACGTACCCATATCCTCCCTCGCCATGTGTACCGTTCACCACACCATCTACGTACGTCCCCCGCACTTTCCCTCCCACGCGCCGCACTCCGCCGCCGCCCCGATTTCTCTCCCTCCCTCGCTTCCTCTCCACTGTGGCGAACCGCCTAGCGCTGACTAACGCGCGCTGTCGCTGGGAGTTAACTTGCTGCCCTCCTCCCCCCCCCGCCCTCGCGTCGTCTCAGATTTCCCCTTAGGAATTTGATTCACGTTTTATCGCATTACGGCAATCCCAATATGTGACCTTTGATGGCCAGTAATGAAATGTTTGTGTCATGACAAAGTTCTAAAATATCTACTTATTATCTATGTCATCCTAATTTCCTGAATGATGTCCATTCACCTATAGGAAATGTGATAGAGATCATCGAGGTTCAGACTAGATCTCGTCTAAGAAAGTGTATTGATAGATAATATCATCGACAATACAGTAAGCAAACATTTCAAGGCATTTAATGAGATATCGTATTTTCAGTGCTTAATGTTCGCTCTTGATCTGACCTGCTGTGCCTGGATTCGGGGAAGTAATCCTATCGACATGCCAACTTCAACTTCCCGGATTATCACAAACATTGTCATCTCTTTTGGTGTAAACAATTTCCTAGAGTAATGTGTGCTTTCGTGCAGTCACACAACAATTTAATGACAATATGAAAACTGTAAATGAAATTATTGGAAATAATAATAAATACGTACTTTAATATTTAAATTTATTTCTTTTCAAGAAATCTGGAATAAGCATAATTTTCAGAGATATTCAAAAGTGTAGACTTTTTTGATTGTAAATGTGGAGATATTTTCTGAGAGGAAACTAACACGACTTCTAATTTCTATTTGTTAAGTGAAAATACCGTTAGTGTTAAACGATTTGCTACTTTCAAATTCTTACAAACCACTTATCATTCTTACAAATCACCGACTTTTCATTTAAAAAATCAATAGACCACCAAGCATAAGATATAAATGTTCACTACAACTCGCAAATTTCACTAACATTGGACTTCGAGGATCCCAATCTAATTGTTGGTAGAGAAGATATATTTTCCTTGTCTAAAGACGCAAAACACTGACCTGCGTCCATTGGTTCTCCGAGCAGCCAACTGAAAGAAGTCAGAGTTAACAGCCGCGAACAGAATCTTCTCAACACCGGATGCCTCGCAGGAAAGACATAACTTAAGGCCCTATTCACGGAGTCGGAATGAACAAAGAAGTTCTAATAAGTCGGCCTCCTTTTTCATCGATTTATGGCCTGTGAAGCGAGGAAAATGCAAACGTATTGTTCGCCAGTCAAGTTCTATTATCAATATAATAACAATGAAAATCCAGTTCCTTTAACTTAAGGTTAGTTAGAGAAAGTGGAGATTGACTTCCATAAAATGTTTACTATCCTTCTTAGAAAACAATTGTTTATTTTTAATATTAAATCTACGCTTTCTGATTCTTTATTGTAATTGAAAGAGTTTCGTAGAATAGTACAATATGCGAAACAAACAATAAATTTTCTATTGATTATCTTTCAATTAAGTAAATAAAAATAAAATAGTTGCATTTCACATTAAATAATTTAAAATAATAATTTACACTGCCTTTTTTGTTGATACTTTTTAAGAAAATCAATTTCATCTTAACCGTTGAAGCTGATGGCGGGTCATGGTGAAGTATTGTGTAAGTGCATAATCTTACCTGTGAACGCGAAGTTTGACTCACTTTGTCGCTACTTTGAGAGAATTTAGTTCTAGTCGTGTTACTCAAGTGCACTGAGTTGAGTAAGTTCAAATAAATTAATTTTTGAGCCCAAGAGAGAAAAATATTAGATAAGATCTTGGTAAGGATCATAGTCCACAAAACCTTCGGTCCTGATGCTACTCCTGGCCCCAAAACGATACGAAGACAGCTCTGGAATCTGTAGACTGTAGTATACCCATGTGGAATGATCACAGGTCTCTCTGTGCTTCATCATGTTGAACTACCAAAGTCTTCATAGGTCTAGAATTTGTGTACGACATGATAAACATTTATCTTAGATATGTGATTTTTATCATCAATGATATAAATTACTGTATTAAACACGGAAGTTTCCCTGATTTGCATATTTTAATCTATTTTAAAGTCTAAAACAGACCTTTACGTAACAATGGCGCCAAACAAGTGGTTCACGCACGAGTCGAGTTTGACGCCATCGCTACGCTAGGGCGACAAAGAGACGAATGCCGGAATCATCTGTGGTGAATATTCTATTTTTTAGCACGCCGTGAGCGATACGCAATGCGTCAAGAAAACGAATATAAATTAAATATCAAATACCTAGAACTACCTTGTACAAAAGTAAATGGATTCCAGTCAGATTCGTAACCTTGTTGTTTTTAAATAATACATAAGGACGTCGTCACGACGAATAAGAATTGCGAATAGTTACAGATGTTTTGCACACGCTTCGCGATGTTTCGCACCTGTGAAAAAAAATTATATGTTTTGCACACAGAAAACACGATACGTGGACTGTGTTTAAAACTAAAACACTGGGAAGGGTCACTCTTGACTCTACAAACAGGAATATTGGTGCAAAGTTTTAATCTAGAATTAAATCTTATTTATCTCCTCCAAAATTTTTTAAAAATATTTTGGAGATCATAATTTCTTTGAGATACATTAATTTTTGTAGATTGTAATGTATATCTTCTTGTTAAAGGACAAAATTGCAAATGATTTTTCTTCCTTATACATTAATAGTTTAATGAAATGTATTATTTAAATACTTCAATACCCAAGAATTAAGAATTGGGAATGTAACTTCCCTAAAGCAAAATAACAGGACTTTTTTTTTTAAATTCCAGACATAATAATTCACTTGGACATAATTTTTAAAACGCAACTGTACTATTGATGGATAATGAAACACCGTTTAAAATAAAAACAATACCGAGCGGACATACGCGTTTAGAACGCAGGCGTAACCTGTTCCTTGGGATTTACCTGGAACCGGCTTGAAACTCAACGCCAGCTACCCGTTGCTTGCCCGGTAGTTAAGCGTGGAGTATCCAGAAGTCTGCAACCTTCGCGAAGGGGAGTCTAATATTTCGTGCGCCGCGAGGCGAGTCTTGCGCGGTGATGGCTGGCGGCGGGGCAGTCCTCGGCGTCCACTGCGCAGCGCACAATTAGCCCGCGAGCGGGGCGCAGCGCGAGCGCGCGTGACGGAGGCGGGCACGACGGGCGAAGCCGGCGGGCGGCGCCGGCGGGAGGCCCGCAAGGTTGGCGGGCGGCGTCTGGAACCACATGTAGCCGCGCCGGCGACAATAATAACCGGCGGTGGCCCGGCCCGCTCGCGCGGTCGAGTGAACGCCCAGCGGACGGCCCCGCGCGCAGCGCCGCCGGACCGCCTAATGATATAATTAAATGACTAGTCGGCGGCGCGGGCGGCGAGCATCAGACGCGCCCCCCGCCCGGCACGCCGCCGATAGGCGCGGCTGCCCCGCAAAACCTGCGGCCCGCCCGGCCCGGCTCGCTCGGCCTCCGGCTCAGCTCGTCGGCTCAGCCCGACCAGTACGCCGGTCCCGCCGCCCCCCATTCCAGGCCTTCGCCACCCCCACGCTATACTGTTCCGCCTCGCTTCCCGCCACCCTTTCATCCCTTCTCTATTCATTATGATTTCTAATTCGGTCGACGAAGTGGTTAAAACTAGGGGTGAAGATATGTTGATGGATGGTAAGAATGGAGAATCAACAAAAATGGCAGGAAAAGGAACGGAAATGGAAACCAACCTCCAATTTACCCTGCACATGACATATTCCACAAAGTTGATGTGATTAGATTCGATACCCAGAGGGGAAAACTGTCGCGCAGGCTACTACAAGTCTCTTTCTTTTGTTGCTTCTACCGTGTTCTCAATCTCCTATATCTAATATCTGCAAAAATATTCAACATACTTCTTCGGTCCATCCTCATCCATTATCATATCACATGGGTCAACTTTTATAACGAATCATCCAATTACTAGCTGTTGACATTGCAGCTCCTTAAAATTTAGTGGACTAAAAATTTTCCTTAATATTATCCTGTGCTTATTACTCCCAGCCACAATAGTCATATCCGTTTTCCTAATCGTCTATTGACCATTCCTTTTATTTGACTAATAATTCCTTTCATCCGACGGTTCCTTTTCTCCATCTTCACCACCACTCAAAATCCTACGGAATGCTTCTCCTCATTCACCCTCTCTCACCGTCCCGTACACTTGCATCCTCCTCCTCCCCCCCCTCCCCCGCACATCATCTCCGCCCTCTCATCCTTCGCCTTCGCCCGCGCGTCGTTCGCGTACGCGTTCGTAAATCAAAGCGATTACGATCACTCGGAGCGCTTCTGCCACGTCGTGCGCGGGCCGCCAGGCTCCGGCCTCCTCGGCCGCCCGCGCACCTGGGCGCGCGGCTCCGCTTTCAATGCGTTTGACAGTCGCTCGACGCGCCGCGCGCGGGCTTTCCCAGCCCAGCCGGTGGGTTTGTTCGGGCGCTGACGCAACTGCCAGGGTGACTCAAATAGAGTTCGGTATGCATTCGTTTCATGCGGTGGATGGTGTTCGCGCTGAAACGGAATTACGAAACATAGTTTCCTCTGGATGGGTTCTGTATTAGCGTTAAATATGGTAAATTAACGGTGTTGTCTCGTATCAAAAATTTTGATACCAGACTTTTTTGATACCAGACAACATCTTTAATTTACCATATTTTGTTATTAGAATATTTACCATATTTAATTATTAAAAGTTATCTACCTCACCAGCGATCTAATGAATCTATATTGGCAAATGATGCGGGAACGCGATCGCGTGCAGAAAAATATGGTGAGTTTGGAGTTGGGGTGGGGAAGCTACGTGAGTGTGGGTCCGTGTCAGAGAGTGAATGAAAAACTTAAATCCTTAGGGGGGGTTGAAATTGGTGATAGGAAATGAAGATTGATGAAAAAATGTTCAGTTCTGTTGCCATGAGCTGATACAGGAGGGGATCTTTAGAATGTCTTTATGCAAGATAGTAGATATTGCATAAATTGCATTGGATAAAGCATTGGTTTTTCTCAAAATCTTTGTGTACGACATGTTTTAGGAATAGGATCAAAAGAAATTTGATTATTTCATTATGTAATTTATTGCTGTTCACGACTACGGGATGATATTTGGTTCCATGTTGAATACGTACGTTAGATGTGGTACTTCTCAAAAGGAAAATTACACTTTTCCCTTGCGTCACTCCCTTTTTTCCCTTACGTCACTCCCAGGATTTTTTATGTTAAATGAATAAATAAAATGACTATTCGTTAAAATTACATGAAATCATTTGCAAGAAAATAGCAATAGAAACGTTGAATTTACAAAATGTTCAATAAAGTCATTATCAAAATTTTGAAAAACAGAACGACTTTCAAATATTAAAAGTCAGTGTTAACGATAAAGACAGAATAGTACGAAATTATTACCCCTGTGAATATACTAGACACTGTTTTCAAAACATACGGAGTCTTGCAGAATACAAGAGTCGGTCTCAAGTTGAGTGCGCACCGACTACAGGCACCAGACTCGTTAACTGCAGTCGCATGGTCCCTCCTCGATCACAGCAGCTTTCGTCGGCGGGAAATGCCAGCATTAAGCGAATCAAAAGATAAGAACTTTCTCATAAACGGATAGCGGTAAAATCATTTAATGCTTGACTGTACCGCTGGCAAACTCTAGCGAATCGACTAGCTGCTTGTTCATGAACTACAAGATACGTGTTTAGCACATAACGTACGAGACTCAACGGGAACCTTCATGGGCGTTACCATTACACAGCAAGATCGTAACTTTTCCGTGAATTCGAGCAGTCATCGAAAGATTAGAAAGGAATGAAAAGAAAAGGAAAAGAATACAAAGCCTAAACCTACTTTCTTCAAATAAAATCATTGTTCCACATTTTTTTAAAAGACATACGAGTATATCTTAGAATTAAAAATGATATTGTACTCATTAATCGAGTCATTAAGCATTCAGAATACCTCGTGTCACTGCAAAGTTAGAACTTAAATTGTTTCAAAAGCTAGGTACATTGATCTTTTATCTTTAAATTATACTGTTTTATGCTGAGTGTTCCCAGTTATTTAAAAGTACATTAGAGGAAATAATTTCAAATGTTTTTTATGTCATGAGAAATTGTCTAAAAGAAAATGTTAGGAAATGTTTGATTAATTCTCTGTATTTCAGCTCTTAATAATTATTTTTCAAACTAGATTTGGAGATCATATTTCAAAATCTTCCTTTTTTTTCAGTAAAAAACAAACACAGGATACCATTTCATCCTTTAGGAGAACACATTGGAGAGTGCATTACAGATTTTAATACAATTTTGATGGTCAAAAATTGATATTCATCAACTTATCGGCCAAATTAAAATGAAGAAAATATATTTCTTAAGTATTATCTAAATGTTGAGAATGATTTTACATGAAATGCACTAAATATTTCTAGATAAATACGGAGTGCTAATAAATGTCACATATTTTGAGAGATGATGCTTAAAGCTGAGAACGTACAGTTCAACTTCTTTTTTCATCTGATTATCTCTGAAATTTTTGGGTTTGAGTATACTTAACAGCCTTAAACTATGCAAACCTGCATGCCATGTACGTGTCATCATTTTCGAGATTAACATGAGGTATTTCGAAAGGTATATCCCATAAGAATCTAGTTCCTTACGTATTGCAGAGAAATAAAATCACATTGATTTTATCAATGTGAAAAAATTTAAATTAAAATTATTTAAAATCCAATGATCACGATCAGATTTTATTATGACTAGAGTTACCAATTTTCATTTCTACTTGATATTTTTTCTTTTGCTTATCCTTTTTACACAAGTTTTAAGATTTTAAATGCTTTTTTGATGTACCATGTTCACCGAGTGACGATTATTTCGTAACTTTCCAAAGATTTTTGTGTACCGTGATGATAAAATTATGAATTTCTCAACCAATTTCTTAAGCTTTCGAAATCGTTGTCATGTATATTCACCTACGATAATTACTTCAGCGGTTCATTGCCAACTCTCACGAACTATGTTAAGAAATACAATTACCAGAATTTCTGAGAACCGAATCCATTTAACGTCGGTTAAATATCCTGTTCTGCGAAGGCAAACCAAACGGGAGGCGCCGTTTCTGCGAGAATCGCGAAGGAGAGCGCGATCGCCAACCCGGCGTGACCGGGAGGTCGACGCACCTGTCGCCGGCCCTGGGGATATCGCCAACGGCCGCCCTAAGTGAGGACACTTGTCCAGCGCGGGTGGCGCGGAAGAGGGCCTTCCGGCGGCGCGGCGCACGTGTGCGCGGGACGCCCAGCGTCGCTTTGCACACGCTCCCGTCTCACGTGCAGACATCTACAGCCACGGATGTCACATAACAGAAGGTTGAGTTATTGAGAAAGCCAATTGATTATGTGTAAATGAAGCGTTGGTAATGGGAAAAACTTAATTCACAAGAAATAGATTTTGCAGGGGAGCAAAAAGAGAAGTTTACAGAAGACAGTAAGGCGTAATGAGAAAAATACTGCGTCATTGCAGTGGCAGCTCTTGCCTAACAATCCTACTACAAGAAGAGAAGTTGCCACGTGCGATATCTGATTGAATTATGCAAAAACGTTACCTAAGAAAATGTGTCTTGAACCTACAGCATATCATTCTCACCACTTCAAGTAATTTGTTTTAGTGTTTTAAAACAATCACCGTACTACTCAACTCATAATGTGCTAGGAACGTTGCGTTAGTTATGGAGAGTAGAGACTCTAGATACAGATGATAGTGCGTTCCTTTGCACGCCGGTTCCGGCATTTTATATCTAGTTCCCAGGAGAGCTTGAACTGTGCGGTGTTGTGTTGTTGGAAGCCTTGGAAATAGTAATAGTTTTTGAAAATATTATTTTGCTGGCAATTGGTATAATTTCTTCTCAACACCTATATGCTGTCTGGCGGGGCTATCCAGAGGGAGAATATTAAATGACGATGGCCTTTCAGAATGCAATACTATCCTACATTGAGGGCGCAAATGGTTCACAGCTCTCAGCGCCATTTTGGTGACATTAGGGTCTCTACCATTGAAGTATTTATGGTCTCAAGAGTCGCATTGGATAGTCGCGTGGACTGACAAGGGCTTACTAACCAAGTAAGCATAAATGTTGGGGGGACTAGTTAAAGTGGTTGTAGTTGGAGCAACGGCTCAGCCGGGATGGAAACGTCCAAAAACACCAAAGGTATGACTGGCGAACTTAGAGAATCCATCTTTCTGTGATAGATTCTGGTGCTAGAATTATGAAAATGAATGAAAGAAATTTTCGAATATATTTGCCAGAGACGATATTTTCTGGCGATTGCATTGTCGGAACTGTATGGTTTACGATTGGTTAGTTAAGGGAAAACGTTTCTTTAGCAAAGCACAGATCAAACATTTAAAAAAATGTAATTATACATTACGTAAATTGTGTTAATATCCCTACCTAACTACACAAAATACTAAAAATAGTTAATGGAAAGTGAGAAGTAAAACAAAATTGCAGGAATTTAAAAGGATAATAAGGAAGAAAAAGAAAGAAAACCAACGAAAATGATAAAATTGAATAAGAAAATTTTGAAATTATTTCTTAACTTAAAAAATGCTAAATAGAAGAATAAAAGAAGCAAACTATAAATAAAAGGATAAAGACAAAAAAAATGAATATTAAAAAATAAAATAGGAAATGGGAAATGACAAGGTACATTTTTTAAATTAATGTATCAGTATATTGCTTTTATTTGCTCTGACCTTTCATACTTTTTCTATTTGAGTTAATTACAAACCCTATCCTACGAAAAACAACGGAGTGAAAAAAAGGAAAATGAGATCTGAACAGAAAAAAATACGAAAAGCGTTCTGTCAGATGCTCTCCGAGAAGCGACCTTGCCCCTTGCTCTTCCGGTGCGGTGGTCCCCATGTGGGCACGCGCCGTCCGTGTGTCGAAGATGGGTCGTCGTTGACCCGCGCGCGGGGGCGGGCGGTTGGGGCCGTCCGAGGTTGCTGCCGGGTTGCGCGATGGCGGACGCGGTCATCCCCGTAACGGTCGGCGGCGACCTTCCAGCGCTGATAAGCGGCGCCGGAACACGTGTAGCGCGCGGCATATGTTGCGGCCAACGGTCGCGGCGGACAGGTGCAGCGCGCGGGGGTGCCCCACCGCCGCCTCCGCCGCCGCTGATCATCCGGAAATGCCATCGCGTGACTCGCGCCCCCACATAAAGGCCTGCTTATTCATTGGGGCAAGGGCGCCTCCGCGAAGTCATGTCCGTTGGTGCGTTGCGCCCGTGCCTATGTCATTTGTTGCTGTCGTATATCAATTATTTCATTAACTGCGGATGCGTCCAGAGAAGGGGGAGATTATTTTAATTGTTTTGGAGGGTTTGTCGTCGTAGGAGTCGATGACTTTATTACTCCAAAAGAATGTGAGTGTATGAGACGTGGCTGTGTGGTGTTACGGAGGTTTGGAAGTGTTTGCAGAATACCTTTAGTACTATTAATTAAAGAAAAATATAAACTTTTTAATTCATTTCGATTACGTTTGATCAATATCGAAAGAAAATATGTTATTCTGTGTGGTTTTCAACTATTTGCTTATGTTACTTTTCCATTGATTTCTAAATGATATTTTATTTTTAACTCATTAGCTTAATTTATTCTATTATTTTTAATGTCTCTTATTTTAAATTATCTAGTATTGAATGTACGTTTTGTAAATTTAATTTTCTATTGCATTTCTAATTATTATGTTCCGTTGTTAACTCCCTAATTAAAAGTTCTATTCTTTTCTTCATCTCCCGTATTTGCAAGGGCCTAGTATTTCTATTCATTGTTGTGTAATTTGCTTAAAAATTGCCTTCTGACCTCTGTAGGTCAGCTGCGAAACGATGTGAATCGTTTGTGATATCCTCTTGTTGTGAAATCACAAGTGCATTCCTTCCAGCTAAGTCAAATCACGCGTTCTATGGTGGCATATCTTTTGATACACCTCCAAAAACAATAAGATCCACGCCACGAGTTGCAAGCCTTTCTCATTGCAAAGCAACAACGCCTGGGAAACGGTGAACGTGTTGCGCTTAGCACCAAGTCTGCCCGAGCACGGCGCAATACCTACATTTCTGTACGCATTGTCGTGCGGTTGGCGTCTGGGATGTTAAGCATATATTGTACCTTACAAACGAATTACGCGTGGCAATTGCATTTCAAAATGTTTAAGTGGGCAATGCGTTCTATCATAAATAAGAGTTTCATGTCTTAGATTCTTCACATAGCCAATGTAAATGTCCATTGATATTTTCAAAACAACGGTAATATTCAAAGATATTTTCGCAGAAATGGCATCGACGTGAATAACATCAGTCCCACTTCGCGTGTCCGAAATAATTTTTACCTTGAATATTACTTTCAAAACAAGAAAGCAATATATTTCTATGTAACCCAACACTGTGTGTTCTGAATTCTTTTAACTAATCATGTTCAATTCTCACAATCTTATTTCTGAATTGTGAAGCCAAAGTAAAGTAGTAAGTACCTTAAGCAGTACACAAATACTAAAAGTTTAAATTAGTTACAATAAATAAATGGTGCCGATCCTTTGGCCGAGATCGCTATGGCAGTAGCCGTAGCGATCGCGGGTTCGAGTCCCACCTTGGGCACGGTTGTATTGTGTTCGATCTTTAACCCCCTATTATCATATCGTGTCATCCTCACAGTTACCATACCGTTACAAGCTACTGACCTTGAAGTTGACCTTAAATAATAAAAAAAATGTATTTCCAATTCAATATTAAGAGGAAAAACGAAATTCAATTATTTCAACGACTACGTCAATGAGTTGGATATTAATATTACGATTTTAATGTTCTTAAGTTTCTCGATTGATACTATACATCGTAAATATTACTTTTATATCCATTTTACTCAAGGAAACAGCACTATCTTCAGTATTTAGTTTAACAACCTAGTTTTGAATTCAAAACGTCTACGAGATTTGAGAAAACTAGCTCTATAAAAGATGTTATTCAACATGATTATCAGAATCATTGTAAATGGAAATTATTAAAACATTTGACGTACTATAGAAACAATATTACCATTGACAGTAGATAATTAAAGCCAAACAATCGATTTAGTGTGCCACCTGTATTGGCAAGGTCGAGGACAGGGTCAATTAGCTAAAGACAATAGTCCAAAAGCAGTTATCTTTATTGCATCTCATTGTGTTGCGTGACAGTTCGATTTCTTCCAGCATATCTATCACGCGAAGGCTATCAGCCTAATTTGTAGCATGATTGTTCGTTGCTGTGGAGGTTATCCGGTATTCTTCATGAAAAGAACAATGTTGTTATGGATTGTGGCATCAATTTCATCGAAATTGTCTCGACATGAAAATTAAAGGGAATGACCAGCAGTTATATGTGTAAATTACATACATTCTATGTTAAAAACTTGAACAAATTTTGAGTAAGACCTATGGAAGAAATTCTCTTTCTCTTCTTACTATTTTTCATAACCTAATTTAAAATGTAAAGTATGGTTTTAATGACGTCTTTTAAAGTAATAATAGTATACACTTCTAATTATATTATTTTTTCAGTACACACATATGCTACTGATGTTTGATGATTTTTTTTCCATTTAACCACGAACGTATTCACAGATACAAAAGGAAGGGCCGTAAATAAGAATGATACTGAATATTTAACATAGCTTGTATATTCATTTTATTCAGTGAAAACAACAGTAAACTTTCCTATTTGAAAGCGTTAATATTAATTCTAAACGAATATCGTTGGGAGAGTTGTATTCTTCAGACAACTTTATCAATGTCAATTTTACAAGGGTAGATAATAGATCTTCAGTGATTTTATTAATTAGTATTTTTTCTAGGATTTTTTTCCAGCCGACTGCCGGTTAACCTTTATATGCCGATTAGACGCATATTCGTCCATATACTAGACACCAACACGCATGTGGACGCCTCTGATCCGGAATCAGCAGAACTCGAGGCTCTCCGTAACAACACATGGAAGACAAAAGGCAAACAAACATTTCTAAGGAGGGACTCGAAACCGCGACCCTTCCGACCGAAGCGCTGGGTTGCTACATGTTCTTAGCCACCTTAGATACTACTCTATCCAGGTGAGGATAGAGTAGTATCTTCTCCTATAATAGTTCTCCTTATTGTTGTTATAATCGCCGATGCAGAATCTGTGTCACAATTTTCTACCGCTACGCATTCGAGTTGTAGAACTCCATAATCGATCTGTAATGAACTGTAGAAGAATGTTATCTTGCAGCAATAATAAGTGAATGAAGTATTTAATGTCACCAGTCGTAGACAAATTGTGTGAATATGACATACAATTTGCAGCGCAAATTGTTCACATTTTTTTTTTTCAAAATTAATATCTAATAAGCCAATGTTAGCCGATCCGATGGAGTCAAGGCAGTAGTGCCGTAGCGGTCTCAGACCAGAAGATCGCGGGTTCGAGTCCCGCCTCGGACATGGGTGCGTTTGTGTGTCTGTATGTGTGTCGTCCTTTCACCCCTAACTATCATCATCATCATTTCTTCTTTCATACCCCTTGGGCTACCAACCCTGGGGAGTAAAATGGACTCAGCAGAAATGCTGATCCCACTCAGCAGAAATGCTGAAAATTCACGCTCATGCCCCCTGGAGAAAATATGACTGGGCCTTGGTGGGTACAACTCCACGTTCGCGTGATATTTAGAAGGCTAATTCGCAACAAAAATGTTATTATTAAGTATAAGATACGAATGCACATTGGAATACATAATCGCCAATTGTATCATTACTTTAAATAGTACATTTGTAATCTTACAGTTAACATTAGTATCTATTTGTCAAAATAACAGGAAATTACACCGATTAGACTGGTAAAACACACGTAAAGATCGTAAAACAGATAAATACAATAATCCAAGCAAATGCAATCAATTTGCGCACGAGTCAATATAAATATTTTGTAAACAATTAATTAAAAATGGTAATAACGCATAAACATACGATGATACCCATTAACAAATCGTAAGCAAATGTAAAATATTAATAATCATGACATGAAAAGTTATAATATGCAATAAAGTGGATAAAATTTATGATATTAGGTACCAATTAATTGGGGTTATTGTAGACTAAAACTTAAATTAACAACAGCAAATAGTTTGTCTTAGCAGATGAAAGCAGTTCGACAAATAAGTAACCTTTAAGTTCATATCGATTCAATTCTTTTCATTGGAATCTTCATTGGAACACACATTACATTGGATGATTTAAATCAGTAGATGATGCAAAGGCATAGGTTCATCATGCGTGAGTGGTAATAAGTAGGGATGGGTTGAATGTGTTCACTTCGTTCCTGGAAGATTTCAAGTCGAAACAAGAGTGGAGAACTTCACCACAAAATATTTTCTCTCATTTCAAATATGAAACTACTACAAAATGCTAAGGAATGCTTACAAACTTGTCCGTTACAATTGACGAATAATATAAAAATGTTATTGTTCCCATGACAAAAAGTATTTTTCCGATTTAAAAAAGATGTGGTCAGATTCGTTCTAGACTTGGATATCATGTTCTACTCGTTCTTATTACAAATTATCTCAGCATTCCAATAACAAGTGCGTCTAGAATTTGAATATCAAATACTCAAGAAAACACTCGTGGTATCAAATTTGTTTCCTCACCTACCCCTTCGGTGACTTCACCACTTTGCATAAAATGCCATTCAAACCCCACTGCATCGCGGTGATCGTGGCGATGCGGGCAGCGACGCAGCGCGGGTGGCAGAGGGGTGGGGGAGCGGCGCACGTGGACGGCGGCGCCCGCGGCGAGACTTAGGCGGCGGGCGCGGCCCGGCGCGGCGCGGCACGGGCTCTGCTGTGACGTACCAGGATTTAATTCCAGCCGCGCACCTCGCTCTTCGGGTGGTCACGACCCATGCGCGCGCGGTTCGCACACACCTCTGGCGGCGCGGGCCCCCCCTCCCCCACTAATGACCGCGTAATAACAGGCCCCGCCACTCAGACACACACTTGTAATCGTGACGAATTAATCATACGCGTGCTTACTTACCCGCGTGCTTTTATTATAAACAAAACAGTCAACCGTTTAAGTTGATACGCGGCCTCGCGAAGCCGGGACGAAGCAGACGAGCGTGCAACATCTTGGTCAGAGAAGCGGCGAAGACGGTGAAGCGCAGACTGACGCGACATCTGGGGATGAGTGCGCGAAAAGAAACGAGTAGTGTCACAGTTTGGTGGAGACAGTCATGTAACACAAATATGTGTGTGAAAAAATATTGATTCAACTCAAAAGTGGCTGGTTACAATAAATTCTCATTGTCATAATTAATTGCAAGACTTAATAACTTGTTAATTAGAAACGACGTGAATACAGAAATCAATGGTTTCATGTCGTGTTTACAGTGATCCTCCCACAAAGCTAGATGCTTTGAAGGAAGTTGATAATGGTACGTCTAATAAAACATCTTTCACTTTCAGTTTTTGGATCTTATTGGTATTTTAAATAGTGCTTATATTTGACTCTGAACTTTACAAGGTTGTTTGACGTATTTTCCTAATCACGTCAACAGCTACGGTCATTAGTCCCGTTAGTGAAGTGCATGTTATCACGGGGGTGGCGGTGATCCCTACTCCGCTGGATAGGGATAGCATCTTCGGCTTGCGGGGGATTTCCTGTCTCTCCCAGCGGAGCACTACTCCAGCCTAGACAATCTCTAAACTCCCGACATGTGTGGTAGTATAGTGCACGTAAGTGTGATTGTGTGTGTGTGTGTGTGTGTGTGAGCGATAGAGATAGAGACAGGGCCAGAGAGGCAACGCTGGCTTTCAACAACTCTGAACCTCACAAGGAAGACTGTGCATTTTATACGACTTATCCATTCTAAAGTTGTTTGTTCAGAAAACTTACAAATGATAGTATGGAATGAAATTCCTGTTATGTCAAGTGTATTGCTGGCGAAAGTAACGGACGTCAATTTCACCACACAAGTCGGTCAAATCAGAAAAATATTTCACGTGAATTACATGTTAAGCGAATATAATGAAAAACGTTTTATACAAGGAAAATTCGAAGTGTCCAAGGAAGAAAGATGGTGGTTCCTAAGAATTTTCTAACGGTTGTAACGCCCCTCCCCCGTTTGAGCAATTTGTGGCCACTTCTAATTAGGCGGCAACTGCTGCCCAGCGATAACTAGAATTAGAATATTACATTATCATATACACGCTTCCCCTACAGACGGAGCTGCTGATGGAAGTATTCCGTGGGAAAGTCACACAAGGGCTACCAGATGGTGCTCCGAATGCCTCGGCCATTTGTAACTCTGAAAAATGTACTCGCATTCTGCATACAATGCAGGTCAGCAGTGACAGCAGCAGGCGTTGACACCTGACTCACGGAGTCTTGAGGTGTTCTGCAGAATATTGATGTTCGCAATCAAGCTGAGATGATGTAATGAAAGATGCATTGTGCGTAAGCGCTGAGGGTGGACGAAATCGAATTGATTGTTAATAAGACAATACTTTTGTTCGTAAGATGAATTCTCCCTTTGAATTTTTATTATGGTCATTTAATGATTGAATTAGGTTTAGATTAACAGATTGATTGAATATCAACAAGCTAAAATCTACAACTGTGTGGTCACGGGATAAAAGTTCTTAAGTCACTTCTTGACGAAATGGAATTACGTACTGATACTACAAGTTAGGTTTGTACGTTTTATTTTAGTAAAACCCGAATTCAAATATTTCCTCCTTATCGACAAAAAAGTGGTTGGAAATATAGCTCGGAGATGGGAAATATAGGCGTGTTAATACTCTAACCCTTGTTTTCTCCAAACTAAGATTTTTTACTTAGGAACTTTTACCCCGCGATTGCGTAATAATTGTATGCTGATTGTAACGTCTGTGACCTAAAATTTGATTACATGCTTAATTGACCTGGTAATTAGTACGACTACGACGATTGATTTGAAGAACTAAGTCTACGGTAAATGTTAGTATGTTGGAACAAATTGCGAAGGAACCAATATTTTGAAGTGAATTGGAAATTATGTTTTCTAAAACTATCCGATTGTCAAAATGGGCCAATTAAAGAACTGAGCACGCTTCCGGCGCCGCGCAGTGGCGGCACGCGTGACAGTCAAGAACGATTTTTTTAAAGAATGAGACGTTTTGACAGCTAGTGCTGGCCATACAACTGAAGGTTCTGTGGCCGTTGTGTCCTTGAGTCCTTTAGACTTCGTAGATTTCTGTGTAGTGATGTCTTGACGGGAGCCGTAAACACTACGAAGGGGCGTGTCTGAACAGCTGCCGCGTTGCAGGAATACTTCTCTGCATTGCATGTGATCTTCACTTGTTTACCAAACTGTGACTTTGGCTCATTCTTATCAAAATCGCTCTATAGTACGAGGATGCGCCTGCCGCGGTGCGGGGCTAGGGCAGGCGGACGCGCAGTGGGCGGGGGCGGGGTGCGTTTATCTGAGATCGTCGGGTGGGGGAGGGGAGGGGAGGGGAGTCACAGTCGGCTGCGCGGGCGGTCGCGCGTGCCTGCCGCTCCGCGGGCCGGGCGCAGAGGGCGAGGGGCGGAGCGAGGGTGCAGGTGGCGGACGCGGGCGACCCGCGGGCCGCGCCTTCGGTTCCACTGACCCCTGCGCCCATCTGCGCCGCCGCCGCCGCAGCCGCCGCCGCGGAATGCTATCCCCGGTAATGACCGCGCCCCCGGGTGGGCCAGGGGTCGCCGCGCGCCGCCTACCGTGACTGCCGGGGCGCAACAGCTCCGCTCGCGGCCTTTGTCTGCGCTGGAGTAGGCTGGCGAGAAGGAATTCGCGCTTGGGGGCGATTCGATTGTAGGGTCTCGTGTGTGCGAACGCTTGGCTTCGTTTTACTTACGAGTCCTTAGAAATTTCAGGGTTGTCGTTTTCTGCGCTGTTTTTTAGCACAAAGGACAACAACGCCTCTGCCTCAGCATAACAAGAGAAATCTCATTCAACTCAAATTTGAATATTTTAGTGCAACGATAGTAGAATAAATAGTACTAATTAATTATTAGTTATAATAATAATAATTTAATAATTAAATAATAATAATAATTTAATAATTAAATAATAATAATAATAATAATATAATAATAATAATAAATAATAATAATAATAATAATAATAATAATAATAATAATAATAATAATAATAATAATAATAATGACGGTTGTGGTAATGTATGGCATTGGCAACTCAAGCTTCCTGGACAGTTAGAACGTCCTAGAGTCAAACCTATAGGTTTGAAGCGGTAATCTTGCCCCAATGAACGGCGAGATATGGCATCGACCTGCACGTGGACCTGCACGTGTTATTTTCTCCTCTACGGTCTCCTGACAAGTGTGGTAATGTTGTGCAAAGTGTGTGTTCCTTAGTAAAAAATGATGATAGGATAAGGAAGAGAAAGAAAGAGTGCGAGTCGTGGCCCGTTTATAAGAGTACTGATCTAGCATTCACCTGATGATGATCGGAGAAACCACGGAAAATCGGCGATGAGAACAACCGGCTGCTAGAATTTTCCTTTAGGCAGCGGCTGAATTCGTTCTAGCTATCTAGTTAGTAACTCTTTCACCGACGTGACTCGAACCCTAGGGCTTCCCAGTCAGAGATACTGCACGGACATCATTTGATACCCAGCGGCACCTCCACCAGTAAAAATCGTCATGAAAGTAGTGTGCATGAAGCTTTGAAATCGCTGCCCAAGTCCGAGACGTGGCCCACGCAACTTGAAGCGCTTCCATCAGCCACACGCGCGAAAAGTGCTCTCTTTGATCGCGCCGCCCGCGGTCCCGCAGCGAGTCTGGCGCGGGCGAAGGCGCGGGCGCGGGCGGGCGTGGGCGCGCTGCAGTTGCGCCGGCCCGCCCAGTGCCTCTTGAAATATCTTCATTTCTATTTCAGTGTCTGAATATCTATTGAGAGTCGGGGGGCGGCGAGGGCACACGAATTACCATACAGTCAAGTCCATCTCCGAGGGCCGCAGCGTGTGCC
Source organism: Gryllus bimaculatus (assembly GCA_017312745.1). NCBI lineage: Eukaryota > Metazoa > Arthropoda > Insecta > Orthoptera > Gryllidae > Gryllus > Gryllus bimaculatus. Next base: position 8,288,833 of record BOPP01000030.1, read on the forward strand.
TGTAATGGCAGTCCCCGCCACGATTTGCCTTAAATTATGATGCATTGTTCATAATTAGATCTCGCGCCGTGAAAGAAACACTTAGAGTATAATCTCGCGAGTAGCCGTGGGCAGTGTTAAGCCTCCGCCGCCGCCGCGCGCGCGCCCGGTTCGACGCTTTGTATAAAGCCGTCAGGGCGTGTTCGGCCCCCACGCCACCTGTGCCTCCGCGACCGCCGCCGTCTCCATCCTCGAGTCATTACAGACGTTCACGGAGATCGAGTCTATATGCGTCACAACCATCGCCATTTGAGACATTAGGCTAGCTTTTTTTGTAATTGCCAGCATTGGACTTGATGACACATTGACACCCTGTCATTTGTCCCCTTCAAGAATTACACACACACACACACACACCAAGTACACCACATAATATCATATTCTCGAATTATTGTCTTTCTATTCATGTTATTTATTTCACATTGGTATTCTTTATTCTTGTTCCATTGTAGTTTTTGTAGATAAAGATACATTTCAAAAAGTCGTTCTGATTCATTGAGGATTTATTAGTATTGGAGTTCACATTTAATAAGAAGTGATATAAATATGTGGTAGGTTTCATTTAATAATGTTCTATTTTTTGTTTAAAAAGAACGGGGGGCATTTTCTAATCGAAGTACATGAAACGTTAAAATAATGCATAGTGGTGAAGCTGATTCTGTACATTAGGCTCAATAAAAATGCATAAAATAAAATCCATATCAATATTCCTTCCATTTTTAATTTAGTTGTTCAACCACGTTTCGGGTCTTATCTCTTATCACACATCGCCACACAACTCTATACTATACACCTCCGAAATCGGAACGTCTTGATATCGGAGAAAAAAAGTTTGGTCTAAAATGCATCGGAAATTACACTTTCACAAACTTGCTGATTTATATTAATCACTACGTCCGACGATCGGGGCGTTTTGGGAGGGGAGGTGTCACTTCCTCCACGTGGAAAGATATATAAGAGATAAAGAGTGTTCGGTCCTTTCAAAGAGAGAATTTACGTTTAAAAAAGAGGCCAGCTATGTAAAACGAATCGTTTCAAGTCAATAATTTTTAATCACTACGACTCTTATATGTTCTTGATAATTACTCCTTTCAAACTGAAAAACTCACGCAACCAAGAAACAGTTGCTTTCCCCAGGGAAAAATTATTTTATCTTCATGAGACAATACTCTTACACCAAGACCTTTGATTTAGCAACACTTGGGCGTGTACGTGCAAGTGTTACATGTTGGGCAATCGAATTTTATGACGCAGCTCGTTTCCCCTTCATCCTCTTTGAAAAACTATCTCCGGTGCAAAGTATCCCAACATAAATAACAAAATTTACGAGTTTCGTAACTCCTGAAACACTTAACCAGATCAGATTGACGTCCGATTTCTGAAGCTCTAAATCTGCGTGTTATGCAAGCGCCGACCTGCCGAACCCGCGGCCAGACGCCGCTGCAGGGACGATTCAATAAAACCCGTTCACTCTTACGGAAGCCCTCGCTCACTCTCCTCCGCGCCCGGTATTAGCTATACATCACTCGGCGGCCGCCTCCGACCAGGGTGACAATAAAGCATTTAAGGAGCCGTTAGGGAGCTCCTATTAACGAGGCGGGCGGCGCTGGCAGGCCCGGCGCGCGCCTGATGGACTGCGCCGGGGGTTCGCGAGGTGGCCGCGGGCTGCGCTGCCGGAGGTGGGCGCAGGTGTGTCCGGAATATTTCGAGAGAATTACTTACTCCAAAGTGAAAGTGAAACGCGAATAGTGAGTTTGAAAATGTAGTAGTCCTGAAATTATTGAGCACTGAATAACATTTGTATAATTATTAGAATATTAATTGTAAAGTTGAAAAAAAACTTGTAAATGTTTAAGTATATGTAGTGACTCCAGTTACAGTAACGGTCTGCGAACGAACATTTTTTAGTTACTATATCAGAGATTAAATACACTCAGCGTGCCAAAATATAATAGTTCCTCTACGAAAAATGATTTTGTTACTTTCGGAGTTCAGGAGAATAACCAAACACCGGGAATTCAAAAGTTCTTTATTTAGTCTCAAAATAATATTGTTACAGTTAGAGTTATAATATTTCTAACAGATTGATGCGTACAGGTATTCTATTCACATGTCTATTTATTAATCAATTTCGCAGATCCTTCGGCAGTCTTCTTTTTTTGGTGTGAATTCTAACATAGAATAATACATAAGACTTAAAATAATACATTTTATGAACAGTTAACATTAATAATATATAATTAAAAATAATAATTGCATATGTTCGAGATTAAACAATAAATCTTAAAACTGCAGAGCCAAAATCAATCATTATTATTTCGCGAAGATTCCAATAGAAACACAAAACAACACCCAATTTATTAGAATATTTACGATCCACTAGTCGGAAACTAATATTGTGACTATCAAATTAACAGCTAACAGTTCAGTTACTGGATTATTTTTAATAGAAACGCGTTATGAAAAATGAAATCTGTTGTAAGATATAAAAGTCACTCAGAAACTTTTCAAAATGTTCAGTCACTGTCAAATTTATAATTTTTTTAATCTTTATTTTCCTGTTTTTTGTCCTCCTCCTCCTCCCCATCTCATTCTTGTTGTTGTTGTTGTTTTTCTTCTTCTTCTTCTTCTTCTTCTTCTTCTTCTTCTTCTTCGGCAAGTCGATTATTATCCAATTAATCTTTAATTTAAAATGTACTTTGGTAGTTTTACTTTCGCAAAGTATACAAGTCGACTGGAGTTTCATTCTTGCAATTATAGGACGAAGAGACACCCATCAGACATTTTACTTTTCTTGAATACATGGCATAACTTTTTTTTGTGTTTCTTATTGGTTGAGCTAGAAACTTTATTCGTTTAGGCTGTATTTTGGCTATTTTCTTGTTTCTAAAATAAGTTAGTAAAGTTTTACATCTGTGTAGACAAGGGGCTGAAAAAATCCTACTGATTTTCATTATTGTCTGATCTTACTTAATATGTCTGACTCTCTGTTTAGTATTATTTTCTATTATGTATTGTAACCTTTCATTCATATATTTAAATTTATATTTTGAAATGATCAATTTATTTTCAATCACATCTGTTCATATCCATAATATTCTAAACCATGAGAACTTTAAATTATTTACCTACTCTATTTTTCACGCAGAACTCAAATATTTTCTAATGTAAGAAAGGTTGTACAAAAGCATGTAGACGTGTACGTGTGTATGTAATATTTATTTCGCTCTTCATGCTCAAAGTTTCGTTAGATTTTCTTTTGTGTGTTACGAATTGGTCTAAATCTCACTATACTGTCGTATACATTATCCGTATATAAGAAATGTATAGTATATCTCATTTTCATACATATTTTCCTGTTTCCACTGATCACATTTTTAATAATATAACTATTTTTTAATGCTAATATTTGCAGGATCTTCATTTAGTTAATAAGGAGATCTGGATAAGGAGAATTCTTCAATTTACCAAAGTGATAATTTTCTATTTTGCTAATTAAATTTCATACTGTTTTCATGCGTGATTTTTTTTCCAATGTTTGATTTGTTTTAGTTTCACCTTTCATGTACTTCTCTACTTTTTCTCCCTGTTTATTGCTAGTATTATAGTATTAAAGAAATATATTCTTCTGAACTGTTAGGGTGAAATTTTCATTTCAATTGCTTCTATATAAAGCCCCGTTATTTGTGTTTCTCTAAATTTGATATCTCAAATATACGGACCACATCGCGTGCAGTTTTATGTTGCTACTGGGGTCAACTTCTGTCGTTCACAAGCGAGAGAGCATGCGAGCCTCGCCGCTTACCTGAGGCCGCACGCCACCTAGGCGTCACGGCCGGCGTCACTTACGAGTGCGGCCCTCGAGGCCGTAGCGGCACACCTGACGCACGGAATATTTATGACTTTTCAGAACTCTTTTATGAAGGAGTTAGTGCAGCATTAAACGAACACTTTTGGGCATTTGGGAACATTTTTGTGGGACTGTATTTTTCTTTAATCAAATAGTGTTTTTCATTAGGTGAAGGAAATTAATATCTGTTTTATTCAGAGTCTTAATTAAAATTATTATTTGTAATCCTATAATTTCGAAAGATTCGTATATTTTTTAATTCGTAGAAAATTGAAGAAAGATATAATGCAATGTAAAGAGAAGCTTTCTACATTGCAAGGTGCGTTTACATGGGGGCGTTCATAAGATGGTGGGGTAGCTGGTGCAACTAGCCTCAGGCCCCGACATAATTGAGGTCCTGAACCCTTTTTTCATTCAAAAGAAATAAAAAATATATTTATCTCTAATCCAAATTTAACATTCTAAGTTATTTCTGATGCATGGAGAAATTAATTGTTTATGAAGTGGAGGAGTAGGGAATTTTTTGTTTAAAATAAGGGTCCCAATTGGATCAATTGCCCCGGGCACATGTTTTCTCCTGGGCGTCTCTGCGGTTACACACAAGAATTTATTTTATAAAGGTGTGGAGCAAATAGAAATAGTGAGAAGTACTCTATGTGCATGAAGAACTAACCGTGCAAAAAGGTCTGTGAACACCTGAACGCGTGTCATTATGTACGCAGCGTTCTCAAATGAAAATTATGGCGCTGTATTCAGTGGCGAAGCGGCATGTAAGCAACAGTTTAAAAAAGTTCTTGGAAAGTCCGGCGATTGCTCTTTCGGTCCCTTGATCGTGATTAATTCGCTTTCGATGGTAATTTTATATTCATATCCGGGTACATCAAGAGGCACGCTTACGATCTAAATCTACATTACTTTTTTTTAGATGATCTTAGTACAAGAAACTTGACGCCCTGGTTCATATATTTTTAAAGTAGCAGTTTTTATTAATGAATGCACGTGGGGCAAATTCGTTTGAGTGCTCATTCTTATGTAGAAAAAAAACAAGGAGATAATTATGGAAAATGAAGCAATTACGAGACGAAAATATTTTTTTTTCTTGCTGTAATTGCGACATCCAGATACCACTCAAACCCTCAACTATTTTGACAAGTACAATTTACAGCTGCTACTGTCAAGTTTTCATGGATTTAAATTTCGAATTGTTTGGTAACCTTCCAATTGAGCCAAAGAGCGATAAGAAGTGTTACGGTTCAAAATTGAAATTAATATCATTACCATTTAATTTTCCCCACTTAGTAACACATAAAATATCTTCTGTTAATGAATTCAATATCGGAAAGAGAAAATACTTTAGTGAAAACGTTATCCACTATGTAGCATTATACGGGATAAAATTTCCAAATTCAACATTATATTACACTTCATGCAATTTCCATGAGCGTTTTCCTCGTAATTATTTTAGCGATTAGAATTCTTTCATTTCAATGTTTATAATAATATACGAAAGCAAGGGAAACTATGTGAATGACGAGTAAATTATTACTACTGATCACATTAAGAATTCAATAATATTTGGTTCTATAAAGAATCTTAATCAGTGACCTGAATCTACTGCTTAGGAGAAGAAAGAAAATAGGAATGTCAGCATTATAACACGAGAGAGTCATATGCGTTTCGACGAACAAGATAAAATAACGACAAAACCATTTCGGATTATCGCATTTGCGCCTATTGGACAAGAATTCCACCATGTATTACCTCAGGCCAGCAGCATTTCGTTCGTAGACCACCGTTTCTTCTGTAATGAAAACAAAAGAAACTTGTGGGCGCAGTTCGGATCCGGTAGACTATTCGTGAAAACATCTGTGATTATATCAAATGTCTAGCAATAATATGTGATTTAATTATCATTATTAGACCTCAGCCAAAGCCGTTACCAGAAATGGCTACTATCTCCAACGTTGATGCCACCTCTCCCATTCACCATCGCTGTTACTCTAGCGATACCCCAGAATTGCAACCTCGTTTTCTCCACCCCTTTTTGCTTCCGAATGTTGGTCGTGGGCACTTCCACCACCACTTTGCATCTCCCCCATCACCGCATCCAACACCACCACTTTCCACAGGCCACAACCGCTGGCGTTGGCGAGGCCGTCTCCGCCTGCTCCTCTTTCATATGCATGAACAGGCTCTGCCTCCATCGCCTGCGTCTCCGCCTTCGCCTTCGCCGCGGCTGCTAACGAAGGGACGGGCGCGCGCCGCCGCAGCCCGCCCCCCCGCCCCCGCCCCGCCCCGCCCCGCCGCCTCCCACTCCCCGCCGCCGCACCGCCGCCGCCGCCCGCCCGCCGCGCCGCCGCCCCCCCAAGGCCTCGCGCGCCTCCTTTCCCCATCGCCGCCAGATTATGAGTTACTATTAATTAGCTTTATTACGGGGTGCTTCAAATTGTTTCAACCGTGCTGTCATTATTTAAAAATTGGCGGGATTTCCGTAAAACGCGCTACGAGCGATCAAATTTCAGGTGAGAGATCATGATATTGGTTTCTCCATATCAATCAATCGAAAGGACAAGCTTTCTATAATGTATGAACTATTAGGAGATATGTGACGGCCAGGGTGTCCACTTTTTTTATTAAATGTTGGGTGTACGCTAATAAAAATGATAAAAACCTGAGGAGAATTTACGAATTGAGAGAAAATGCCGAGCTTAATTTCCAGTTCTACATATTCATCTAACTTAACGTCAATTATTTTTGTATAAGATTGTAACTCATTAGTATTTCTGTGAGAAAAGACTTCCGTGAGTAATATATTCAATTCAGAATTAATAAAATTTGAATAGCTTTTAAAATCAACTTTCGGGCTCTCCAACTATCATGAGTTACAATTTACAATTGACAGAGAAGGGCCACTTAGCACGTACGACCGTTTTTATTCGTTTTCAAATTGCACACCAGAACATACTACGATTCAGAAGATGATGATTTTTTAAACAAAAAGTCTCTAATATACATTATATTATATAAGGATAAAGCAATGTCCATTTCACAAGCCCAAAAAGTATTGAGCAGATCAAGCGTTCTGTGCCTTGGGTTGCATGTCAGTTACATTGGCCGCCCCTGACGTGAGCTGACGCCCTGTCGAGCTGGTCAGACAAATTAGCGATGGAAACATAATCACCTTCAATGATAGGCCCATAATTAGATAACGCCGCTACAACTGTTTAGCGGTCGACACGTAACCCTCGCTGATCCCTCCTGACGCCTCAGCTACACATCTCCATGAGGCACACACATCTCATACAACATTCATCAGCTTCCTCTTGTTGCGATTGCTCATCCTTCTTCCATGTGATTTCTAACGTGCGAGTTTGAAATATAAATCTTATGTGAATGCTATTTTGCATTTTTATTATATAAAATACAAGTACTGTTTTCCCTCATGGGCTAACTGTACCCCCTCCCGTCTGGCATTACATCCACTCTCTATCATCAGTCTACCATCTTAAGGTTTGAGAGGGGCGTCCTATCCCTCACATCCCCTCTCTTTCACTACACCAATAACCTATTATCGATAACCACTGAGGTACCTGCCCGTCTCAGCTAGTTCTCGGTTACTGCCTAGACCCCACTGTGATCCGTAGATCAGAGCGAATGATGGTTAGTGATAGTATAGGGTAGGAATGATTGATACAGCGATCCGTGGAATGCGTATTGGCAGAGGAATGGAAGTACCCAGAGAAAGTTTTCTATCCGTATTTGTCCACCGCAAATTCGACTTGGAGCTATAAAATTCTTAGGTAAATATTTAAAAACTTTTCTTTTAATAAGCATATGAGACTGGTATTCAAGCAATTGGTTTTCAATAGGAGTATACTCGTGTTTGGTAAGAGAGTGCGCTTTTGGTCATTTCTAAATATTGATGCAAAAATACATGATTTTACATCATCAATTCAAGCGCATTTCCAAAACTTTTGTATGAGCGTAAAAATATTCAGTCATTGGATCGAAACGAACTATTAGACCTTGAGCATGAATTCCGGTCCGGGAGGAGAAAAAACGTAAGGTCAAATGTGAGAGGTTAAGGAGATCAGGAATAGGTTAATCGATTTCCATGGCAATCTCAATGTAAATAATATACTGTCAATCATATTCTCACCTTAATAACTACCGCTTGCTCAGTTAACCCGACGATGAAACACCGATACCTGCCTCCCGCTCTTCATTATCAGAAAAAAGATCGCTAAAACCAATATGTACCTCTCGCAAGAGTACCAAATATGAGGACATACTGTCATCAGGCATCAAGGCTTTATCACGTCAAAATACATGCCTAAAACTAATTGTAGAAGAGAACATGTAATAATTAATTATTAAAGTTCATTTTTGAAATTGAGGATAATTTAGTCACAACGGTCACTTACATACGTAAGTCACTTGAATTAAGATTAACGCAATATTAAGTGGAAATAAAAAGAACGTTCCATCCTTGATTACTTCTTGGAATGTTTACAAACGACGGATCTAACATGACTTCCTACAGAAGCTGGGAGGAACTCCTGTTACAGAACGGGATTCTGTTGACACTCACAAATAACAACTCAATAAATACGATTAGGAATGCGACATCGATGCCCATGTTTTCAAAAGTCGATGTTTCTATAAAAACATCGATGTTTATATTAAACAACTATCTTTTAAACATAATCACAATTTTCTAAAAGTTGAAATATGAAATAATAACTTATGGAACGTACCACTATCTGTTGTGTGTTCCAAACAAAGGAACGCAATTTGTACAATCTTCATCGAGCAGGTTATCCCTCGCCCGAGATGATCGTAATGTCCCGACATTTCCATCGCCTTTCCTCGTATTTCGCACAGAGAGAGAGAGAGATCTTATAACTTTTTCAGTTCAAATTGAAATATAAATTAATATACAGGGTCACTGTCAAATTAAATTTTGTTGTGAACTAATTTAATGTAAAAGGTTACTAAACTAATTTCAAATCATCGATGATTTTTGGTTGAATAACACTGATGTTTTAATTAAGAATATTGAGGTTTTAGCAACATCGATTTTTTATTGTCGACGTTGCATTACTAAATATTATCCGACTAATCGACTATTCAACGAAGGTTTAACAAGGTCTCTCGACCAATTCCTGCTCTGGCCGCCCCTTTCCGCGTGTCTTGAAGCCAGCGCGTCCGCGCGGGGCTGAGTTCACCGCCCCGTGGAAGCACGCAAGCGCATCAAAGCACCGGCGTCTCCAGCGCGGAGACCGCAGGCCTGGCTGCTCGCGGCACGTGCCGCGTCGCGAACGCGCGTCGCAGCGCAGCGACGCACGCGCCCGTGGCAGCCGATGAATCCCCCGCGGGCGATGCCGCGCGCCCGCGCACCGCTGCTGGCGAGGAATCTCCTCGGCGAGGAGGCGTTGGCAGCTGCATGTTACGCACCGGCTGGCGGACGTTAAAACGTCTGTAAAATGCCGACACATGGAGGTGTAGAAGCGTACAGCGTTGTGGTCTGCGAGCTAGCTTTTTTCCTCTGAAGTCGAGCAACGAGTGGGATGGTCTTGACACTTTAGAAAGACAATTGAACTGTCCAAGATCATCCGCAATATGCTTGAATTAAGCGAGTTATCCACAGAGAAATGTTAATAGAAGATGATTGTTTGAAAGCGACGTCTTGTCTTTTTCATTGATGCCTTGTCTTGAGCTGTCGCTTCTGAAATAAATCACTCTGTATGATAGTGTGCATGGTGAATATTGATTACATTCTTCCGTATTCACTTGAATTGTCAGTGGTCGCAATTGCGGGCACTACCATTTTCAAACACAGTTTAATTCTTTTATAGTAATCGAGTGGCCTGCGTGAATGAGTCCGTCGGTCTGACCGCCTGACCTTTTGACCGTCTGACCGTCCACATGCTCAGCCGTCCGTCTGCCCGCCCGTCTCTCTGTCCGTCCGCCCATCCGCCCGACTCTCTGTCCGTCCGCCCGTCCGTCTCTCCGTCCGTCTCTCTCCGTCCGTCTCTCTCCGTCCGTCTCCCCGACCGTCTCTCCGTCCGTCTCTCCGTCCGTCTCTCCGTCCGTCTCTCCGTCCGTCTCTCCGTCCGTCTCTCCGTTCGTCTCTCCGTTCGCCTCTCCGTCCGTCTCTCCGTCCATCCGTCACTCATGGTTAGACCTCTACCTATCCACCAATCCACACAAAGCAGGTGTCATTCGAAACGTCTTGGGCACCTGGTGAGGATCTGATCAGACTTGCTGATCCATCCAGAAGAATCTAAGACATTTCTTTAAAAAACCTTCGTTTTTTAACAACTACAACTTGATTTGTGAGACTTACTGTACCTAGAGAGGTGATCGTGAGCTCATTTGATTTCTCTCGACGAGATAAATCTATTGGCATAATTCTCAATAATAATGAAGTACTTATTTATTCTTCGATATCAAAAGGAAGCGAAGGTAGCATCGTCAGCAAGGTTAGTGTAATAGATATTTGCAATATCAAGATTCAATACCTTTGCTAAAACGCTGTGAATAAGTACACTTTCTGTCCGGCATTTGCATGAATTGTTACGACTTAAAATTATAGTTTGATGATAATTAAACCTAATTTTGCAATGAAGCCAATGCACGCATTTTAATTGGCACTTTTCATGTAACTGTGCGCCTGAAAACAGACGATTCAAGCAACTGTATTATGCTTAAAGTTTATTTTTATTGAAATGAAATTTTATTGCAATTTTTATGAAATTGCAAAGCACAAATAATACTTTTTTTAACATGAAGATAGCCGTCGGAGGCGTCACGCCTAGCAAGTTATTGGTATTGAATTATTTTCTCAGTGACTGGAGCGCTGGAAATTCTCCACCTGTAATGCTTTGACTGTGGATACAGTTCACACAACGGTTCAAAATCATTGTGAAATGCACTTGTTTAACTTGTTTCTCAAAGGAGAGAGAACATTGTTCTGGCGAACCATTTGAATGGAAGACTTCCATTACGTGAACGTCAACAAAAATGTCTACACGTAGTTGTCGTCGTGTAAACGTCGACAAAAGGCCGCGCGTACGCATTCTGCATTTTCACTGGCCTCGGATGCCGCGCGCTACTCAAGTGCAAATGCATGGAGCTAGGAAGAGTGGGGAGAGAATCTTTCTAATTATTTATTTACGTCAAAAACAGTTAAAAACTGTGTGTGACGTGCTATTGGGAGAAGTTAATTTGACGTTCTAGCAATGAGAACCACCAATGAGTATGCGTAATTCGAACCGGAACGCATAAATTTAAACAGCAATCGGCGAGAACATGACGGACTGTTACACACAGTGCAAATAATACAGCATTGTGTATTTTATGGGGAATGTTTTTTTGTCAATAAATGACAATGTGAATATGAATCTAAATCAAATAAAACAGAACCATTTGATTTGGACACGGCGCATAGGCAGCCGGCCCTATCGCACCTGAGGCGGCGCAGCTGGGCGGTAGGTCCGGGCGCAGTGGGCGACGCGAGCAGCGACGGCGGCGGGGCCGAGGGCGGGGCTCGCCAATGCGTCAGGCGGGCGCGGCGCGACGGCAGCGCATGGCCGGTGGCCCATGGGCGGCGCGACACGGCCGCCGCCTCCCGACCAAAACACACAACAGCTGATCGCGCTTCCGTTCATCCCGCCCGGCCGGCGACCGCGCGTCGCCCACGCGACCACGACGCTAGTCGCGCGCCGCGCTCTGCGGCGTCGCACTCTCCTTCTCGCCTCCCAACTGCTCCCGTGACCCCTGGTATACCTGCTATTCTTACTCCAGGTATATCCCTTTTGCAAAATGCAATTGAGAAATTGTTAGCTAATTCGAGTATTGTGAACCAAGTAATGCATTATTTAAATGTAGAGCAACGTGTAACGCATGGCACACAAGATTAGTTGAAGTTGTTCAAAAATAAAATTAGAATTAGAAAAACACGATCATATTTATTTAATATACAGAATTAATTCCTTGCACAAATTTACAATATAAAAATTCTGTGAAATAGCTATATAAAACAATAAATCGCCGGTCAAGATGGCCGAGATCGTGGGCCAGTCGTGCCGTAGCGGTTTCGGGCCAGAAGACCGCGGGTTCGAGTCCCACCTCGGGCCTGGGTGTATTTGTGTATGTCTACATCTGTGTGCCGCCCTTTTATCACCTACTATCATCGTCTCATCGTCCATACGGCTAACATCCTGGAGGGATAAAAATCGAGATTCAGCTCAAATGTTGTTCCCTCTGATAATGGTATTTGCACCGGCTGATGCAGGATGCACGCGTGGTCCGAGTTGACCTATAAGAGAAAAAAAACAATCATACACCGTAAATTGATGAAGTACTTCTAGTACGATTGAGAAGGTTCATAAAATAGTTGTAATGCTACATATAATACTGCTGAAAATTATTTCGAAAGTCACACGCTATGTATGTGTATGTGGTAACATGCACTTTCTAGGTAATTCCACTTTCGTTGCTATCCAGCGAGTGCGTACCAAGCAACTTGGTAGCGTTTTTCATACTCCATGCGTCTCACTTAACGTAATGTCATTAATTTTACTTAACGATGTTTATCTGTACATACACGTGTACTATCAAATCAACTTGTACTCGTTTTCAAATATAAAAACACGCTCAATAAGCTATTCTGTCCCAAACGAATAATTTTATAGTGAAATAGATAATTCTACACATAAGTTCATACGACATCAATAGATCTCCCTAGCGAAGATGTTACTTGTTTAGAGCCATACATTTATTTTCAAAGCCGAGATCTTGTTTCGGAATTTAAAGAACAGCGATACTTCCAGTAGTAAAGGACGGAAGTTAATGAATCTTTAAAAGGGAAGACAAACAACACGCATAGTAAATTTTGCATATTACTATCCGTAAGACATAAGAAATAATAAAAGGTTCATTTGACCACATCCAAAATTGAGAAAGCCCAAGTATTGAGAAAGAATCTTAACTGAAATTTTGTTATTTTTACCATACCATGATTACGATTGTAGAGACCATTGAGACGATTGTAGTGACACTGTATATTATTACCGTGTCAGCATCGTAAATAATTACTTTTCAAAATTAATTTGTAATTAATAAGTAATAGTTGAAAATTTGAAAATAACGCAGTAATACCAAATTCACTTCTGGAAATTTGTCTGCAAAGTAATTGAGAATGCAAAGTTTAGATGCTCTGTAGTCTGATCAAATAATATATTCAATAACAATAATGTTCATAAAAATTAGGAGTGAAACACGATATGTATTGTAGATTCAATGTGGATCCATCATTGTACCACAGGGATATTCACTGTAGATTCAATGTTGATTCGTCTGTACTACATTGAATCCACAGTATATATTCTACTTTATTTCTAATTTCTATGAACTTTTTTATTTATTATCGTCACATCAACTCAAGATTCTCAGCAACTTTTCATAATTTTTCATATTTTGATATTTGAGTTTACATCAGTTGTATACACGGTAAAGTGTTTACAACAGCAAGGAGATTATTTTAATAAAAAAAATTGCACCCAATCTTAGCTGGTATGTGTATATGCACAGAAAGTCAATTATATTTGATTAAATATATTAGTATTGTGACAAAATCCTATAATTTCCTGTTGATAAAGCTTGGAGTAGATGACAGCTTTAAATTGTTTAGTGATAGGCGTTCTCTTTCCTCCTGAAACTTAGGGCTAACGTTCACTACATGAGACACAGTTCAACCTCACATAAATCACAGAGAGACGTTGTTAGTTTGTGGAACAGGTGTGAGTGTATTATACTAGTAGTCCACAAACTCACAACGTCCCAATCATAAGTATGTCTGGAGCAAAGTCAGGATAGCACTACTTGTTCTCGCCTAGTCATTTGTTTATCTACATATATTGAGAAGAAATGTTATTGTTTTATGGTAGTAGCTGTCAATGTATTTGGTTCGTTCTTGATTTCAGCTAGTGAACATTCTCTTGTTCATAAATTTTATGATATCAGTTTTTTATGAACCTAATTGTTATCAAAGAGCTAGATTATACTACATACAATGGCTGAAGAGCCTTCATCTTTGAACCAAATTGAAGCCATGTTTATTGAAGTCAAAGCAGCGCCTTCTGGGTAAAAAAGTATTACGTTTGGCTCTGGTTATGGACGCTGGTTACAGACGGCTACACCCAGGTTTACACCGCCACTCGTCTGTTTTGACTTCGAAAACCTTGGCGGCCACCAGTTCGGCAAGCCTCCACCAGGAACGCTGAAACTATAGGGACAACCACTCTATGTAGTATATTGTTGCTCGTTGATAGTTATCAAATGTATTATTTTAGCTGTCCATTCCTCATTTTCCGAATTCACACTTTGCGAGAATCCAATCACCTTATAACCCCTCTCTAGCTAATATTCGAGTAATAAACCGAGGTTGCCTCCAACGTCGCCGAGGAGTGTCAAACAGCCGCCAGCAGAAGGAAGGGTAGCAATTACGGTGATGCGGCAAGCGCGCGCGCGTGCGTCGCGAGTGTTCCGTTCGCCGTGCGGGCGAGGGCAGGGGCGGGGGCGAGCGCGCCCATCTCGAGGCGGTGGGGCTGCGGGGCGGGACGGGGAGGCTCGGCTTTGGCCGGTCTTGCGGCGCGGCGCGCCGCTCCGTTTGTTTACGCCGCGGTCGAGCGACCCGAGGCTCCTCCGCGCTCGAATGCGTCCCATTGTGCGCCGCGCTGCTCCGCTTCCGGCCCCGCCGGGCGCCCCCTGCAAAACCTGTCGCGCGCGGCACCCCCCCCCCGGCTCCCACCTACCTTGTCCACCACGGCCCGCGAGCCCCGACGGCCTCCACCCGCCGCCCTACTCCCGCCACCCCCGCCCAGCCTCCGCCCACGGACCCGCCCAACCCTTTTTGGTTCTGTATCTTGAAGAACATGACTAAGAAAAATAATAAATATGCTGCCTTTTGAAGTGGTTCAATGTTTCAAAGTTTGCTATTTTGAAATTAAACTGAAATTAATATTCTTAATTCATTTAAACTGATTTCCACGTACATCGTTGGAAGCTCCAAGGAAGGACAAAAAGGCGACGGTTCTGCAATACATATCCGAATTAAAATAGTAATATTTTACGTCGATAATATACAGAACAATAAGTTCTGAAAATTCTGCCACGGTCAGGATGTAATAGGGATATGCTTTCAGAAGGAACCGCGGTATGCGAGCAGGTGATTCCCTGCTCCACAACCCACAACACCTCTGCCCTTCTCAACCAAATGTCCCGCGGTCATCCCCCGCCACCTTCTCCTCTCAACCACATTAGGGCGCGTCAGCTTATATCTAACATCTTGACCTCATGCACTATGTCAGTGACACGACTGACGTTACAAGTGGAACTACAAACCATACATTTCTATACATAGTGCAGACTTGTAAGGTTAACGTAATACCAAACCGTTCAAAATTGATGCGGAGACTAGTTAATCGCGGCGTAATCGCGTACCATTTAGCGATACTGAAGAATATTGATAATGATGCAACGGTCCAATCATTTAGATCCAAGATTTGTAGGGGAACTAGGATTGTATACGGAGTTCCCTTGGTTGTCATATGAATGATCTCTTCTGGCGTCTAAATCGGAAAACATATTTATCGTCAACAGCTGTAACTTCGTAACATGCAACTAGGGAGTTGAAGAAATATCACGCTTGTGAATCTCATGTCGGTGCAGCTAATATATACTAAGTGTGTCATAATATGTCTTTTTGCGTTTAACGGCTATACAGGACATTAGGTGCTAAACCTGTTTTTGAACTCAATTCCTAACCTTGAATGTCACAAGATTTATTGTGACTAAGGTTGATTTATTGAATATTTCGTTTTCCGAGCGCGACTACTGCTTTAGTCATTTTCTGCGTAACTGTAGTACATGTTTTTATCGCGGGAGGTGGCGGTGTTCTTCCCCTGCCGAATGATACGATCCGGCGATGATTTACTTTTCGTCGTGAAGTGTTGTTTCCGCCGAGGTATCTCTCACCACCAGAGAACCGCCCCTGCCGGAACAAGTTCCAAGCTCACGACTGACCTCACGACATGTGTGGCAGTGTTGCGCCTGTAAGTATAAATGTGTATAAGTAAGGGGTGGAATTAGGACGGAAGAGGAAAATCAGGGGGAAAGATCGTGCGCGGTCTGTGGTCCGTGTTGTTGGGGACTGCTCTGGCATTCGCTTAGTGTTGATCGATGAAACCGCGGAAAAGTACCGATCGGAGCAGCCGTCCATTAGAGTTCTCCTCGAATCACTGACTGAACTCGGTCCAGCTATTTAGCTGGTGTCGAAAATCCTTCCACCGTTGGGGCACGAACCCTAGGATCTCCTGATCCGAGGCACATACCAACATCAATTGATGTCCTGATGCCATGTAAACTGTCGCATTACTTTGTCCGCCCTTCAAACACATCTCTTCCATTCCCTGTCCCCCTTCCATCTCCGCCTGAGACCGCAAGTTCCTCGACGGAGAAGAAGCATAGCGCGCGGCCGTCTCCTTCGCCTCCGCACCCACCTCCACCTCGCCGCCGGCACCGCCGCCGCCGCCCGCAGAGAGCTCTCCACCTGGTCGCCCCCAGTAACAGGTGCACCGGAGCCTTGGGGGGCGCGGCTGCGCCAGCCTTGAACTTCGGCGCAGCGCCCTGCGGCGCAGCGGGCGGGCGGCCGGCCTCTTTCCGCCTCCGGCAGTGCGGCGCGGCGCCGCGCCGCCTCGCACGCAAAGTGGCACGGGCGACCCTCCCAGACGACGACGCCCACTCACTATATTGCGATTCTCATAACTCTGCCACTGGCAGGTATCAGCTGTTGACACTTTCGGAGCTTGAACGTCGGAAGCTTAAACGTCAATGTAGTGACGTCACTATGGTGACATTCAAGTTCCCGATGGGAAATCGTGATCAGCTGATACATACCAGGGGCAGAATTGCGTAAATTGCAGTATAGCTGCTTGGCTGTTTGGCTGGAAAACGACATATCTTAGGCACAGGTGGTAACGTTTCGGTCTCGATCAGGGCGAAATGCCACTGGGCGGGGAAGGTGGCCGAAAGAATGGTGGCCGAAATGTTTGCACCTGTGCCTAGGACGCGGCGTCTTCCAGACAGCCAAGCTCTGCGGCCGCGGAAGACTACTCCACTCACATGCGCGGCTTCGGATTAGGGGTGGTTTCACCGTTAAAAAACGGCGGCCCGTGCATGCTTTTGAAGAGAACGAAAGACGTCAATTGCAAAAACCATAAAAAATGAAATAAAATAAATTAGATTATTGCATGCGTTGACTCGCGAAGAGAGAAGAGAGAGATAAGGCTACCGGTTCAGGTTTGCCCTTTCTTCCGGGCTTACAACAGTCCATGGTGGAAGATTACACGGTGTGCCAACCTATTCCCACATCCTGGTGACCAGAACGTTACTTCCTGATCCTTGACGAAGAATGAAGTGACTCGAGTGTGAGTGAAGAGAGGCCCCTGACGTTGAACCACTAACTGAAAGAGATGGGCAATTTATGGGAGAAATCTATGAGCAATTTACGGAAGGGTAGTTTGGTTCCCTTAAATACGTGTTTCTATTCCCGCCGCGGAACGCTGTGAGTTACGCACGATTACTACAGGAGAGGACAAACAACTGAGTTCCCCTGCAGGGCGATTTCGATTGATTTCGCGTTACATAATGCGCCCGAAGTTGAAAACTCCATTAAAATTAATTATTTCACAGTCATCAACTAAAAAAAATATTTTCTTTTGAAACATCAAAGCAGATATTGTATTTGGTAATAACGTTCACAAGACGAGACTGTGAGAACTATCCTCCCCTCCCTCCCTCCACTTCTATTGAGTAAAGCACAGCTTAAGACCTTAGAAACCAGAAAATCTCGAAAATTATTATATTCAATATAGATTAAGGCTTGCACACAAACGACATTATTAAAACGACTCGATTATCAAACCAAACAATTCCACGAACATATTATACAGTCTTCATCTTATTGATTAAGAATTTTCACAACAAAAATGAAATAAACAAAATTTTATGCTGAGGAAAGTTGTCAGTTTTGTAGATAATTAGCTAAAGGACTTGGTGTAGAAAATATCCTATAGTTGTTACAAATTGAAGCACGTAAGTGATGTAAAAACAAAATGCTGCTGACGTTTGTATACTTGTGACATAGTGGGCAAAGAATTCATCATCAGCTGTTACGTACCGTGTTCATAGTCAGACCAGTGAATTGGGAATTTGTAGAAGTACGACAGGAGTTTAGCTGTAAAACTCATGAGCACTAGCAAAATTACACACTCTGTAATTCTTTTTACACTGTCTTAAAAATTATTAAAAAATAAACGTTACTATTGAACTTTTATTGTATCATACAACGAAATAAATGACTCTTAAAATTTATACGAGTACTTCACTCCTCAAAAAATATATTGATTGCAGCATTATTTTAAAATATGTTGCATTACAACAATGTGAATTAAATTGTGAGTGTAGTTGACATCAAAACTCATTAGACGTATTTGTCAAACCTCATTTCTACATTAATTACTGAATCAAACCGGGACGGGTAACATCAAGTTCATATTTTTAACTAACATTTCAGTTTTTATAAACTAACAACTCGTGTTTTCGCTCTAGTAAATATCATCTCTCCTAGAAGTTCAGAAACACCGTATACAGAGCGTGTCAAATGAGCAAAAGATGATACTTGTTTCAGGAAGTTTCTTACGGCGCGTAACATGTCATCAGAAACATTTTGGGACAGTTGTCATTTTCTGAAATAAAGTGTTGTCGTCAAAGTATAATGATATAATATTTAATACCAATTTCTTGAAACATAACATTTTGCTCTCTCGATGTATTATACTCGTTTTTACATCGCAAACATTATTTATATATAATTACAAATATAAACTAAATTTAGTAATTTAACTATTTTAAACAATATTACATTGCAAGTTGCAAACACAATTGATCTGTCCAAAAACCTTAAATTTTTCTTTTTGTTGAAAATGGATAATTTCTATTCCAATAACTCATTCCTAAATAAACCGAACTGATTTTCGAGTACATTCTCCATTCGTAATCAACATCTATGATGTCTTTCAGATAAAATATTTCAAGGTGCCCACCTTTACACAGGTAAGAGATTAGAGCACAATCAGTGAATAAGTATCTTGTGTAATTAAATATACGACATTGACATCCAACAAGTTCTAACTGCTACAAACCGAGAACGAAAAGTCAGGAGACATCAATGCCTCTCAGCAGCGAATTCAGTGGAGCAGCACTGAGGATGCAGGTATCGAGAGAAAGCGCCCATTTCATGCACGATCCCCAGGAATCGCGATGAGCGAATCGATCGTCGCTGAAAAAAAAAGTCGATCCTTGGGGCGGCCATTCGCGCCGCGCCGCATCATTGGTCGGCGGGCGAGCGGTGCAGACGGGGCGACGGGCGCTGCGACGGGCACCTTCAGGCGCGGAGACGACCGCCCGCGGCCGCCCGGAGTGCTGGGAGTTACCAATTAGTTGACGGGACGTTCTTCGATCGTTGGAGGCCCTAGACTTGATAAATCGGCATTATGATAATTGCCAATTAAGGGAATAAAGGTAGATGGCAATTAGCGTCCGTCCGTATTTGTTTAAATAGGCCATGTTGAATGTCCTGTTAGAGAAATGGATAACAAAGAGGTGATGCGGTGGATAGTTTGTCGGCTCAGGTGAAGCTTGATAAGGCCGCTGATTTGGACGCCCCCTTCAATGGTGCAGGTAGTAGTGAGGAAAAAGTAGGTCGGGTGTATTAAGTTGGTTTATTGAGTTTTACCGGGCCCATCCAACTGCTTTGTTGATAATTAAGTCCCCATCTGGTGCTGGTTTTCTGAATGGTGAGATCTTCGTATTTCCCCTCCAAGGTATCTCCTCCACGACTAACCGAAGTTTTCAAAACCACGACTGCGGTTCTATGGACAAAGTCTGGTAGTGAAAGAGCATGTAAATCTCACGTAAGGCGTGTGTTATACTAAGAGAGAGAGATTAGGATACGTGCAAAGATGAAGGAAAGTAGATCGCGCTCCGTGGCCGTTTGTAGGTACTCTTCTATCATTCTTGTCTAAGTATCAACTTCTTGTAATTTTACATGCTCATTTCACTCACCAGACTTGTCATAAAGACAGTCGGGTTTTAGAAACTTCGGTAGTTCGTGGAGGGAACGCTATACCTGCGAGGGAAATACGAATCTCACCATTCAGAAAACCCGAGCACAAATGGGACTATTACCAAAGCAGGTGAATGGGCCCCGGAGAACAATCAATAAACCAAATACCTCACACCCACCACTACTTCTTCCTCCACTACTACCCACCACAATTTACAAGAGGGCGATCGACAAATCAAGCGCACCTACTTATCACACGGATCTGAGCGACAAACTATCCCCATCACTCTTTGTTACTCATTTTGCACGTCTACAGACCATCAACGCCCAAATTAAAACATAACAGACGTCATCAATTATGTCCCATTCGCTTGCTACCTATACTCTTGAATTGCAATATCACTCAATTGCCGGTATCTCCGGTTACAGGTCTCCAACACTCGAGAAATGGTCCCTCCAATCGGAATAACTCAGAGTCACACAACCGAGCAGGAGTTTCCCCATCGTACGACCCTAGAAAGAACTTGAGAATCGCTGCGGCTAACATCCTTAGCATCTGTGTATCTCATATTGCGCCTCTGGGCTGCCACTCACCATTCCTCTAGCACAACGCTCACAAGTGTTCGGTAACTTGAAATGAGAGAGGTATTCGTGTTGACCATGGTATGCAAGTCATCGTTTGCACGCGCAATGACTTGGTCAGGAAAATGCCCCAATGGCACTGGTTTGGGCGGACCTTCTCCTGTTAAGGACGCTTACACATTCTGTCATATTCCGCCAAGTTTACGAAAGTTGCAGTGGATATTCCTTTGACTGGAAGGTCCAATAGTGGTTCGCGAAGCACAGAATCATTTCGTCTCTTGGCAAGACGAAGGATCTCATCCATACTTACTCGATTTTTCTATTGACTGATTAGAGCAATTCGGAACGCTGCTTATATGGTTTACGCTCATTAAGTTCCATAGTGTAGTAACAATTGATATGATCCATTTCGCGTCGGTCATAGCCTGTGAAATACGTACACTTGCCTCCAGGATGTGACATTCGGCCCGCCGATCTTACCCGGTCCCCGCGAAAAGGATTGTCCGTCCCGTGTCTGTATCTGACCATAGGCCGCGCTCCGACACGGAAGAAAAGTCTCTTATAGACGTCCAAATTGCTCTCGGCATGTGCGGGGTAGTGTAGTTGTTACGTAAATGACAGTCGTGGTAAGTAAGGTTTGAGAAAAAGGAACAAGGAAGAGGAATGAAAGATTCTGAATGGTCCGTGGCTCCTATTTTGTTTATGGTACTCCCCGCCCACTCCTCGCCACTCCCCGTTCACTCCCCGTCCACTCCCCGTCACCACCCCGCCACTCCCGCTCCGCCGTTGTCTCGCCCCCGCCAGACACTCCGTCCCCCGCCAGCTGTCGTCCGCCCCCACGCTTTCCACGCCCCCGCCCTTCCTCGTCCCACCGCTCACCCGCCCACGTCACTCCCGCATCGCGTGCGCGCTCGCGGGACCTCGGTCCCATGGCTCGTCACCACCCGTCGTCACCGCCCCCACCCCGCCGCCCCTCCATCTTCCACTCGTGCCGCCCAGCGGCGAACGCTTGCGCGCGGGCGAGGGCATTGCAAAACGGTC
>BOPP01000030.1:8310904-8358974 GCA_017312745.1 Gryllus bimaculatus
GTTTGAATCGCTGATCTGAACATGGTAACAATGAGATTTTGTCAATACTAGGAGTGAACAGTAAAGACAGTGGAAGTATTGATTGCTTGATTGCATCTGATGATAATGATAGAATTCTTGATAGGCAATTATGATGATGAGGATTTGGCGTCCTCTATGATTGGAAAGGCAAACCGGCATATTGGTACTGGTAACTGTGGCCATTATATGTGTAACAAGGTGCATTAAATCTAATAAATCTGTATCGTAGAGGGGAGAGTGAAGTCTTAATGATAATTGAATGGCAGAGCGATTACTACTTGATCGACAGTAGTTCCCCCTCTGACTTCCTCAGTTTATAATAAAACAAATCGGCAAATAACCAAGGAGGTTACTCCCTTTAATAACTGATAGGATGGAACCAGATAAGCTCGCTGTGATCTTCTAAAACAAATCAGGTTAATGAGCTGGAAGAGCATTTTTAAGATTGAAATAATTGAAATTAAATATTTTTCGTTCTCTGACAATTCAGTTGCATATGTGCATCTTATGTTAACCTAAGTGTTTGCATCAGCAGATTGATGTTGTGCGAATACATTTCGACTACTTTCACCAGAAGTCATGGCTCAGAACATCAACTGATGTCACTGCAGTCCCTCTGATCGGAAGGTCCTAGTTTCGAATCCCGACGGTGACTGGATTTTTGACACTAGCTTGTGATCTAGGTTGCATTCAGTCGCCATCTGGAAGAGAGGGCCAGCTACTCTGAGTTTTTAGTGTTTTCTCTAATCAACACCAGGCAAATGCCGTATTAGAACCATAATAAATGGGCCACGGACCGCGCGCGATCTTTCATTCCTCTTCCTTGTCCTATCCTCTCCCCTTACACACACTCATAATAACATGCACTACACTACCACACGTGTAGGGAGACCGGGCGAGAGGATAGAGCTTGTTTCGGCTGGCGTGGTGCCCCGTTGGTGGGAGATACCTGGTTCCTGGTTTGGGGGAAACCCCGCTAGACAGGCGGAGTTGGTAAGCGGCGCCGGATCTCACCATACAGAGAGAGAAGACCGCCACCACCACCTCCAGAGAGAAAACATGCATTACACTAAGAGGACCAATGACCTTAGTAGTTGACGTGCCTGGAATCACTATCAATCAATCGAATAATGTCCCCGCAGCATTTAATGGCAATTAATTATTACATTTTTCTATCGGTGTAGAGGATACTGTAGTTTACTAACAAGAAATTTAAAAGTTATACAAAAGTACATCAATGTCGCCAATGAATGTTTTATTGACTCTGCGATTTTAATTTTTTCTTTTAATAGCGTTCTCATTTCCACATTCGTCAATAATTTATTAATACTTAAATATTCATTTAATAATTAGATATCATCAAATAAAGTCCCCACATTTTTTTCAGTCATTTGTGGATATAAAGTGTTGTTAAGAGTAGAAATTCTCAATAATCCATATTTCTATTTCTGTTTTAATCCCTTCATATTGCTATTTCTGGTTTAACTTTGAAGAACTACACATAATAAATAAAACTTTTTTGTATCATTTGGGATAAAAAGTATCTCTTTCGTAAAAAAAAAAGCATTTTAGATTGTTTATTTTTCTCTTTGCGGCTCTCTACACTCGACTTCGAATTCCATACAGGAGAATTGAACTTGAAAGCATGTGAGCCAGCACACAAAAACGCTGATTCACTATTTCACACACACACACACACACACAATCCGACAATCGCTCGATGGAAGCATAATAACCCCAAAAATTATGAGGCGTTACGCGAGAATAATTGAACGGACGTCCAGAGGCGAAGCCAGGAATAACAACGAACGCGCGATGCGGGGTGGCTGGGGCTGCAGCGGGGGCTCGTTTTTTGCGCGCGCGTGTGTTGATTAATTAGCGCGGCTGCCGCGGGTGCCGCACGTGACTAATTGCGTTTTTCACGGCGAGACGCGAGGGCGCGCTGCGCGGCCCTCAGCCGCCCGCAGCCTCCGCCTCGTAGGGC
This sequence comes from Gryllus bimaculatus, assembly GCA_017312745.1. Lineage (NCBI taxonomy): Eukaryota > Metazoa > Arthropoda > Insecta > Orthoptera > Gryllidae > Gryllus > Gryllus bimaculatus. The sequence goes on from BOPP01000030.1 coordinate 8,312,910, forward strand.
GGTAGCTGTCGCGATACTGCCGACTTGAAGAAACCGTACTCTTTCATTTGATGATGGTGGCATGAGTATCGATACCGTCCAATCGATAGTAACGTGTATCAAAAAACGAATATCGCTGTGGAACGAAGTATATGTATTCAAATTTACCAACATTTTAATGTACTCAATAGTACTTGAATAGGAAATAAAGAATATTAAAATGTTTATGAAATGTAGTTATGAAAAATTTCACATACATTATTTGGAAGAAGCGTTAATTTTTTGAGTCTGCACAAACCTACCTCGTCTAACAAATCAAATCTTGTAGCGATTTTATTCGATATGGGGGGGGGGCGTTACAATTCTTAAGATTTAATCATTTCGAAGTATCGATTGTTGGTGGTGTTAGGTACCAAATATCGTATTGAATCCTGATCGTTATCTTTGTCGTATACGTGTGTGCGCTACGCGTATTTCTGTGGTCAGGTCGATCATTTACCGTCGTGGTCATTCCATCTTGAACACTGCAGGGGGAATTTGTTGATTTTTGGTTAAGTATTCTTCACTTTCGTGCCTTCAGTACGTTTCATCTGAGAACGAACCGTTTTCCTACACTCTTTCTATTGGTGAATCGTCATCTTTGGGTATCGTCACTCATAAGTATACAAATGAAATGAGTATTGATGTATTATGTGTATTACCTACTATTTACAATATTTCACATTTGAAATATTACAATTAAATAATTTTTTTAAAATAATGCTGATAAATAATGTGACTTACTGCTATTTTAATAAATGAATCTGTGCAAACAAAAAGGTTCGATGTCACATTTTTTCGGTTTTAAGTTAACGGTGGGAAACTGTTCTCAAAATATAAATTCAACTTTCTATGCATAAAAGTCTTTAGACTATTAAGTAGAGAGTCCTTCAACTATTAATGTTAAGAAAAAATGATCGATTTCCGGAACGTAGAAACTTTTTGCTTGCTCTTCAAAATTTAATTCTCTTGGAGATCGAACTTTTTTGTTTTCTTCGATTCACATAGGTAAATATCGTCTCTGAACGTCTGGACAACGCACGTTCAACCTAAAAGCAATTTATATATACTTTTCCCTTTACATATTTGTAATAATACATTTTATGTTTTAAAATGGGCTCTTTTTATTTATAGGTGTGCATTACTGCTCCTGGTCTTATTTTGTGTCTCTGCCTAACAACATAGTCAATAATTTTCAGCATAAAAATTTTATTTTGAATCAAGACGTTAATACAACCTCATTAGTCTTAACACCGGAATACTCAGAGAGCCCTAACCATCAGAACGCTCCATTGAGCCAAAAAAGACACCGCACGAATTGAAGTAGCTTTTTTCAAAAAATGTGTGGTTTTAGTTAAATCTTGTGAGTTATTGATATTGAATTAAGAACACCTTTACAATATTTTTGTAGTACTTTTCAATTAAAAAGAATAAATAAATATAAACTTTGTTGCTACGGCATATTTATTGGCTTAGAATTATTTTTGATGATTTACTTTATTATTATTATTATTATTATTATTATTATTATTATTATTATTACTATTTACCACAAAACTGTCTATAATTCTCCATTTTCTTCGTTGTGTACTTCGCACAAGTGCGGAATGTATTACCCCTGTTCAGCACCACGTTTTCCAGAAAGATTGTCAATAAATCACTCGGAACTAAATGTGCTCTATATTCTGAGAAGTAATAGCAACATCCGGGAAGGCCTCGCCAACACAAAAGGTTTCTGACCTCTCAAATTACTCTTTTTTTTCTCCAAACCGAAAACAAATACAACAGAAACCGAGAAACATGGCGTTGCCGAAACCCGTTTGGGCAGGAATAAAACGTTGACCTTGAGAAGAAGCGATTCGCAGACGAAGGTCGCTGGCGTCCCTGAGAAGAATGCAACCGCAGAAGAAAGGCATGCGCACCCAGCTGTCTAGCGGGCGCCACGGCGCGCTTCTAGTACAGGTCCGCCCAGGAGAGATGAGACATCGCACCACACATGTTTCGGTTCCCAAAAAGCGAGGTGATCCTTTTACTTTACAAGTGTTTTGAAGAAAACGGAGATTCTCCTGTCCATCTCCAAATGCTGTCATTAGCAAGCCCAGCACTCAATTGGAAGAAGCAAACTTCTAGTACTTCTCAACATCCTGAAGGAAAACTGTTAGAGAAAGAGCATCGATCCCTCTTAAAAAATGAAGTGATGTGAGGAACAGTAATACATAAAAGAATGCGAGGAAGTAAATTCGTTGAGATCTACGTAAATAGGAACAAGAGAAAATCATGAGTACTTGAGCTGTAAGTGTTTAGCCTTAGAGTTGGGTATGGATTTATCTTCCCCTACAATATGCACTTCAGCAACAATGATTGCAATCATCTGATAGACTGAAAATGATTGGACTTTTTATAACTTTCACGTATGAAAATTTAGTTTTGCAAGTGGTAATTCTTGATCTCTTACTGTTATTGTCACCACTAACACCACAAGTTATGTTGTAGAGAACTTGGAAGATGTTTTGTTCTAAAACTTCATGTTGTGTTTTTCGAACATCAACAGCTGACTAACTAATAAAAATCACAAATCAATGATACTAATTGAAATAAAAAGTCAAAGCAAAGAGTAAAAGCCAGACTACAAGAAAATGTATTATGCATTGCGTATTCAGTCGTAATAGACACATAAAAGCTGTACGCACGGGATGAAATTAAAGGAGGGGAGAATGTGGAGTTAATCAACAAATTATTTCTTTTATTAATAAAAGTTCTGCACATGGTTGACCATACCTTGTCACAATTTGCACAATGTCGATATTACTTTTGTAAGTATAAAAAATTAGTAAAAGCTATACTTTTAAATATATATATATCGGTGGTTTCTGGGGGGAGGGCTGAAGCCCGTGAGCTGTCCCACCCTCATCTCTTGCGTGCGCAATTACGAGAAAGAAAAACCTGGTCTACTTTTGATCTGACAGATTGGATTTGGAAACTAAATAATAAAACCGAAATGTGAGCGATCGATAGTAAATTAAAATATATTATATAAAAAGGAAGAAACAACTGGTCTGCCACTCGTTCGAGGGCTCACAGGTATTCTGCTCCGGAAAATGAAAAATGTTCGGACATCTTTCGCTTCATTAGAGTTGGTCTGGACACTAAATATAAAAACCGTTGTGTAGCACATCAACAGCTAATTAAAGTTTACGACACACAAATTAAGAAAAATGCCAGTTTTGTGATTTTCCTTCGGACCCGCGTTGTACCGTGGGATCAGTGGCAGACCAGTTACTTAACCAAGATGCGTAAATCACGACCCTTCTCGCTGTCGTTATGAGGATATCTCAATAAATCACTCCTGCGAAGTTTATATGATGACTCTGATGATATACATTCATTACACTTGTAATTCGATCAGGCTACCACTAAGAGGACACAGTCTTTTGTGTCGTGAAAAGCTATCAAGAATGCCGATTAAACTGTCGTCTAATTAAAAGCAAAGCCGATAAGCCGGATCTGCCGTGACGGCAATGGAAATAGTGGAAGCTGCCGCTGATGGAGGAGGGATGGCAAGAGGAACAGCAGTCATAGTGTCCATAATGACATCTCTCGTAGTACCAAAATTGTATAGAAAAATAATTAAAGTGAATTTGACAGAAAGGTTTGCAGAGAGGGCGCCCGGAGGAATGGGAGATGGCAGCGACGTCGTGACAAAAAGAAACAAAAGTTGTATCCGAACGTGCGATAAGAGCTAAGAAATAGCTGGCAGCATCGAAGGCAATGCTGGCGGATATGACATTGACAATAGTATTAAACACTAGAGGTGGGCGCGCCATGACAATTCCGCTGACTGTGGAAATGGGAAAACGAACGGTAGTGAACCCATTACAGGCAACGACGTACAAAACAAAAACTGCGTTCGAATCAATGACACTATCTAATACAGTTAAATAAGGTTATTTTTGTAACCGTCAGTCTAAATTTTATGGATTGCCGTATATATTAATTAAAAACAATAAATTCGTAATACTTTTTTAATACATGGCACATCGTTATTCATATCTTGTACATTTTAGTTAATAAAAATTTATCTATTTAATTTTAATGTTATTAGTTTATTGCAACTATTTTAGTTGTGCCTGATGAAGCAGTCACATCGGTCTGAGAAGCGCTGTGCCATGCAATAAAAACTATCACTGAATTGCCTGTCTATAATTAATAGATAGTGCAATCTAGAAAAAGAAATAGTATCTAGCATGTCTAATCTACGCGATGGAAGTGGTCACGGAGGTGGTTACGACGCTGGCGGTGAGCTTGGACCGCGGGCGGCGATGGCGACGGCGGCGACTGCGGCGCACAGGTGCAGCGCGGCTGGCGGACAAGCGACGCAACACGAGCAAAACATGCGCGAAACCGGACCCGCCGCCGGCCTATTACAAAAGCGCACTGAATATCCTTATAAATATCCCCGGCGGCCTTGCCGCTTTGAAAAATAGATAAGCTGGAAGAAGAGTTATCACTCAGAGCGGACCACGGGGATCAAGAATGCGTCCATTCTACGAGAGCATGGGATTAATATGGCTTTCACGAACACGCATTGCTTTTTTTTTTTTTATTTTGTTCTCTTTCTTCCGAATCGTTTGTTCCATTCTCTTCCATTCAGCTGTAATACTCACCGTCGCAGCAGCTCTATTTTCAATCTACCTCGAGCATTAAATATAATGAGGTTTCAGGTTTAATATTCATGCATACACCCACTATCATCGCTGTTCTGGGTGCTTTCATGTATGTTATAATGTCTGTTACAAGAGTCGCTTCCTCTGCTCGCACTTTGCCGATGTTCAAGTTGCTTTAAATGAGAGAAAGGGGAGATGATTTTCAAAATGTAAACAGTCTTGGAGTGTACAAATTGTGAGGTTCAACGCGAATTAACATCTCTGCCATTCCTTAGACAGGTTTGTTTTATTATTTCTTGTATGTTCTACATCTTTCGTGTGTCATAACTTCATTTAGTAGTATACAAATGTCAGTTGTTGCTCACCTGAATCTCATTCTCATACATAGTCTTTCGTTTCGTAAGCTTAAATATCTGCAACTTCATTTACATTTCAAAATAATCGAAATTAAACTCTATGTTTTGTAGACATCTTGACTAATTGCAAGTTCGGGTTGATTTAAAAATTGCGCCCTTAGAATTACCAGGAAGATATGATCCACCTTATCATTATAAGAAAATATAAACATTGAGGGTGATCCACAGTTACTACTGAAGAAGTACCTTTCCTTTCTACAGCGTTACCGACTTAGGCGCCTCAAGGTATCAATTCATATCACTGTGGTGCCTCTGGTCGGGAGGCTCTTGAGTCTCGATGGTGGTAGGTTTGCCGACACTAGCTAGATTGCTAGGTCTAATTCAGCCGATGTCCGGAGGATAATTTGAGTCGGCACGTCTCCGACCAGAACTAGGCAAATGCCTGAGCAACCCTAACAAACGGACTGCGGACCGTATGCGAACTTTCCTTCCTATTCCTTGTCCTATGCTCATCCCATACACACTTACACATGCACTACGCTGACTACACCTTTCCCGTTCCTTCGAAATGGACAAAGGGTAAATCTACGTATATTTGTCATAGCCCGGAATGACCCGTTATAAAATATGTCGCAACGAACACCGTCATTCTTAGAGAATTCACATAGAAAATGGGAATTTTTGTGACCTATGACGAAAAACAATAACGGATACGATACGCGACGAAAACAAATGACACGGACAGGAAATAAAGGGTGCGTGGACTGACTGGAAAGGTGGATCCGAGTAAACTAGGCAATTCAGATAGACGGAGGCTGACGTGAGAAACAAAAGATAAAAAATCGCGAAAGTTTACGAGATGAAAGTAAACACGAGTACACACGTCATCTTAACTCAAACTTACGACGCCTATAAACTAACTGGTTGACTTTGGAGAAAAACAAAAGAATTAGAACATCTTTCGGGGTATACAATGCCACAAAAGCATGTGTTATGAGAGTGTACTGTCAATGGGTGCTATGAAAGTGCCGATGAGTAAATACGGCGAACTGATATTCTTGGAAGTACTCGGAGTGAAAGAATAACTGTAAACGAAAGTGGGTAAAAGATTTGAAATAATTCGAAATTAAATAACTTTCATTTCATTATTATAAACATCATTATAAAAAATCACAAACATTATGTGTTTTAGAAAAGTATATCTTTTCATTACCTCTCCATGAGAAATTCCTGTAGCTACATAATATTAACATATTCTCTAAATTTCTAAATATCGTTGCACCTACGACGTTTAATTTGGAAATGCTTTTGAACGTGTTTTTTCATAATATTTTATGGCATAAAAGAAGAATATTTAATATAGTATTGTGTCACGTAAAACTTTAATTCAAAGACTAAATTTGGAAAATGTTTTGTCAGTTTAATTGATATATGCGTCTGTATGCCCTTCAAAAGGTCAGTCTTATGAGCTTTATTAAGTTCATGGCAGTGAATTTTGAATTAAGAAATAGTTTTACTAATTCGTATTAATGTAATGTCGCTCTTTCTTCGTGCAAGTTAGTAAAGTACTACCCTTACTGATACAAGGCATTCTTGTTTGACGCCTCAATTACGTGAAAGAAAACTATTCAATTAAAATTTCCAACAAAACGTCTTACGCAGTCTCGATTTACAAACTCTCACACAAATAGATGATAGAAAAACTTGTAAATTACCATGTGAACGAATGATAAATGATTTGCAGGGTACTCGACCTTCTGCTCGTAATAGTAACCCGTCAGAGACGTAGAACCAGCAAAAACTAAAGAATAGGGATCCTGGCGAGTAAAAAATATAATACTTTACCTAACAATTCTGCAGACTTATTTTATCCAAAGGGTATACGAATAGCTGATTTTAAAACAAAGCCTACACTCTCAAATGCCCATCGGATGTTCTCGAGAACTTTTTGAAGTGGAATACGTACTATTATTCAAACGTGTGTTCTAAACGATCAATCATGATTGAAGCACAAAGCGCAAGTGATGGCGTTCAATGAAACAATGCACGAGAACAACGTGTTTCTAAAATTGCTTTCACCGGGTCACCAGAAAGTAAATGGACGCACAGGCACATTGAAAGTAGTAGATATGTACAATAGTTTTTTATTTTTTATTTTTTTATTTTACTGATTTACACTGAGATCAAAGAATTACAATCCTCCTCTTTTCTGTCCTCATATTCATCCACTCTCCTTCTTTACCAAAGTAAACTCCGACGACGTCATCAAATTTTGACGTACCGTTGCGTGTCCTCTTTACTGACAAACAACAACTTGCTCGACACGGAGGCAAGGGCGACAATTATACGCAAACATGCATAATAGGTGAGTAAATATAAGCCGCGGGAACGGCAGGTTGTCCACAGCGGGTTGCCAGGGGAAGTAGTCGTTAACCTGTGCCACCTCGCGCTCGGTGGAAGAGAGCCGCGTCTGTGGCGAAGGCGAGGCGACGGCGGCCGTGGCGGCGGCGGCGGCGGCGGCGGCGGCGGCGAGGGCGGGGTGGACGCGGCCGCAGAGCCGGCCACCTCAAAGCACGATGCGCGTGATTTATTTTCTCGAGAGACAAGCCCAATATTCAGAATGAGTTATGGCATCTTGAAAGGCGTACTTAGCTCTGTCCATATCGACTGAACGTTCAATTAACACTCTGTCATAAATCATTTATTATCTGCGCCATTGTACCGCCAACATGCTGCAAGCGCGGGATTCAATTGTAACCTGCATGCAAGAACGCACGCGTTTTATATACACAGGAAGTCTCGGTACATACCTATACTCTGTGTGGAATAAGTAGTCTTACGACCTGTTATTCTGAATCCTAAGTGAGTGGTAAATTGGGGTGGAAATTGTTGACAAATGGGAGATGTACATCAATGTGAATGAACTCGAAGGCAACGAACATTTTAGTGTTCCTCATGAGGTCAAGAAGTACTTTCACGTAATAAAAATATGCCTGTCTTTTGATGAAAGACAACCGTCTAGACATAAACATTTCATAGTATCCAGTGAGAGTACTACTATTCTTTTAAAATGCGTTATCAATAGTCTCATCTAAGTTGCGTTGGATACCTTCAATTGAAATTTTCCAGTCCATAATACAAGTTCATGTTACAAATATAGTAGCGTCCAGATTTAAATACATTCTGAAGCGAAAGTGTAATATCTGTAAACATGAAAGTTCCGTAATTAATGATATTATTATCGAGATCACGATCTTCCTTAGGTCACAAACCATACTTTTTTATCACTCTACCTGGCTGGGAAGACAAAATACAAATATTGTCAAAAAAGATATACTTGTCACCAGTCAATAAGTCTTTTTAAAAAGTGAAAATATGAGTATACATGTATAGTTGATTAATTTTATCACCTCGTCTTATTTTCATATTATAGCATCATTTACTTTAGGTAGAAAGTTTTAAAATAGAAAAAATTGTGTATGATCTGCAAACAAATCTTATTGCACACTACTGTTTTTGTCTGATATTTTCTACGTAGTGCGTAATATTCAACGTAAGGTAACAGTCAAAGTACTTATAACACAGTTAATATCAAATAACTTAGTGCATCCAGCCAATTTTGGGGTCTCCTTTCGTATAACCCAGGCACATTGCAACTTCAGATTGACTTGGCTCGTTTATTTAGATTTCCCATTCGCCTTTGGAATAGAGTGACTTAGATTATCATTTAAACGTTCACCTCCCTTATATCCAAGGGAGTAACAGGCGGTTATGTGAAGAGGAGAGCCACCTGTTAGCGTCCAGACACGTTGCTCACCGCGGTACATCGCGACCATCGAGGCAAAGGGGCGAACACGGAGGAGGGGCCCTTCCCATCACTGCCCACCGCCCACCGCCCCCGCCCACGCCCAACCGCCCACCCCACCGCCACGCCCACCGCCCCCCCCACTAGCCTCCACCCCCCACCAATTGCCTACGCTCAACACCCACTGCCCACCGCCAACCGCCCACCGGCCGGCGGACAGCGGCCCTCGGTGCACGGCCCTCGTCCGCGAGTGACGTCACACCTCCATTAATCTCGCCACATCGCCGTGCGCCGCTCCGCGCGGTCCGCATTGAAAACGCTCCAATTCCGCGCCGGCCTTATCTCTGAACGTGAACGCAGGAATATGTGCATCTTAAATCATACGCCGAGTGGGATGTTATCTCCGTAACAATGACTCATACCCTTTATTTTCTCGCAGCTTTCAAGCGCTAAAAGAGGTATTTTGTAACCTTGAAGGTTAATAAGTTCTTTTTATTTATTTATTTTTTTGTTTTACCACGGAGAGAGGATCGTGCGGTGTTAGTCAACCCGAGACGTCCGACTAATGAAGCACTGCGTATGCCCGACCCGGTCCCGGCCCCGGTACGAGGTGTTGACTCCCAATACATATAAAGATACAGAGCCGTGACAGCTCTCCTTTTCAAAGTGAGCGGCTCTGTAATTCTTCGCCAACATGCGTGGTCCGCGTTCCAGACGCTTATGGCAACGTCCGCCGCGCCGCGCCGCTGCCGCCGCCGCCGTCCGCGTCGCGATTTATCGACCGCCTCGTCGCCCTCCGCGGCCGACCCGACCTCCGCCCGCGCCGCGAGCCGCGCTCCTCCGCCGTGGCGCCCTCCGCGCATGAACCTCCGGCGACACGGTATGCCAATCGGAGGTGGAGTCTCCCTTGGGTTGTTCGTTGATCTGATTGAGTGGTGGTTCCGGGCTCGTCAACGGCTAAGGTCATTAGTTTAGTAAGTGTAGTCCACGTTGTTTTCTCGAGGGGTGGCGGTCATTTTTCCTCTCTTGATGGTGAGATCCGACGCCGATCTACCGTCGGCTGGCGGGGTTTTCCCCAAACAGGTATCTCCCACCAGCGAGGCATCGCCCTAGTCGGGATGTGCTTCAAGTTCCAGAACGATCTCCCGTCATGTGTTCGTGTAGTGCATGTATGTGTGTATATGTAAGAGGTGAGAATAAGATAAAGAAGAGGAAGAAAAGATCGCGAGTGGTCCAATGCCCGTTTGTTAGGGTAATACATCACTCTTCACCTGGTGTTGGTCCACGGAAAACTACTGATCAGAAGAGCCAGCCGATAGAATTCTTGTCCAGACAGAGGCTGAAGCTATACTGCAAGAGAGTCGCAAATTCTGTCACTGTCAGAGCCCGAACTCTAGAACCTCCCGGCGGTCAGAGGCACGACCGTTACAATAATAAAGTTGATGCCCTGAGGTACCTAAGTCGGTTTCTCTCTTGGAAGGAGAGATGGCATCATTCCTGTGATTCTACGGTTGCTGCCACGTTTCGAAAAGACTTTAACGAAAGGAAGTATTTGTAAAATACAAACTGTCTGGAGGCTTTAAAGAGCTGTAAACTGTCAAAAAATGTAAACGGACACAGAAAAATCTTTATTGTTGTAAATTCTGTCTGCAATGTAAATTCTCTCTTAAACCGCACTGTGGAGATAAATGAAATCTGAACAAAATATTACTGCTGGAATGTTAGTGCAGCTGTACAATAAATATTGAAACGAAGGAAATATTTAAAAAATTCAAACTACACACGGTGTTCCACCCTAGTGATTTATTATCTCCATTTAACCTGATAAGATATACTCAATATAAAGTAAGTTAGAGAGTAAAGAAGATTTACTCAAAATTGAATTGATTTACTAACTAGTGGGACTGCAGAATAGCACATACTTTCCTTTATTAGTTTTCCATTTCCATTGTTCTCGACTTGCTATTCTGACTTGAATCATACCAGCTGCCAAGTATCGCCGCCTACAATATATTACTTTGAAATTGTCTTAATTTTTCGGCTTCCTAATAGTATAACGAAAATAACATTTTTAGAATATTAAAAAACAATAAAACCTCGACCCAAATGTTACGTTTTTTAAAAAATTGGAGCCGTTCATAAGAAAATGGCATTTAATTGCTACTGTAAATTTGACATTTCAATCTCTTTTCACAAAAAACATTTTGAGTATTCGAAAAACCTCATTTGAAGTCATTTTAGCACTTTAACTCACAAGCACGGTAGTGTTTACAAACTGCAGTAAACATGCATATTAAAGCAATGAAATTTTTTTCAAAAAATTTACATTTGTGTAATTTTTGAAAAAACAAAAAAATGTACCGAACTGAAACTCTTATTTATTTCTTATTAAAGAGTGGAATTAGCATTTTACGTTCGAAATGTTTAAAGAAGAAATTCGGAGCCGCTTCCCAAAAAATGGCATTTGAGCGTTTCTGAAAATGCAGAAATTTGAGCTAGTTTTCACAGAAAATGTTTGAGTTTTCGAGACAATTTATGTGACATTATTGAAAGCAGATGTACTCATAAATACAAAAATGTGAATAAATTGTCGCTAATATAAATATTAAAGCGATGAGAGACGAATCAAAAACATTTTTCTAAATTTTGAAAAAACACAAGAAAAAATCAATGTGGCATTTATGTCATCTTATAGAGTACATTCAGCACTATCCCTATCAAAGGTTTAAAGAAAAACTGTAACTGTGTTTAAGAAAACCATGCTTTAGTATTTCTTTTTAAATTGCACATATTGCACTCAATATTGAGCGAAAACTAACCTTTTCAAAAGAATGTACATAACCTTAATGAAATAACTCCCTATCGACAACAAATTTTATTGGAAGGAAAAATCTCTATCTTTAATTTAGTTATTGTAGGATGTTTTTTTTATATATTTTTTTGCCTGAACCTGACCATATCTCTCAGTTCAGAAAGTCAATAATTTACTAACTAGTAAGAGGTTCAGTTACGGTATTAGCAGAGGTGTGCCTGGTTGTCTAATATATTTGTTGTAAAGTATGACGTAGCACCCTTCGGTTAATTTTGTAAAGGATCCACCAGTAACCGAATAATATTCCATGAAAATACTATATTTGTATATAATAGTAATACATAACTTAATGATTGGTAAGCTCGTATTTCCATGGCATCAGACCTTCGTTTTTCATGTAATTTTATGTTTCCAGATATTTTCGATTATGGAGCAGAAACTATTCCTTCATTAACTTGATTTCGTAACTTGTTTCCAAAACATTTTCCCTTCGTTCGAAACAAGTATAAATCGTTTTCATCATTGATTATCGAACCATCATCTCTAGGTTTTAAAGATTTTAATGTACTTCTTGGATCATATATGTAGTAGGTCAATCCGGTAAAAGAATTAGCAATAAAATACAAACATACGTATTTTAGATCGACAATTCCGTTTCTAAATGATATTAAATCCTGACTATATTGAGAATAAGAATTGTAAAAAACTTGAGCTTTATCTTTCAAAAAACAATCCTCTGGTCACAGAATGACATTACTAACTCAAAGACTGTTTGAACCGATTTGAGTGACTTATGCAATAAAGGACCAGTTGGACCTATTGAGGTACTTTCTTTTACGTAATATTAATAAAGTAGTGCATTAGAAACATGAGCAAGGACTTCAAAGAATTGCTTGAAAGTAAGACACCCTATCCGACCGTCTATTGAACTGCATGTTTCCTTCCTATTTCGAAAACCTTCGAAGCGATCTTTTCACATAAGAGAGGCTCACAAGTATTGCAAAACCGTCGCAATGTTCACTTAACAATGCAGTGTGATTAACCGTGTTTTGTCCACTTAAAATTATTTCCTGAAAATACCAAGAACCAACAAACATACAAGGACTAAGAAATCTACGACAAAGCGATCGAAATCACGAGATGCCTGCGACAAAAAGGGTTGCCACCTTTCAGGCTGCGGTGTGGCGTCGAGAAGATGGCGTCGGGAAGGTCGTCTCGGTGTAACAATGGCCGGCCGGGTCGTAGTAGCCGGTAATGGCTTCTGTTGTTGTTTAGGTCATCACGTGGCTCTACAAGTCTATTAGCTCAGCGCAGCTTATCGCCACGGGGGGTTAATTACGAGGCATTATTGCAGAGTTCCCGAGGGCTCCTCGCGCAGGCGGACGCGCGCAGCTCGTTAACGGCCCTGCGGAGGCGGAGGGCGCAGGGCGAAGCGGGTAGGCGGCGGCGCGGCGGAGGCGGTGACGATCTCGGAGACCTTCGGCGCGGCCACACCTCGACACGACACACGCATATCGGCAGGGCCGGATGCACTGCCGGGGACAGATGTACTGCACAAAATCGTGTTGGGGCCTACCTCAGAAAATAAATTACACATATTTTCTAAAAAACAAAAACATAAAAATTAATGTGTAAAAATATTGTGTACTGTACTACTCTACTCGGTAAACAATTATTTCACAGATACAACCATTTAATATTACATTTTTGAATATTTTATGATTTTTTTCCTGGGTGGGGGTGTGAGATAAAGGTTATTTTGCTTGTAAGTGAACGTGTCCCTCCCATAGGTATGCCGACATATCCGGTTCGTATGATCTCGAGGCGTAAGGTTTTGGACATTCGTTATCTTTGTTATAGTATATCCTCTAGCAGGGACGAAGGTCACCAAAACTCAGTAATCTGGTCTTCTTTGTCTGTGGAGCTGTGAGCTAATTGGTGATGGTCGAATGTACTTGGATAGAATGCCTGCTAATTTTATACTGATTTTCACGACACAACCGTAAAATATGACATTATTCTAGGATGCTCTTAAGATATTCGTACCAATAAGAAATCTTCTACAAATGAGTTGAGAAAATGAGAAAAACCTATTTATTTTAGGCTTTATATCAGTGGCTATGTATTTTCGTAATTTTAGGGAACAATTGAAATGCTGAGGTTGGAATGTTGAACTACGACTTTACAGTGATTCTGACTTAAATAAACAGATTTATCAGAATTTATAAAATGTCACTTACACCGTTCTGGTTTTCACCCACCCATTTATAATACTTTTTTTTTGCATAAACTAGCCCTGAGATAAAATTGTACTTTGAATGATAACAATGGCAACTCGGCAAAGGGCAGATGCTCATCAGCCCCCAAAACGGAAATTCCGAGAAAGCAATGATGACAGTTTAGTGGTGGCAGGTGGCATTATTCATAAACATCTTCATCAATTGGTAAAGAAAAGGAATGAAGCAGAGGAATGAAACCCCAAGCTTGATGAAATTTATGAATCAATCATGAGACAGACGTGCATCCTATATTTGTGAGCAGAGAAGAAATGTTTATTATCGCAAACGCCTTAATATTTTTTTGAGTTCAATGAGTGAATTTTATAGTCCGAACGATTACTTTTCATCATTTTAGTGAGTGAGTAATTTCCATCAGTTTAGTGAGTAATTTTATCATCCAAAGGATTACTTCACAAAGTATTTCGGAACTGTTTTCCAATATTGTTTACTTATTGAAGAACTTGACAAGCTTATTTTAAACCCAAACGAGACATTGTAGTTTAAATTTCACACTTGGTATGGAACGTTTGAGATATTTTATGTATCCTAGCCTATAAATGCAAAGTGCAATGACTTATTGTGTCACTAAAAGATGAATATGATTAAAAGTAAATGAGTACATTATTCCTATCATTCTAGACCAACGTCTACTTTGGTTGATTCTTCATAATTTAATGCATATTTTATTTTCTAGCTTGAATGCACTCTGTTCAAAATTATTATTATTCCAAGTACAAAATAGTTTAAAACAAGAAAATAGTTCACCTAATTGTGAATATAAAAGATGACTGAAATATGAAAGAAATATTTGATGTTAATTTTCAATCGGCACTTTCTTCGTGGGTTCTGTAATTATTCTTCCCTTTGATATTCTCACATGCATTAGTTCTTTGAAAAACTTTTATATGCTCTCAGTTCTTTAAATTTACGTTTAGAAAATTCTTATTAAGGAGCGTATATTTTGAAATCAAAAGCAATCCTTACAGAAAAAAAATCAAGGTAAATTATCTTTCACACTTTTAGGAGCACCATTAGAAATTACTTTCTCGCGGTAAAACCTGCGAAGAGTGGCTCAGTGTCCAATGAGAGTTCTCAAACGCCGTGTTCGATTGTCTCGTTTGGGAAAGGAACACGACAAAAATGCAGACGCAGAAAAACAACTTTTCTGATTGAAAATGTAATCTGGGCTTTTTTGGCTCGTTCGCCTGGAAACTGTCAACGAGCGACATGACCTCACGGCGCGGCGCGGCGCAGCCAGGGGCTTCCGGCCGCGAGGAAATGAAGCGCGTCCTGCCGAACTTTTCTTGCCCACTCCCACGCCGCTCCGGAAGAGAAAAAAGCAGGAAAGAATGAAAGAACGGAAAGATTTCACAGAACAAAGTCTGCCTCACGCTATCCAGCGTTCACAGAATGCTTCGTACTAAGGTTACAAAGTTGTCTACGAAGCTAAGTATTATTATTATTATTATTATTATTATTATTATTATTATTATTATTATTGTTATTATTATTATTTTAATCCACAACTAAAGGTGTTGAGTCGGTTGATTATAAGGTTTCCTTCGAGTTACAACCAGCGTTCTAAGGAACAGATCTAGGGACTATCGGTGCCTCTACAATACTTTGCGCAAAATGTGGGTTGTTCCCAATAAAGTAATGTTTTGCACTTCCCAGTATTTTAATTGACCTGGGAGTTAAGCCAAGTTCTCACACAAATGTTGTTGAACAAATCCTAGAGCTCCGACAACTATCGAGACGACCTGTGCTTTTATGTCTCACATTCGGCTAATCTCGATTTCCAATCTCTCGAATTTAAGACGTTTCACTGCCTCCTGGTTACGACGTTTTGATCGTACGGCACAGCAACATCTACAAGTAAACGCGATTTTTTCTTCAAATCCCGAATAACAATATCGAATCTGATTGCCGCTATGTTGCGTTCAGTTTGAATTTGTATGTCGTGTTGTACACAGTCCAACAGAAGTCACTGAGTGTTCGTACCACTTGGAGCATGTGTTGGGAACTTCGAGAGCGGTACAAAAATTGTAGCGTTGTGCCACATTAAAAATGCGTTGATCATTGACAAGATCATTTTACAGAACGCTAGAAGACATTTGACGAACTCACGTGTTGCCTGCGTCGACTACAAACAAGTATTTACTCTTTGTCACGCAGTTGGATACTGAAGCGTTTAGACGCTCTCCGCCTAAGTGAAACGTTCAAGTTCTTCTACGAATGTGTGTGCCTCGAACACCCGCGTTATGGATGACGGAATCCCCTCTCGAAAAAATCATGATACATCGAAGGCTATTCCAAGAGTGCTCCCCTCCCCGCTGGTTTTCCAAGCAGCGAAGGGAGACATCTAAGAAAAATCATTGATTATCCCATCTCGAAAGAAATGTTTGAAAGAGAATTAGGGTCATAGTTAAACACAGTACACATGTTTTTTAGAACTCACAATGGAGTTCGCTGAAAACGTGCTCCAAACAGTATCTGCCGAGGAGAATCACCAAAATCTCAAACATAAAACTCACAAGCAAGGCGGCATTACGATGCATGTCCAGGGAGGAATTCTACAAGTACCTAGACTTCTCTAGGTCGTCTAAATTGTTCATTAACAAATTAAGAATTTCAACTGTTTGATACGAATAACGTGATTGATACGACCTTTCCATAACCAAGCTTGACGATGCAAATCTCTTCCAGGGTACCTGGAAAGTACCAGTCACACTGTGGGAGTAATATAATGGATGCCAGCAGAGCGGGATAACGTGAATTGCCCAACCAGAAAACTAATGATAGCTCGAGCCTGCCTTATGACCGAAGTACTAGGGCACGATTGCAGTATTGAATTCGATTCGGCGGGGCGTGAGTATGAGTCCCGCGCCGGCATGGTTGTTTACGTGTGTATTGTGGCTTGTTGAGCTATCTCATCCACCATGCATCACCCTTTCCATTACATCCTTTCCTTCCTTGCCTTTTAGGGTGGAATACGCTAGGGGCATGTGCGCGTTACAACTGGTCGACGCCATTTCCTTGAACCTGTCCTCCCGCTCTTGACAATGCGGGGCTGGCGGCACCAGAAAACCATCCTCTACAGTCCGGTGGGACACAGCGAGGTGCTACCAAATTCAGCCGTACTCTCCCATCGGCTAATTTTCGGCTCATAGACTATGCTAGATTGAGTAAATTCATACAGAAATTTCGGGTCGGTGGTGTCAGAGTGTAACACCCATTGTAAGAGCCAGAGTGGCCGAGCATGAAGGTTAGCCACTTTCAGCTGGAGGGAGGAAGTAAATGCAACCATCTCTCCGGCGGTTTCCTGAAAGAAGAGTTGAAAAAATTGATATTAACACTACTAAATGGACCCTTAAAGATTAAGATTGTACAGAGAAATTAGATAAAGACTAACGAGATCGGCAAATGCAAACTATTGAAAAAATTAAGCAAATCACTAAGTGATTTGCTTAAGAGAAATGCCTGCAGCAAGAGATCACAATAAAATACTTTTGCTGAGAAGAAAAAGAACCGATAGTAGTTGATTGTTATTCTGTCGTTCAAAAATTCTCAACACCCAAAGACCCTGCATGTTACCTCCATACGAGATATGAACTGGTAACACTGCAATTTCAAAATTAACTAAACTACTAAAAACTACTTGCGAACATGGATGATGCGAGTAGTTAGAATTGAATACAGCTACATTCTGTACCTCTTGTGCTAATATGCACAAAAATGCAGATAAAAGATCACCTGTAAGCTGTTCTAAAGCGTTAATCTCTATTCCTAATATAATATTATTTTCAATCAGTTCTAAAAATGTTGTGACAAAACCATCCACAATTACAGTTGATTCTTTCCCGTATTTGCACCCTGAAGATTGTAAATGTGCAAAGTCAAATACGCCTGCGCTTTCATTCTGTAATATTACTCACAGTTCTGGTTTTCCCCGTATTCACTTGGCGTTGTTTAAATTTAATACGTTTCAAGTGAATACAGTACTTAGATGTTTGCAAATATATTTTTATATGTCCACGGTTTACAAACGTTAAACACGTATTACGAAACACTTTACTTCTTATGTTCAAAGCAGCATCTGAGACAAAGCAGCAACTGTCAGTAATTGACAGTTCTGCTAGGTATTTCACATGATTCATAAGAGTGTTCCCATCTTCATAGAAGAAAACTATGGTGCCGTGAACCAAAACTTATTGTGGTTGAATCAACGCCACCTGTGTAGATATTTTTGGGTGGCGATGATTTAATTCTCCATCTACCCACTAAGCTCGCGGCGCTAAAACAGGCCAAAAACAGGTCAAAACAGATCTAAACACGCCAAAACACGTTTTTGACAATTTCCAATAGCGTTTTCAATTCGTTGCACTGTAACACAACCTAGTGCAGGGTAAAAACATCATCGCTCCGCAACAGTGCTGCCACATACGCGTGAAGGCAGCCACGAGTGAAACGGATTCCGGAACTGAGTCAGTGCGTGTGCGCTCCGCAGTGAGACTATAGACAACTGTTCTTGGTCTGTAACACTAGTAGAACTTAAAAAAAAGGGGATTTTGAATTATGATCGTTGTTATATTATAATTTTAATAATTATTATTATTTTTAACAGGACAAGTATGAAGTCTTTTGGTAATCTAACTCCTTTATTCATAAATTATTAACGTGCGTATTATTCATTTAAAAACTAGCGAAAACTTCAAAAGCGTATCTGCCGAAATTTCATTTTTCGAGATTTAATAGTAATTGATATATTTCACTAGATTTTGAATCGAAAGGCTTCTACCGAATTGTTTGGTTATTGAAAACCATAAAAAATAGTATCATACGCATTTCCGCTGGTGTGTGTATAAACGTGCGAGAAACACTTCTAGGCACATATATTTATATGATTTTGTAAGGACATTAGTCACTATTTTTATTTTTACTTCATTAGCGTTTCGAAATTTTGACTACCTTCACTTTGGTTACTAAATATTACTGGATCTAATAACATGAAGTTGTTGAAAGTTGAATTTTAGGAAAAAACAAACATTTTCCGAAATTCGCGTAAGTTACATAAATTATTTCTCGAAGACACTTCTCGTAAAACATGATATACTATATCATTCGAAGTGTCCCTGCGTGACAGAATCCTCAATTGCCTTCACAATTTCATTACGAATCCAAATAAATATTCATATCTTCTGGACCTAACATCAACATGGACAGGAGCAATGGACTGAACTGACGAGCCCTCAATGCAGGTTACCCCCCCCCCAGTGCCCCCTGGTTCCTTCTCATTGTGCGAATGGAACATGCGCTTTTTGCACAGATGCGCCATAGTGGTCAAATGGAACACGAAAGCTGCCCTGAGTGCATACTGGCTACACATCAGTGTGGCAAATGGAAAACGCTGTACTAAAAGTCTTCTAGCCTGATCCGAAACAAATTAGTTCTCCACCAGGAGACCGAGACGCATCGAATGACACTTCATATGTCGCGATTGGTGCTGGGGAAGTGGTCTAACCGTGAGCGACAAATCCACAAAAATGTACACACGAATATATGCACACACGTATACTCTCAGTTACTCAAATACTGTATAGGCATTAAATTCTCACAAAGTGTGAAAGTTGTTTTAAAGTTCACGGACAAGCGCATTATGTTACTTTTATTTACTATTATTCTGGCCGTGTTTCTGGGACCCAATTTGTTAAATGTGATCAGCAGCTACTTGGTATATCAACGAATTAAATACGAATTTTTTTAGCACCGAAACGGCGAGATCTAATATAGATGATATTATTCCGATACTTTGCCTTTATGTATTCTTGGCTATCCGGAATGAGCCGCGTCTCGGTCAATGGCACTGACGTTTCGGCCATCTTGCTGTGGCCTTCTTCAGAGCTATACTGCTGAGCAGATTGTTGTGGCCTTCTTCAGAGCTACAGCAGTACCATTAACCGAGACGCGGCTCATCCCGGATAGCCAAGAATACATTGACTCCGGCCGCGGAAGCCTACGAACCCACTTTGCCTCTATGTACAATGTAGAAAGGAAAAGTAAAAAATCACTAGTGGGAATTCGTGACATACCGAAAGTTTTCTTCCTTGTAGTGTTATTATTCAACTTCTCACAATTAAAGAAGTATTTGAGATTATTTCAAGAGGTAAAATTGTGAGTTAAGGGCATTGAGAAATAAGTCTCATGCTTTAATTTGGAGGTGACAAGACCAGTTGGAAAAATATTTGACATTTTGCAATTTTCAAAATTTCAGAGGTTTTAATGAAAAGCTTAACTAAACTGCATTGTAACTGCATTTGAAAAAAAACAAGAAAACTACAACAACACATACTTTCTAGCATTATTTGAAACTTTTTCAATTATTGGAAATTCAAAGAAAATGGAATCTGTTTGATTTTTAAGCATACTTCCCTCAATTTGAGAAAAAAATAAACAAAAATCTGAAGCACTTCACGAATTGTTTTGTAATTGTCTTTACTTCAAGCACACGTTATGGGAAAAAATACTCAGAATTCCAACAAAATTGTACATAACCTTTTATAAAGGCCTATTCTTTTAACAGTTTTCATGAAGTAAAAAATATTGTAGTTTTGCATGTTATTTTTTTGCAATTTTCGAAAATTAAGTGAGTTGACCGAAAATGGGACCTGCGCTATTTCCATGAGCTTTCTTCAGACTATTGAAAAAGCAACAAATTTGAATCCTTTCTTAGAAAATAATTGTTTGAAATCTTTCTACACTTCGTACAAAATTAGTTCGACAACTCAATCGGAGAACATCCATTTTGGAGAAAATTGTCTGAACAGTTTAAGACCTAGTATTGAACAAGAATGGGCAGTCAAATAAACGAAAAGATAGGCAAAATGTTTTCTGCAAATCAATTTTTCGGTCCCACAAAATGTGAATTCTAACTATATAACGTGTTAGTAGTTATTTACTACTTGTAGACACAAAAATTATCCATATTCGGTATCTAGGAATCATGAAATTCGTTCTGTCAAAGAATCGACGTCCAAACATCGTTTTTCATTGCAGTATTACTACGTAAGTAGTATGAAAGAACGTATAAAGTACACGATAAAGTATAAAATGAAACATTTCTTACAACTTTTTTAATGTCTCAGTTAGATCTTGTAAATTACCCCCAAATAATAAAATATGAAATGATCATGTAAAAGGACCACTAGATCTCCGTTGCAGTTTCAACTCAAAAGCTTCTAATTTGACAGAATTATGCGTGATCCACTTTCATCAATACAGCCATTCCAATTTTCAATTCGAAATACCTGTCTCTTCTCCATCTGAACCAATCTTAACCATCTGTGGCACACGTCTAATCTACCTTTATTCTCACGTGAGTGAGAAGTTCCGGCTTAAAAGAAGAATAAACGTGAGTTTTCCTACCGAAAATATAAGGCAATATTGCTGCAATGATTCTAAAACTTTGTCTTTCTGTACTGTACTACAGGGAATAAAAGTAAAAATTGGAGATATATTTTCTTGAAAAGATCGACAAGTAATGTTTAGAATATAATTTATTTCTCACTGCATTTAGACGTCAGCTGGTCGCAGTTTTACTATCAGTTAAAGAAAGTGATCATCAAAGTAAAATCTTCCCGAGCACAACATTAAAATTGGAAGTAGTCATACGTAATAATAAATACAGTTGAAAGCTCCATCGTTAATAGAAAAATTATGTCGAAAATTGGAGTTGGTCAAGTTTAGTACACGTCTCTACAATGAACTGTACACATTGCATTACGATGCCCAGCCTTCACAACAATTCAAACTACATCACTCATGTAACACCTTTCAATCACAGCACTTTTTCAAACTACGAACACTTTGAGGAAACAGAGGAAATATTTTCCGCGCAAAGTTGAGTGAATGTAAGGTAATATTGAAGATTAATTTTGAGTTAAAGCGTTTGAGTTTTTCAAGTGTTAGTTGAAGTGTTACAATATTCCGTAACAGTAACAAATACAACGAGAAAAAATCCGCGGTTGTAACTCCACTTTTGTACCATAATACTTCACATTTCGCAACTTTTAAAACCGCGACATAAAAATGCTAAACATTTATTTTGTATTTCGTAAGTGTTCGGAGAAAGAGACATTGGTAAAATTAGTTATATTTGTGCAGCACGGATAACAAACTGTTTTCTCAGTCCCATACTAATAATTATTATTCTTCAATGTGCACGCGCCCAAATTGAACTTTTTCCCTAAGAAGACAGTTTTAACTGTTTCCGTACAACAGTTTTTAACGTGAAATAAATTGGAAACGACTAACACTGCAAGAAATTCATAATCGAATTAGATAAAACGTTTATGTTGTTGATAAAAGATATTGCAATATATAAAAATATATTTTTCAGTGAAATATATTTCCCAGACGTAGGGCAACTTGCAGAAGATACAAGTTTCACTCCAGTTCCCGCTGCCTCTGCCATCTAGCGGCCACTGACTGTACCTCTGTCCACCGAATCGACACGTTCAGCGAACTCTGTGAGAGCCTTCGTTACTACTTACTATATTCAATAAGTTTCTGAGGAACTTAAAATGGTTGAATGAAAATCAAATGTTAGGCATTTCTAAAACTTTTGCGTTTGAAAATAGCCAAGATTAGTGGAAACATTTTTGACAGATCTTCTAATAAATAATTAATTAACTAATAAGTAAAAAATGAATACAAAATATTTCGGTTGTTTCCTGTTGAAAAGGTAATAAATTATATTACAGTATGTTTTTGCTTCATAAAAATTCTTTCTATGCAGATTTAATCAACATGTCATCTACATAGTGTATACTTTTTTGGGAATAATGTATTTCGTAATGATTTGTAATTAAAATGGAAATTGTTTTCTCAGATTCACTCACTTCAACATTGCGGTGACAGTAAACAGTACTAGTTAAAGTAATTAATTGTTGACATTTTTACATTTTAAATAATTCCCTTTTCTGATGGTAAAATAATACGTATATTCATACGGTGTTCTCTGAAATTATTTCATGAATTCCGACAGTAAAGATATTTTATATTTTTATATAATTGATTACAAATTTGCATGATCACCCACAACAAAGTAGACTTGGGTGAACGGAATCAAAAGTACAAAACAGGAGTTTTAGAAGAAAGTAATAAATAAGCAAAACGGACTAAAGATGAAAGAGAAGTGTTGAAGAAATATTTAAAAGTATGAACTAATGAGATTTTTTACGTGGACTTTACCAGATCAATTCGACAAAACATGGCTAAAATAAACTTTTAGCAACTTTCATCTGCATGATTCTGTTGTACCTTCAATAAGGCATTAGTATGTCACATTTGGTCCACAAAATGAATTACCAACAAACGATCTAGAACTACACAATTGTTTGTATGTTTGCAAAAATTATTCATTGCATGCGTCACCAAAATTGAGTAAATGCTGTCATAAATATACGCTTCTGATGATTTTCCAGCAATCCTTTACGTTGCACGTGTGTCTATGAATTTTTCTTTAATTATTCGGAACGTTTTAAAACATTATCCTCTGCAATCACTGTATAATTGTTGACCATAATAATGCCATATTCATCGTCTTTATTTGATCTAGCCTTTTAAAATGCTGACTGTTCTGAAAATTTAATTTATTTCAAAAGTTTTCCAGAGCTGTTATTTCCACATTTTCGAGCACTACGTTCATTCGGTGACTGCAATACTCATTTTCTATCCACATTTGTCATATATCTCTGCTACAACTCCATGGTGTTCTACTCCGTTCATTATTTCAAAATGCATTCTCAATATATGGCAAATACATCGTTGTATTTTCTCCTCTCTACCAATGAGCTTTACAAATCGTTTCTATACAGAAGCTTTTTATTCTTTTCCTTTTTTTAAACGCATACTGCCATTACTTTCAGAAGTGGTACCTGATACAATTACGTAGCACTTAATTGTTTGGTTAAAAATCGATTGCTTAGGGCAGGAATATACTTTCAGCAAACGCTGATATCTATAACTACAACACTCGATGTAGTAATCATATTCATCAGGTGACAGTATCAACAGCTAACTACAAAATATTCACACACAATGCATGTACACATTTTACAACACCTTTACAAAATGCATGTAGCACATTTTACACACAACCAAAGTTTAAGTCCCAAGTAAAATCTTTTCTGCTGCACAACTGTTTCTATACAATCAGAGAGTATACCGAGCATCCAAAAGGAAAGTTATAAAAATTTTAACAACGATATGTAGTGTATTATTTACCATTTGACTTGTATAATTCTAAAGAGCCTGTACCAGGTATTGTACTTCAGCTTCTGGGTCAATAACCCCCCATCTCGATCAGGTTTTCGTCCACTTTCCCTGATCCTTGAGCAAATGCTGAGATGGCCCCTTGTTTTGCTTCTGGACAAAAATGTAACTTCCATTTAACTTCTCTCACACTTTTAACTATTTTAAAAAAATAAATAAATAATGATTGAAACATCTTTGGAAGGAGAAATAACCTACAAGACAGCAATGCGTATGTAGAATTGATCACTATTGAAAGATGTTACCGTGATGTCACCTCTAGAGTATGCTACCCCCTTCCGAGATACAACAGTAAAATTAACTGCTTTCTGCTTCCACAAGTAGAGGCGATGTTCACCAACCACCGAGGACGACCTCTGCTTCCAGAAAATAAAAGTGCGCAGCAAATTCAACGCTTTTCCCCTTAGGGACAGTGTCCAGCACCACACGCGACGTTAAGGTATGCACGAGCCGCAACAAAAGGGAGCGGGGCTCCTGAAACCGGAAGAAAAATGTTGCAAGAGGGGTGTAAAAGACACGACGACACAAGAGATTCAAATCTGAATTTTAAAATAGACATTACACTTCCCATGATGTGGGGGAAAAGTAGTGGGAGCTCAGGGTTAGCCGTCTCCGCGTAGAATGAAGAATACGACAAATGGATACTAATGTGCGTATGTACACAAAGGCACACAGTCATAATTTCGCCTTAGCCATTCACATTGCCCCTCCTCAAAACACAACCCTTCCGGATGCATGCTACTTCATCACAGAAGCTATGTCGCAATGTTTTACGTAGAACTTGATTGCGAGAAAGCGATGCAAAACCGAGCTAAGTCAACTGGTGGTGCTACATCAACACATAGTTTCTAGTGTTATTTGCATCTGTTACGTAACATTATAATATTAGCTTCATCTACGCGAAAATTCCTCACATTTAAACTCGATTGCATAAGTTTTCGAGAACAGGTTACATCACTTGCGGATCGCCTCATTGACCGAGCAAATTCTCTACAAGTATTTCCAAATCTAATAATATTTACCTGGTGGGATTTGAATTTGAGCACGTAAATTCAATTCTCTTATCCATTATACTACTGAGGTGATTGGACCTATCAGTGATCCTGTGGTCAAACTTTCTTGACATTGATGAATCTTATGGTTGCGAGTCAGAATAAACATGTTTAAAACGCTTTTTTCGATACCAAATATGTTTGTTATAACAGAACTCGCTTTTATAGTTCTTCAGAAAAACGAATTCGACCTAAAGGACTCCAAAATTGACTCCAGTAATTTTGAAAATATACGAAAGCCGCGTCAACACTCGAGAACATCCAAAAAAATAAGAAAGTATGTTTCCCCTTCCACCCTCTCTCTTTCCAGGTGAGACTAGATTTTGAGACCCTTCTTATACTATAGACCAAACTACAGTACAAAAGTTTGGTCGGCTTGAACTGCACTTTTCCCAGTGTTCCATTTAAACCTTGTTGGTTGTTGGTGGTTATGTAGATTGGTCGATAGCTAGTGACCTGATTGCTAGTTGTATAAGATGCACTTCGATTGAACGGTTTTGTTTCTACAGAAATGTAGAGGCAAAGAGCTGACATTGCCATTATTAAACATAGGACAATAATATTAAGAAAAGACGACGATAATATTGGATACATCCAACATCCAGTAATACACTATTGTGAGAAAACGTTAACATACTGAATTCCAATCAACTAGATTATCTAAACAGGTTTATCGTTTTTAATACAGCAGCATAAACAGTTTCAATGGGCACCTAACACCCAATAGTTATGAACATAGTTTCAATGGTGAGACCGGGAGAGATGGCTCAAGGCATCAACTGATGTCACTGCAGTCCCTTTGACCGGGAGGTCCTAGGTTTTAGTCCCGACAGTTTTCGTTTCTGGCTTGTTAGTTAGGCCAAATTCAGTTGGTGCCTGGAAGAGAATTCTAGCGGCCGGCTGCTCTGATCGGTAGTTTTCCATGATTTCTTCGATCAACACCAGGCGAATGCCGGAGCAGTACCCTAACTAACGCGCCACGGACCGCGCACGATCTCACCTTCCTCGTCCTATCCTCATCCGTAGACTAACATGCACTACACCACCACACATGACGAGAGACCCGTCAGGAGCTAAGAGCTTGCCTCGGCTGGGGCGGTGCCCCGCTGATGGGAGATATGTGGTTGAGGAAAACTGCTAGCCGACGGTGGGTTGGCGCCGGATCTCGCTATACAGCGGAGGAAAGATCACCACCACCTTCCGAACAAAAAATGTATTACACATACGGATCTAATGACCCTGGTAGTTGACGTGCCCGGAAACACTAAACAATCAGTCAATCAATCAAATCAATGGTGTAGTAGACCCTGATATTGATGGAAATAACGAAATAGGTGGCTTCACAACGAAGAGCACCGTGCCAACTACAGTGTGATTGTCTGGGAGCTCGTGTGTTGAGCGTCATGTTGTTTACGTAGGGAGCCGATAGTTGGAAATATATGGAATTTGCAGGGAATTGTAAGCCCAGTTTATTTTATTATCGGTTAATTTCATGTCCTTTAAGTGTGCGTGCTACAATTGTTTTCGTATTAATTAAAATACTGATCGTACTAACGGGACTTTTGTAATGCGGACTAGACCTCAAAAACCCGAAACAAATGCATCTTCAACAAGGCTCAATATCCAAGTGGTTAACACGCCGGGAATTCAAGCCTAGAAAATGTGAAAAAACGCTTTTAAATCCTTAAAATTCCCTCCCATTACTCGAAGATCACCCATCGTTCACTATGCCCGTCGCTCTTGGAACTCTCCTAGAATTCGTAATCCAGAGGTTTTTAGAGAGAGAGAAATAGGCCACGTTTTATATTTTCTTATCTCTAAATAATTTCTAAAGAAAATACAAGAAATGAATATTATAATTAAGGTGACCTGCTCAATAAACCTGTACAAGGAGGATGTTGGATGTTTTAATTATTTTTGGAGGATTTAACAGAAAACGGGACGAAAAAATAATTCCTTGTCTGATACGACAATTATTTTTCACATAGATCTAAATTTCAAGTAATAATATTATTATTACTTTTATACTTATTACTATTATATTTACTTTATTAAATTTTAATTTTCAGTAATAATATTATTCCTCTTTAATAACTGTAATGCGTAAAGTACCATCGTTATTAGTATCATTGCATATATATATTGCGCATCCAATAATATTATAATACATCCAATCCAATAGTATTATAATACATCCAATAATTAATGTAATAATAACTAAAATACTCACTAACGTGCACTAATGTGTCACAGTCACGTTGTATTTAATTACACCGCTGGTCCTTACTACTTGTATACGTACGAAAGTAATAAACGTAGCATGGAGAAAGTTATGTAATGCGTTATGTAAAAACGAATTCGAGGTTTTGACGGAAATACACGTTTTAGGGTCCTCTCATACCAAACAGATTTTCAAAACACAAATTTATCTGACCGTCTCTACGTCTGTTCGTATCTGCGTCTGTTCGTCTCCCTATCCGTCCGTCCGTCCGTCCGTCTGTCTCTTCCTACGTCTGTCAGCCCCTCTTCAGTGACAACACTAGCCACTAAATTATTCGAAGGATTTTTGTCAAAATTAATATTCTTCCATATTTCTGGACTGGATCAAGACCCTCCGAGTTTCAAGCGAAATCTCCGAGTTTTAAGGGTTCTTTTAATGAAGAACCTGAGACATTTTCAGAATATTCTAAATAATGGCTGCAATTGTTTCTTTATATTTCTTGTAATATTGAAGTGAAATACACTTACAAAGATGGCATATGTTCGATTTTCACCGTTAACACTGAAATTAAAAAAAATGTGAAACTAAAATTTGTTCAGCATCTTTCTACAACTACTATATTGAACATGAAGATTTTTCTTAATAAATGTTATGTATATTTTTTTAAATATTAGTATTTTTCGAACAATTATGAATGGAATATGAACAATATTAAAAATAATCTCAAAAAAGATTTTCTCAAAAAATTGCAGCAATTATTTTCTTTAAACTTTCTCCACGGATAGTGCGATGTCCTCAGAATAACATGATCTCAATGCCATTTTCATGTATTCCTTTGTTGTTTAAAAGAATTCACATTTTTATACATCTCTCACGTCATTAATATTTAGTTTTCTTGGCGTTTTTAACACAGGTTTGCATTTGTGAATACAAATACTTCAAACGATTTCTCATGAAATCTCTCAAAAACTCAAATAATCTTTTTGTAAAAATGAACTGAAAATTGTGCATATTCAGAAATGCTCCAATGACCCCTGATTGCACGACACTTTGAATCGCTGTAGTTTTAATTTACTTCATTAAATATTCTAAAGTTGCTTAATCTTTAGGTTGCAAACTAATTCCCATGTTCCTTAAACTTAGTACATTGCTAGGAATTGTTTTGAAAATTGCTACTGGTAAACTGCTTTTGTCTCTCATACTAGTTCCAATGGCGAATGAAAATTGGCCCTTGCGTTCTCTTTGCTCTTCCGAAATACATTTCCTTCTCTGAAGTTACTTAACAAATTTCTCAGAAGCAATTTATAACACTAGTTGAACATTTGAAAAACAAAGTATCTATCAATAATTCATAAAGTCAAAATAAGATATTCATGTTCGCAATAACTGTGTAACTTGCTTAGTAAATGGACCGATCTTTACACTTTCATATTTTAACTACCAGCATGTGTAATATTAATTTCTGTAAAAATAAAGTTTTTATCTCATATTAATGTAAATTATTAAAATTTAAGATGTGTATAATTTTTAACAAATAAAAAATGTTTCTAAGCTACTCTAATAGAGCTCTAAAAAATACAAAATTTGTATGTACTACCTAAACCGTATCTTGGGAGTGTTTAAGGGATGTACAGGGATGATAAAAAGCTCCTTCTATTCCTTTCGACTCAACGGACCGTATCTTTTGATCCAGATAATAGAATATATTGGAAGAAATCCAGAAAAAATGTTTCAAGGCAAGTTATAGTGTGGAAACGCTTTTATCTATTGTATTGCCTTTCCGGAAAGCCATGAATCGTTACAAGCTTCATCATATTGACAATAACTAAGCCAAATTTTGTTTAAAACATATTTTCTTGATTATTTGAAATGCAACATTTACGCCGAGGACAGACTAGCTCGACAATTGTATTATGTCTAAAAATTATTTCAATTAAGATATTGCATTATACAAGTATTTTGTTAACACGAAAATGCAAAAGTCCCTTCGCTAAGACAATGTATTTTGACACGTTTTGTTGACAAAAAAATATATTTGCTAAATTTAATTGGTTTTACTATGGGTGTCTAGAACAGATTTTACATTAAGTGTGTATACAGAATGTGTTACACCCTAGGAGTTTAGTGGTAGGATGGAATGTTTGAGCTAATTTAAATGAACTTCCACTTCGTGGGTTTTGGGGGTTCCGTGGTTACAATTTATTCCCTTGATCGTTAATCGGAATCGGTCTTGCTCACCGCCCCAGATGTTCGCTCGGGGTAAATGTTCACACTTTCAAATAAAATGTTCTTCAACGCGACCAAAACTCCTTTAGCAGAAGATCGCGGACGCTTCCTTTCTCATGGCCCCGAAAAGAAGCAACTCGGAATACGGGCATAAGTAGTACGTGTGAAAATCGAACCACGCTGATTCTCTGAGGTCCGCCGCCGTCTCTCGGAATCAGTGGCGAACTGTAGAAGCCGCAAGCTGTAACTGCTGGCCAGTGTCACGGCCGCTGGCGCCACCACGGATCGCTACGTCGCTATAGAGATCATCGGCAATGCTACTCACTTCGCCGCGTCGGGGAAACAAACGGTTATCGGTGGTGAGGCATTAACGAAGATACCCGAAGCGAAAATGGTGCGACAGCATAAACGAGCGGGAAAATCTGCGATTGCCGTTTCATTCATAATGCCAGGGGTTCTGTGGAGGAGCGACGAAAAGGAAGCCGTGCTGAACGGGAAATGAGCTCACCAGGAAATTAACGAAAAACTGCTGAAGGTCGAAGTGTTTGACAACGGTAACACTCGTTATCTCATTGGTTTAAATGTCTTGTTTAGTAACTCCTTATATTAATGCTATGCGACTTTGCTTGATGAAAAATGTCATTATGTCATTTTTAATCATATTTTTGTCGTTTATTGATTACTTATGCAAGCTAAAATATATTTCCACTATACATTCGTTTTTCAGGTGTTCAAGAATACAAATAGTTTTATTTAATTAAGCGCGCATTTCATTTATTTCCTGCAAGCTACATCATCTGTTTTTGATGCTATTTAAATGTTAACAAAATAGTTTCCTAATGTATTTATTTCTCTTTTATACTTTGGTTTTAGTTTTTAAAAATCGTTTTTGTTTATCCCGACATATCTCCATTTCTGTAAGTTCTGTCACTGAGTGATTAGTATAAGAAGCAAATAAAACAAGTGGAGACCCAATACAACAATTGTATCATGTATTTCAGAAACCCGTCAAACGCCAAAATATAAAACACGCTTTAGCGACGGCTTATTGTTCCAGGGGGATAAACACATCGTTTAGTTCATATTTATATGAAAAATATTTGTTTATCAACTCCTTTAATAAAAAAATATTTTCAAATCTGCAAAATTGGGAGACTTATTCTCAGTTTTCTCGAAAAGAGGAATTTGGCGTTTGACTGGTTTCTGAAACAAACGATTCAATTGAAAAAAGTCAATTTCTCAATTTTATAGTAATCAGTATGTCAATAGATATTAACAATCGCGAATTTCCTTTTCAGAAAATAATTAAACTTGATGTGCAGAACACACTCACTCCAAGATGACGGTTGTAACCTTTTATTTTATATTTTTCATAGGGATTTAAGTTGTAACTATTGACATACGAAGAAAATTGTAGATTTTGCATAAGAGATTCTGGATAATAATACTTTTTGTTTAAAGAAATCTGCAGAGAATAAGAACAGTTTTCCTTCGCAAACGTTCTAGCTTTGTAATGAGATCAAATATTCGACAGCCATGAAAAAATTATATTTCATTTATTTGCATACTATTAATAGGAGAAAGTGGTGCAATTCCGAACTAAGTACAAGGTAGCGCAGGAATCAAGAACACGCAAGGTAACTTGTCATTCAGTATAAAAAATGATTTAACGCCTTGACGCTCTGTAAGATTTCATTTTCTGAAGCTGTTAGAAGAGCACATACTACATTTGAGTATTGATATTACGTTTGATTCCGTAAAGTTTACAAAAAATAAAATCAGTATTTAAAAATTCAAAATTAAATATTAATTCAAAATACTGTGAACTAAAATCATTGGGAATATATGGATTAGACACATTTTAGACATTTAGATTTCTTAATTAGAGATGGCACGGAAGTGCGACTGAAGTGCATAAAATGACAATGTTCCTCTGAATTGAGAAAGCTCAAGATCAGCAGTGACCTCGCGATGCAGTGAGGCATGACTCGCTCACATCAAGGGTTCGAAAGTAAGCTTAACATAACGAAGCGAATCCACTTGCAAAATGCTAGTCCAGTCCACAGCTGTCTGTGAATAGATGCATGACTCATTTTCACTTATGTTGACTGTAAATACAACTACTGTTCAAAATTAATAGCGATTATTTCTTATTAAGAAACAAAATCTACGAAATTTTAAATTAACCTTTTCTACGACCTAATTCCTACCAAGCCACGTGCCAGAGAGCAAATTATACCATATAATTAATATGCTTCAGTACACGGAAATGATTGTTTAAATTTTGAAATGTTTTCATTATGCTTCAGTCACAATATTCACTTCTGGAAAGAAATACGTTTTACCCAAACATTACCAAAATTGAATAAAGTGTAATTTAAATATATATAAAGTTCATAAAATATGAGAATGATAAACTATATGATCGATATAAAGAAGTTTTCAAATGTCAATAGGTCTTTAAATTGTCATAAAAATTAAGTAGTAGTAATACTAGTGCTTAATAACGTCGCTATATTAACTTTTATATTAGGAAACGGATACAAATCATCTATCAATATATTACATTTTGTTTCACTTTGAACATTGAAGTTGTGTTTACTTCAGCGTAGTTAAAATTCATGCTGCTTTCTGAGTTGAACCGCATATTTGGAAGTCAAACTTCTAATATCCAGACCGTGAGTCCCGGGTCTCTATATTCATTAACGTAAGCACACTAAGTCCCAAGTTAATATTTTCAACAAAGAAATCTCAATGATCTTCGTTTAAATGAATGGTAATTATAATTTTAAATTGTAATAGAGAATAGTTCATAGAACAGTTTAAACGGCAATCTGACTAAACGCGAACTGATTTCATAGTTGTCTCCGATTGTAGTGTCCTTTTTTATCGGTCCAATGGATGGAACAAATCGCCAGCTCTCCTCTCATGGATCATTGCGTTGTTCGGGGACGTGATCATAAGAGCGCGTTATATTTTCGACAACTAAAAAAAAAAGAAAAAAGAGTGGCGGTTGCCTTCGACATGCCCCCTCCCAGAGAGATTTATTTGAGCAAGCGAACTCTTACACCAACTCCACGACTGTTTACATACTTCTACGAATACATATTGCTTTATTAAATTTACATATTCCACATACAATTTCTATCCGGGTTCCGCAGGCAAGTTTTTCTAATTGGATATTTTGAAATACACTTCGGCGTGGCTATCATATTGTGACGTCGTGATGTCAGTGAAACAGACTCGGTGTTTTTATACAGATTTATTTACATTACAATACTATATTTACACTCCCCTGAAAACTACCGCAGCACCCCACAGCACTGCAACTCCGAGGCGAGACGCTCCAGTCTGACACAGCCTCAGCGTGCTAAATCTTAGCGCCGTCCCTTGCCTCTCGTTTGATTAATTGATTGATTGTTTTAGTGATTCAGGACATGTCAACTGCCAGGGTCATTATTCCAGTAAGTGTAGTGCGTGTTTTTGCTCGAGAGGGGGCTTTGATCATTCTCTCGCTGAATGGTGAGAGACCATTTGTTAGGGTACTGCTCCGCCATTCACCTAGTGTTGATTGGAGAAACAGCAGAAAACTACCAATCAGAGCAGCTGGCCTCTAGAATTCTCCTCCAATCTGAATTCGACGTAGCTGACAAGCTAGTGCCGAAAATCCTGCCACCGTCGTGACTCGAACCTAGAACCTCTCGGTTAGAGGGACTGCAGTGACATCAGTTGATGCCCTGAGATCTCCCGGTCAGGCCTCTCGTCCCGTGGCGACAAGCACCACCTCGCAAGCCACTCGGCAAATAACGATTTTAAGATACTAATGTTTATGGATATGTTCATGACTCTCTGATTCGATATGTACCGTTATTCGTGATAGTAGATAATGTCAAGTCTCGAAAGATAGCTTGGAATTAATGGATTCACCCGAAAGACGAGTTGAGGGATTGTTCTACGGAATTTTCATGAGAGGGGCGTATTGTGCATTACTTTTAGAACTTAATTGAATTGTTACAGTTTGGATGGAATTTGTAAGAACAATTATGCAAGAAGGTTAATTTCGAATGTTTGTATTTTGTTTTTTTCGGAACTTAGCTGGATCCACCATTTGTTAAATTGAACTGAAAGAAGATTAAGATGATTTCTTCTCGTAGGGTTTGCAAAAATTTGCTATCTCGATCATTAGCAAATAAGCTTGACTGATAGTAAATGTTATTGGTATTGCCAAATAAAAATATTTAACGAAAACGATGCTAGTAGAGCCCTTGCGAGACTCCTGTCGAGCAGCTGGTTGGATAAATCGTTGGTCTAGCGAATGGATAACCTGTTTCTCTTCCACTACAAAAAAGAAAAGAAAAGAAAAGAAAAAAGAGCTTGGAAGAAACCCATTTACACTCTCCCCTCCCCGTCTTTTCCGTGCATTTAAAACCTAAAATAGCGCCGACATTTCGCGAAAGGGTTCTTTTGAAATCCGTCGTGGCGTTGGCACCCCTGCGGCGCGCGCACAGCGCACCCTGCGGCGCCGCAAACAAAGGCGCTGCGTCGCCAGCTCGTCAACGGAGCAGCAGGCTGCGACGGCAGCGCTGCCAGAAAAACGCGACCCACCTCACCGTGCCGCACAATGGCCGGGAAAGGGTACTACGGGGGCAAACGCATGTTTAATGCTGAAAAATATTATATGTTGGTCCGATTTATTTTTACTTTATTAATTTAACAATAATTCTATGATCGGCTAACAATAAGTTCATGATGGTCTAAATAAATAATATAACAATTGAAACGCTCTCAATAATAACGGCATATCCCAACCGAAGTTCGTTTTGAGAAAGACGTCTTTTTTTATCTTCTCGTTCACGTTCATTTTCATTCCGTACAGCCTTTTGAGGGTGGAATTTTAAGGTTTTTGTCATATCCCAATTCATTTTAATATTTCAGCATATACTATATGTACGAGTATATGACAGGTTACCGTCATACTGACTGAAAATGCGAGGTCATGGGGATCTTCCGTTATTATCCTGACATTATTACTAGACGGTGTAGTTTCATCTTGATACTTCCATCCGTGCATGACTTAATTTATTTGTTCTCGAGTGTTCCAATTTTTAATATATAACATAGTTTTAAGAGATATCTATTTTATTTTCGTCAATGCAACCCCCACACACACACACATTTTCAGTCTAATTTCCCAAGAAAATGCTAATGCAAACGGTTTAATTTTTTTTTATTAAAGGATATATAAACGCGAAAAAATGACGTTAAAAACGCTGTTTCACTCATTCTTCGATCTTTGCTGTTTGTAATAGATTTGAGTAATATAATAGAAAAATGGGGAGAAATACATATTACAAACAGGCCCAATACAACGTCGCCCTCGCTCTTTAACATTTTGAAGTTCACTCAATGTTTTTTTGAAAATGTTTTAGGCTTCTCCCAAAACATAACGCAAATTTGTTGTATAAGAATTCAAGTCATGAAATGCTTAAGAGATCTGTTTTTTTTCTTGGATTCTAAATTTTTGGCAAGCAAAACTAAAATATCATTCGATGCGATTTCCTCCCGCGAAGTCACTCGCCGCCCAGTGTGATCAGCCGGGGGAAGCGCCTCTCGCCGTCACCGTCACCTCGGTTAATTAATGCTCGGGCCCCGCTTTCTTCCCCTGTTACGCCTTTTCGGCCCGAGAGAAGAAAAAAAAATCGGCTTTCTGATTCCCACCGAAAGCCGTGTGTAACGAGGTTTTGCTAAATATTTCTCAAACCCTGGGTAAAGGAGGCGAGAAAGGTGGTGAAATGGAACAGTTCAATGAACGATACTTCGGTGGATGAGTCACCGGCGACTACTAAAAATACCGTTGTGGATAGTCGTTTTCTCGTAAGTAGAAATGGCATTGGGTAAGCGTTTTGCGTAATGTACTGTGGTTAATTTCACTTGTTTCTTTTTGTGTCGAAGTAGATAATGGAAAGTTTAACATTATTTCATAATGGTAAAGATTGAGCATTAAAAACAATTGTATATAATTTATTTTCGATACAGTTTCGGGGGTATTGATTTACCATCGTTTGCCTGACATTACTTTCCAAAGCAAAAATACGTATTGTGATATTCCTAGTTATTTCAAAGCATATTTTACCTGTTATTTTATTCAATGACATGCATAAATTCTTGCTGAAAATTCAAGCATTTAGGTGACTCTTCATTTTCAAGCACGATAAACAGCTCTGACAATTTTATATTACATTACCTCTCCACTTCGACTCACGATCACATATTGAGAATACCATAATATATAATTTTTCGGAAATATATTAGTACTGGATTTTACAAATTATAGGTTGTCAACGAGAATTTAATAAATATGCTTTATTAAATACTTTCCCACTCGTCCGTTCAATTGAAGTATTATTCTCATCGCATGTCGAAAGTACATACATAGACATTTAACATTCGGTCTGATACGTAATGTAGAGGCTGATATTCGTAAATACAAGAAATGTGTATTATTACATTGTCTGGGGAATAATTCAATTAAATAAAACAGCTATGCAAGTGACGAAACTTTTATTTATTTATTTATTTGGATATTTCAATTTCATTTTTGTTCTATTAGTACTTTGCATTTTATTTTTATTTATTTACTTGTTGCACCTAACATTAGTTTGAATAAATCAATCTGACGAGGTATGTTGTACCCGAAGGTCGCAAGTTATTTTATTCTAACAAAAATTCTTTGTTTCTTTCTTCAATTCTCATAGATCATCTGCAAATACAAATACAGTTCTAATCAATACAACAAAAGAAATATTTCTACGTACTAGACTCACTGAAACAACAAAACAGCTACGGATTTACAAAGATCGTCGTTGAGAGAAACTGGCAAAGGAAAAAAAATATCCCGGTTGGAGCTCAGCTGCCGGTGCGTGGCCGCGGCCCAACATGTACAGGCGCGACGCGGCTGTAGGCTGCAGCCGGTAGTCGAGATACTCGGTGATGAATTGACTTCGCTGGCCGGCACGCACGCCGCGTGGCGACATGGACCGCGTCTGGGCTGGGCCGGGCAGGGCTAGGCTCCGCGCGCTCCCTTTCCGGGAGAAAGCAGTTGGCAAGACACCCTGCACCTCCCGCTCAGGCTTCCCTTGCGAGACCGCGCCCTCCACGCGAGTAATTTGGCAACCACGGAAGCTTTCTATGCAGGTCGCGTTTGAGATTTAGAAGTGATCTGACGAGGGACATTCGCGGGGTAAACACTTCGAATGGTTCGGAAAGTTTCTTACATGAGTTCAAAATATCTAAAACATGAGCTGGAAATTGTAGTTGCAGAATTATACGTGAGATATTAAAAATACTTATTTTCATATTAACTGAGAGAAGTGGTTGTTTTGTTAATGTTCGAGATTGCTGTTTTTTTTCTGGTGCAGAGTCCGTAAGAAGAGGCAAAGAATGTATCGGGACTACTGCACAAATGACCACTTCCCTCACAAACTTTGAACGCCTATATTTCTATAACTTTATAAAACGTAAATTTAATGTTCGAGGATTGGGGGAATAAGTTATGGTACTTTTTTTGAGAAAAGGAACGCGACTGGAAAGTGTGTAATATGCACATGAAAGAACAAGGTATGACCTCAGTGCATGGACATTTCACGGCACACCAAATTCATATTCTGTTTCTCATATTTATTAAGGTATTTGCAATGACATTATTGATTTCATGTTTCAAAGCACTGAAGCATATACAAGTGCACAACATTCCAAAACCATTACACACCTGTTCTAAAGGCCGGATTAGGCATCGGTCTGCACAGTCAAAGCTCGAAAGGTGAGTTCATCACTGATTGCTACGCATTCTCGCAAGAATCTCTCGTGCACATCTCGCGACCGCCCACTTCCGCTATGGAACGGCATTATTCCCAAAAACTTCCAACAATTCCCTGTGACATTCTCGGGTATTTCTTCCTTGGAGAACGTCTATCCGGTTCAATTCATATGGCACGGTGACAGTCAGACAACTGATTTCACATTGTTCTCGGCGCTAATAGGCACTCATAGAGCCAACAGTTGTGAAAACACATTAGTAGAGCATTTCTTTTACGCGAAAAAAAATTGTATGATCTGATGATATTTCTTTTAGAAAAAAGTTGCCATGATTTCTGCCCCAACCCTCATAGATTTTTATATTCCTTGAGTGATTATTTTGTTTCCGAGCCCGTCAACTGCTATTGTCGTATATCCCGTAAATGCATGCTATATCCCAGAATCTGGCAGAGTTCCTCCCCACCTAAACGTGAGATTCAGTGTCAACCTACACGTCGGTAAGTGAAGTTTTCCCCCATTCAAGAATTTCCTCCAGGGGGAGTGGGCACCGTCCCAGCTGGGACATGCTCTAAGATCCTAACTGGTCTCTTGACATGTATGGTAGAATGCTTGTTTGTGTGTGTGTGTGTGTGTGTGTGTGTGTGTGTGTGTGTGTGTGTGTGTGTGTGTGTGTGTGTGTGTGTGTGGGCTTCACCAGCAGGTTGAGGACGATTCAGTAGAAAAGGTACAGATTATCGGAGAGTCCCTTTCGATATAGCCAACATATCAAAAGTAAGATGAAGGGTATGTCTCTCAATCTCTCCTGGCTGTGACGCACATGACTTTGTGTGTGTGTAAAGCAAGACGAAGGTCTAGGATGAAAAAGCGAGGATGATTGCGAGGCAGCCCATGGCCGGTTTGCCGGTACTGCTGCGGTAATCGCCTGATATTGATTGAAGAAACCATGAAAAACTACCGATCAGAGCAGCAGGCCGCCAGAATTCTCCACCAGACAGCAGCTGAATTTCATCTCACTATCAAACTAGAATCGCCACTACCAGGATTAAATTCCACCCGGTTAGAGACATTGCAACGTTTGATCGTCTGTCCGTCCGTCTATGAACAACACTAGCGCCTAAACTATTCGTAGCAGTGTTTCCAAACTGAACATTACCCGACTCGGCGGCCTAAGAATTTGAAATTAATTCTTGTTATTGTGGATGTACTTCACATGACGCTCTGAAACATTTTCAATATTTTGAAATGACTCCAATTCATTTCCTCCCCGGAAACTCTAATCAATCAATCAGTCAAGCATTGAAATGACATTTGCTCTGAACATTTGTATATTTTTCTTTACAAAAATATATATTTCACTTTTTACATGAGTCGTTATGAAAAGAGCTTTTAGTGTTTCTAAAATATATCTTCAACCACATCAGATGTTGAATGACAGAAATTAATATATTTCTACATGTGATTGAGAATAAAATGTTACAATTATCTAGGAAACGTAGTGTTGTCAAAAATGATCGCTTTTGCCAAATAATGGGACGTTGTATTTAAAGGAGTTACACGCGTGATATTGTCGCACTGAATGTTAAGCAACCGCTAATGTATAGGTGTTTGAGAGACACTTGAAATCTTTCTGACTTCGTCCGAACATATCCTGCAGAACACTTGTGCGTAATGAGTTGCCTAGCAATCAGGGGCAATAACTCGTGTGTACCTGTTATACACTGCCTGACAAAAAGTGTTGCACTCAGAAGGAGTGGTCCAATATTATCGCATTTCGGTATATGTCCATAGCATTGATGTGTGAGTAAAATATTAGATTCACACATATTCACATCATTTCCCACATTTTCACTGGAAATAAGTGATCATTTGCGACCTTTTGCATGACCTAGAAGTTTAAAGCATTTATTCTCAGTCCCTTTATAAGCGTTACAGACTTATTTTTTCGATTGATTAATTGTATGACATACTCGTATGTTTTAAAATGTTTCTCAAATTTTCAAATTTACTTGAAATTAAATACTTATGCAAACAGTTCATTCACTATTTTTCAGAACCCATTGCAGTAACACGTCACGCAACGAATGAAGTTTCCCTACCCAAAAGTCAATTAACGTTGACATGTTAAAATTAATTCAGTTTTATAAACGCTTCAGTTGTTTTTTGTAAATTTTATTACTGTCTTTTCATTACCCCAAATACATAATCCAAATAGAATCCCACTTTAAAAATATTTAATTGTGTCTAATTATATTGTAAAGTGTAAAATGAAATCTGCAGCGTAACATTGAAAGAGAAGAACAAATTTAACAAAAGATTCAATTTACCTTTCTAATTTTCAAAACTAAGGAGTTTTGGTGCAATTTTCATTAAACGAATCATAATAAATGGAACATATTCATATGTATTATATTTTTCAAGTACTATCATTTTCTAAAAAATGACCAAAATCTACACATCCACGGCTTCGTTAGATTGAGAAGGGAAGAGGATCAGAGAATATCATGCTGCCTGAACATCTGATGTGAACACTGTATCCCTAACTCTACTGAGGGATTGCACATAAGCTAAATCCAGCTGTCGATTTACGTATTGTCATCGTAAAGGTGACGGAGAGATATTTTCTGCTTCAAAACCCATTACCATCTTTGCAGCCATCGCTACGTTTGTCGTTGAACCCACTTTTTTTAAAGACTACAAGCATCTCACGTCAACATCACTGTCTTCAACAATACCAATACCAGCATTTTTGTATCCCCGCAACCTATGCAGTCCTTCCCAACTTTGAAATTCCCGTTCCTCCTGGCCTCCCCTGTTCCTCCTGGAACCTCAACTACCCTCACCAACCCCGCTTCAGTCGCGCCCCGCCAAATGCGTCACCCAGGCCCTCCACGCGTTCCAGCGGTGGCGGAAAAAAATTTGCATATAGAGTGGGTACATTAGTATACAGCGAGGTGGGCCGCGGCTTGATATTATGTCGGGGCGAGTGGCGGAGGGCTGCTCATTACCGCAGCCTCGTCTCCACCACCGCCACTGGAATCGCCGCCGCCGGCGCCGCGCCACTCCCTTCCCGTTGCCTCTGCCCGTGACACCTCCATCTCTCTTGTGCACCGCTCCTCTGCAGACAGGGGATCAGCAGCCGCTGAGGAGCCGAACTCCCCTTAGGGTAAACTATTTCTTTGCAGAAACATGAACAGAAGATCTGGTTCCTCATCATTGCCTTCTGTTTATTCCGCATAGAGACATCATTTGTTGTTTCTGAATTAGACATGTATATATGTTTTGGGCATTTTAGAATCAGATTAAGATTTTAGAATTCACCTATCAATGTTAATAGGCGTGTGACATTGTTTACAAAACTATTATTATCCCTGCCTAGGGGAGATATGTGACGAGGGTGACGCGCTCTCATCTCCAAACCTAGCTTACTTGGCCTGCCTAAGCTGTTTCTTTCGTCATACAGCTACAGAAACTGAGGCAATTTGTATCAGAAAGTTACAGCTTCAGTTTTACCCAGGCTGGGAATCCAACAGAAAGCTAGCACGCTGTTCACGAGCGAATCTAGGGGGAAATAGGTTTTTATCCATAAAAAGGTCAGTCACCTGTTTTGCTGAAAATTGCGGTCATGAGAATATAATATGCATCACTCTTTTCGATTCTACGAGTACAAACTAAGTAACTTTCTTAAGTGTACGATTATCTTTTAATCTTTATTGTTAACAATGTATAATCTGAATCAACAATAATATCACACGATATCCCAATCAGTTCCTTTCGCTTCTCAATCGATCTCGTGACGTTTCTCACCATTTTTCGATGAATATTTTTCCTTCTCCTTAAACGTTTCTATTCTCTCTCAAATTCACTTTTTAAAACTATATTTGACATTTTTCTTCTTAAAACGCCAATTCTTAGAATTGTATGGTGACTTCTTTCTTACTAAACACATAGTTTCTTCCCTATATTCACTTTTTCTTACATAGAGGCTCCTTTGACGTTAAACATTTGGCCTAATTGGTGAAATATATTGGTTGTACTATGTCAAAGAGCTAAGAACCGGCAAGTTCTCAGTATTTGTTCTTGTTAAAATTCTAATGTTATTTCGGTAACCACTTCTTGTAACCTTATTATCAAACAATTCGTAGTATGTCTCTAATTTCATCGTGTTTTAAATTTCATACTTTCACTAGCATATCTACAAGTGTAATTAATTTTACCGTCTCCACTTGCATATCTGTTTCATTTGAATGCCTGATCTCACTATACTCAACTGTTTTAAACCATAAACTTGTCATATAACTTATCATCAGCTGAACATTAATCTTGTACCGCTTGAATTTATTTACGATCCGCTGACAATGTCCTTCACCGTGTCTCTTTTGAACATTTTAAAAATTTGATAACTACTGATTTGATGATGAACCGTGAATCAGAGGTGTGGCTCTGAAGCGCTGTTCACTAAATAAACATCCTTTCATCACATCCTTGCATCACTGAAGAGATATAATAAAGGATGTTGTTAGACAATACCGCCAATTGCGATTACTTTGACTTGTATCATGCCAACTGCAATGCAACTCTTAAAGTATCTAACAGAAAAATTGATCATGTAACTAACTCTCAGTGCTCCTATGTGCCTGTCGGAGGGTTAAGGGGTCTTCACTTAAGGTCGGAGGGTTAAGGGGACTTTCGCAACAAGCTGTCTTTCCCATCTGTTGCTGTTGCAAACTCGCAAACCCTCGATGCCTCAGCTTCACTACTGCTTAACTAAGCTCGTATATCGCACTGCTCGACTCAATCTTCAATCTCTGTGTGTTTGGCCTTTTAGCAGTAGTATGTCTATGCATCTGTATGAAGTTTCTCTAACCCATAAATATTTTTCCGTCAACACATTGAAATCTTTCGTAATCATACATCAATTATCTTACTCCTGTTTATCCCTAACTACGATGGCATACATTCTAATATGTTCTATCTCAATGTATCGACGATATCCAACTCACAGATATTCTTTCTTCCTATTCTTGCTCATCTCGTTGTCACAGTGACTGGTCGCTTACTCAAGTCAGTCACTCGTTAGAGTTTACTCCCGTGGCAAAAGTATCTGTATCCTACACATGGTAATTGATTAATCTGCGTTTGTCCGTCACTCAAGATTAGACGCCTTACCGTACATTTGGAAACAAGTATGATAGTGCAGCTTGTTTCTGAGAAACTGGCCATTTTTTTCGTATCCTTCCACAACATTATTGTTATTCATGTTATATGTATAAAAATTAAATGGCAGAGAGCGACAGATACCATCATGGAAAATATGAAGCATGGGAAGAAATTATTATATAGATTACTTCTGAGCCACCGTTTGGAACAAGCAATTCTACGTGACTCTAACCGCTGGTGGAGAACTGTCCATTTTTCGTATCCTTATAATTTTG
Organism: Gryllus bimaculatus; assembly: GCA_017312745.1. Taxonomy (NCBI): domain Eukaryota; kingdom Metazoa; phylum Arthropoda; class Insecta; order Orthoptera; family Gryllidae; genus Gryllus; species Gryllus bimaculatus. The sequence continues at coordinate 8,355,922 of BOPP01000030.1, forward strand.
TTAACTCAATTAAAAAAATGAAAATACTCCCAAACCTATCTAAAGCGTTGATGACGCGCTAGTAACTCAGTTACCAGTATTCATTTTATTTATAAAAAAATATCTTTTTATATATTTATTTTAGGTATTAGTGTCTAGTAAAGTTTCGGTGCGTTGTAACGATATTCGTTTGTTCTTATTACAGTGGTAAATTTTTCCACTTCGCACCAGAGAGTAAAACGATGACAAATAGAGAATCATCGTAGTTCAGAGAGAGAGAGAGAGAGAGACAGACAGACAGACAGACAGACAGACAGACAGAATACAACTCACGATTCAGAGGAACTTATAATCGAACTATCCAACAAGGGATCCCAAGATGCCCATTGGGGTCGTGGAAGAGAAGTTCCATAATTACGATGCTTCCATCCTAAGTGTGCACGTTATGCGGCATCACGCTCCGTAAGGCTATCACTCGGCGTGGTTCTGGCTTTCATTGATGGAGAGCTCATGGACGTAAGAGTATCTGCGAAAAATTATACCATCATATTGATGTACGTTTAGTAGACTTACACAAACGCTTCATGCAATAAAAAACCCGCCACTATTTCTAAAGTTTAATAGAGAAAATGATCACGTCAGTAGTGAAAATAGTCTTAAAGAGTAAATCATCGCTCGAAAGACATACTTCCGGATCCAAATGCTAGCACGAACATAAATGAAATTCCGTTATGAGGATACGTATAAAAATAATACTTTGAATTCTGTCTTTTAATTATTAGCATTTGAAAGATCATCAGCTATCATTTCTACCAGCAAATATGTTCACTTTTTCATATTCTGTCTGAAGATTGTAGGTCTGAATAACTCGTGAGCGTGTTCTAGGGTGCAAATAGATGAAATGAAAGTAACAAAAGTCGTTCAGCGAATTCACACTATGAAAATTGTACGAATAATTTAATAATAATATTTTTGCACCTTCGCGTTAAATTACTTTTGACCGATAATTTTGTATCTATAAATTCATTGTCACAGTCAAATGTCAGCACATACCGTCAGCGCACTCCCGAGTATTGATATGGAACCAATTGAAAAAAAACAACACAAAGAACCCACGCCTCAAATCGACATCTGAAAGAAGTAAAATTAATTCCGACCTTTATTCCATCAGAGTGGTAGTGATATCTAATCCTTTTACCTCTGCGTTAAACACACTGAAGCGAAAGTAATCCTCAACTCTCTACACACTCTGTGTTGTTAACACACCAGAACATTAAGTCTGAGCGTGGTAATTACGTTTAGTATCCGCCATGAATAGCTGGGAACTGGTGAAATCTAACGCATCAAGCTCAAAAAACATCGGACTGAAAACCATTACCCGGGAAACAGGGTTTATTTGTCCTATTCATATCATCCACGTAGTGTGGATGGAAAAAATATTTTTTGTACTTTGACAACCAGTTTCGAACACTACCACCGCCCAAGCGACAGCACCACACAAACCCCAGAGTCCTGACCGAACCATTGCAACAATCTCACGAGAAAAAAACAAGTGCAAAATCGAAGCCGGAGAAAGTAAAATTCGGATCCGGGCGTTGCGCGGCGCGCGCTGTGCCCTACACGGGAGTCGGTGCGACCCGGTGGCGGCAGCGGCGGCGGCGGCGGCGGCGGCAGCGCGCCCGCGGCTGTGCCACCGACGCCGGTGCAGCCCCGAGAGAGATGTTAGCGCTACAGAGTTAAACATGAGGTCCCCCGGTTGTAAACTTGTTGATTTTAATCACTATTACTCGTCGCAGCACCGCCCCCCTTCAGCCCGCCGTCCCCCGCCCTCGGGCCCCGGGCGAGGCAATAACGTTTAGTCACGGCGAGGAGAGGAGTGGCGAGGAGAGGAGAGGAGAGGGCTGAGAAGGAACGGGCGGGGAGGGGTGGCCAGGGGCAGGCAGACGATGCGTTTGAAATGACCGAATGCAAATTGGAGGCCGCTCCGCCGAGGGACGCGCGCACGCCACGTTTCGAAACAGCACCACGCGCCGCCATTAAGAGCGTTACTTACTCCCTCGGCTGACGGCGCCCCCGCGCTCGACGACCAGGAAACTGTGGCTAGTGATGGCGGCGCGGGAAGGCGGCTGGAAGACATCGGGAGAATTTGACGCTTTTTGGAGGTGATTTAAGATATTAATTGAAAATAAGTTGTTTTTTTTGTTTTCGTTGCGAATTGCTCGTTAGTCGCGTAATCATTTTGGTTAACATTCATACACATTCAGGTTTTTCTTTCCTTTCGTTTCGTCTCAGGTTGATTTTATTATTTCAACAGTACTTTACTAAAATAATTTCTTAGATCACTTCTTTTTGAACAAGTTATTTTATCACTTGAACTTGTTGCTTCGTAAAACCTCTCCCTGTTCTCACCATGTTGTAGCTGACTCACTTGTACTCTACTCTCAATCTTCGCTAAACGGCTATTAAAGTCGATCGCCTAAATACATATTATTCGTTGATAGTACATTCTGAGAATTTATATCTGCTGTGAAGTACTCTCAACGTCGTCAATACGCTCAATAAAGATTTTTTTTCAGCATTTCTGCACGCTGCATTTCTTCGGCACATTCAGTAATATTGCTCAAATCATGCGAAAATATATTTTTTTTAACTTTTCAATCAAGGGTTAAATAATGCAGATCTTAATATATGTTCCCATTATTTACTTTACCTTAATGCAAATCATCTCCTGTCATAAACACTAGAAACGTGAAAATGTTATTAAGTGTCAAATAATATCAATTCGTTCGGATAAATATGATGAAAAATTATTCGAGAAACCACGTGCCAACATGTGCACTGAGCTCACCAAACCCACCGTAAATGTGTTAAGAAAATGGAGGAAAGATAGTAGCAAAAGAAGAAATAAAGGCAATGTTTTGGAAAAGGTCGAAATTGTGGATGCAGCGTAACAGGTCGTATCTGCAACGGGTCACGGTGGTAGAGTGGTGTTGGAGCTGTTTGGGCAATAGAGTGAGCGGGGCGGAGGGTACGGCAAAGACACCCCCAGACACTGCTAGCTGCTGTAGGGACGT
>BOPP01000030.1:8359200-8405283 GCA_017312745.1 Gryllus bimaculatus
ACGGCGGGGCAATAGAGATAGCAGCCGCATTGCGCCCTGTCGTAACCTGCACACTGAGCGCCCGCTTCCTATACCACACACGCGCGCCCACCTTACCGGCTATTTATAACGGCGCCCGCTCGTCTATTAAGCGCTAAAATAGGGCTTGCGATTGGACGATAAAGAGAAACACCCCGGCGCGCCCACAAATCAGCGGACATTACGCAACGCACCAATCGCGTGCGACGTGTCTTAGCAGCCCTGGAACGGGCGCTGCCAAAAGATAGGATCCGACGCTGCCAGCGCCGCGCGACAGAGCCAAATTACGCCGGGTGCGGTATCCGCGGCACGCATCTGGGCGCCCCGCCTTGTACTCGCGCGGACGGGCCCCGCGCATTTCTGCCACTCGCCCAATGTGTCTCTTTCGCTAATCTCGCATGTTCCTGCCCTCTGTACTCTCCAAGAGAGACAAATGCTGCAATAGGAGGAAGTCAAAAAATCAAACCACAAATTAGGGTGATTAATAGAGTTCGATCGCCCCTAAAGTTTCATTGCCGTTCACACAACCAAGTGGGGTGACAGCTAGTAAGTCCACATTAGAACTTTGAAGTAACTGACTAGTTTCGGGGCCAATAGTAAATTAACATGTCTGCGAAAATGTATTTGAATTAGTCATAATAATGGATAATGACTAAATAGCTGTATATTCGTTTTCTCAGTTAAACAATTCTTTACTTCCAAATTTTTAGATCAAGATTTGAGTAATTTACATTTTTTGTTTCGTTAAAGACATATTTATTGGATATTAAAATAAAATTCAAATGAAAAATATTATTAATACATAAATCATTACTTGAATAAATTAATTTGTTGAAAAAAATTACATTAAAAATTCTGTATTTTAAAAAGTGCACAAAAGATTCTATGTGTCAATTTCATGTTATTATAAGGAAGGGATATGGAAATGAGAAACCTTTTTAGTTGTCAGGTATTCTCGGAAATCTGAAGATTTAGCAATAAAAATTATCAATTTTTATACTGATACATAATATTGTATGTTATTAATGAATTGAATTCATTATATAATGCGTATCATTATTTTGAATAAAGTAACACGAATAAGATAACAATCACTGGCTATGGAAATAAATCGCCGAGAAATGTAATAAACAGCCTTAGAAATGCAAAACGGTATCGTATCGTTTCAAAACATACTGTGTTTCAGAGAACACATATTTATTTAATAACTACATTTTTACCTATTCGTTTTTCTCTTCCTGAATATTGAAGGATAAAAAACGTTATTTCCGGTACTTACTTAGTAAAGAGAAAGTATTGTAATGCTGCAGTGAAAGTGGCATATTTCTGTCAGAAATATACTATTGTGGTACTCTAAAACCAAAATAGTATATTATGCAACTAGTTTGTAACGTTTATTGCTTGAGTACATGTTTTGAGTTCATGTTGTACATGTTAGTGACGATAGGAGCGAGTTATCGTATTTTATATGAAGGCAATAAGGCAACATTATAAACGAGATGAATACATTTTTTGTTATAACAGCATTACAAAATCAAAGTTAATTTTTGGAAATAATTTTATTGTGACGTCACTCATTGTATTTCTGCAAAAACTCGAGTTGCGAACCAAACAGTTGTTCGGTTTACTGCTTCCCCCCCATGATTATCACGCTGCGATTGGCTGAATATGTGATGTTGCAGTAACTATTCGTGGCATAACGGCAAATACGCCACATTATGACCCGTAAGATGTAATTTTATGAACGATTTCTTCTAATGTAAAAGTTAGTTTGTAAAGCTAGAACGCAAAAAGAATGTTTAACTCATACTCCTGAAGTCAATTACGTTATTCTAATACATTCTGTAGATCGAAAAAAACATTTTGTGAACCCTTGATACCAAAATAATTGGGTTAATGCAAAACGTCTGTGTGTTTGTCCGTTTGTGAAGAGCGCTAGCGGCCAGGCCCAACAGCATTTTACAAATTTTCTCAATAATGGCTCCAATTTTTTTTTCTTTACTCTTTCTGTTATAGAACAAAATACTTTTACAAAATGGTGCGGATGGGATTTTCACTGCTCTCTTGAAATTTTTGAAAATTTCAAAAGATTAAAATTTTTTCGGCGTCTTTTTCCAACTACAAAATGGAATATTTTTTTTTCAATTCAAAGTAAAGATATTTTCATTTCAAAATAGAATACACTATTTCTTAATGAATTATGTTCTTCAAAATTAGATATTTAACAGACGTATACCAATGACGTATCTCAGTGTATTTTTTAATATATTTGTTTACATAAGGAGTTACTGTTAAATCTTTTAGGACTTTTATTATTAGAACCATTGTGAACTTTAGGTTCATCTTTCAACGCTTAACCCATGTTTACAAAAAATTCCATACCATCGTCATGTGCAATCGGTTCGTGGAATCTGTCAATTGTTTTAACTACGCCTGTCAATGGACATGTTAAAATTACATTGTAGAAAACCTTTTTTAATCTTTGAGTAAAAGTTTTGCATTTGGAGTAACACAGGAATGTTAACCTCGTTCTTTAAAATAAGGACGCCACTGCGGGTATGAAATGTGTGAAGAAATATTTAAAATATATTTGCAATTGCCAAAACTCAAAAACAGAAAAAAATTAAAAACCAATTTGCAAAACGTTGGTGTAAAATGGTAAATACATGTATTATTAGTTCTGAATTATTTTTTAATCCTTACATTATTTTGCAATTTATTGAGTGGTCTGACGTCGAACCCCCTTCGCCCATTGGTGTTCCCCGGGTACCGAAATGTCATTGGATGCGACTGCTAAATAAGGTCACTTTTTACTTCCTCGCATTAGCTTTCGCAGTAGAGATAAAGTTATGTAATGCTGCTCGAAAAAACGGTGAATTTTCGGCGAATTTCTTATAGGGCCCTGGTAACGAAAACGTGGGAAAATTCAGTTGCTAAATTTAGAAAAAAATCTTCACGTGGTGTAGTCAGAATCCATGTTTTGTGTATCACTGACACGGAAAAATGAAATGACAGCAAAAGTATGTCCGTCCGTCCGTCCGTCCGTCTGTGAACAACGCTAGCGGCTAAACCGTTCCGCCAATTTTCTTCAAAATTGATATTCCCCAATCGATCTGGTTGATGTCGCCACCCTTTGAATTTGAAACCGATATTTGAATTTTTGGGGGTTCTTTACATGAAGCCGATAGGACATTTTCAAAAATTTTCAAACAATGGCTTCTTTGTTTTTGATTAAATTATATTGTTCGATAGGAAGGTCGGTGAAGAGAATGTCACGGATAGAAAGGTGAAGGACGTTTAAGAGAATGTCAGTTTCGTTAAAAACTCTGATTTTTCGAAAACTGCAAAAAAAATTAAAATTTTCGGAGTCTCCCAACAACTACAATTATGAAGATGGAGAATTTTTCCTTAAATTAAATCTGTTTCTTAAAGATAATTTTTGAAAGAAGATCATGTACAATTTTTTGAAAATTTGACATAATTTTTTGCATAATTTTGCAATAAAATAAGGGTGGAAAAACACGTGCTCTTTTAGCAAAACAATTTTAAAATACGCTTCTTGTCAACTTTTTTTAAAGCTTCAAGAAGGTTGTTATTCGGCTTGAACTATTTGGTACAATGAATATTCTCCCCTATGCTAGACCAAATAAGGAATCCTATCGTGGGCCAACATTTTGCAGATTGGAAACAATTGTGGGTTCAAGTAGTATTTTAATATTTTGTAATTGATACAAATAAAGCGAAAAAGTAGGTGCTTTTCAAGCTCCACTAGCTTTTTAGTTTGCTTCTTTGAACTATTTCTTGATGACCACTTTACCAAGAAACTATAAAAGTCAACATGCAGGCCTTATGTATTAATGTATACGCGTAATAGGGTGGCGAATTTCTTTTTTAGGTGTTCAGTGAATGTATTAAGTGACATTCTACAAGCAATGTATAATTATAAGAATAATTTGATGATTGGTATCCGACCACCTCGTCTTGGTTTGTGGAAAAACTTACTGCATTCCCCGGGTTAACATATGATACACGTGCTCTTTCCAGTATACTTTCTCCACCAATCATAATAACATTTTCGATCGCAAACTTCGCATAAATCTAACCGGAACTTTATCCGAAGACGATAAGACCGGCTCTTACATAAACAGTTTTACGATGAGAAACTTAATTTTTTTAAAGTCTTTAATAAACAAATGGTGCCCGACGCATCGCTTCAGCTGGGATAAGCTATAAGCTTATGACTGATCTCCGGACGTTTGTGATAGTGTAGTGCGATAAAGTGCAAATGTATGTACAATGACAGAACAAGAAAGAGGAAGAAAAATTGCTCCAGGTCCTCGGCCCGTTTGTTCGGATGTCTGCAACATTCGTCTGATATCGATCAGAGAAACCACAGAAAAAAACCAATCAGAGCAGACGGACACTGGAATTCTTCCCAGACAGTGGCTGAATTCGACCTAGCTATCTAGGGAATGTCAAAAAACCGCCACCGTCGGGACTCGAATCCTACGACCTCCTGGTCAGAGTCGCTGCAGAGAGAGATAATGCTGGATATGATATCAGCCGGTGTTCACTTCCAAATGGTTTATGGGCTCCTCTTGAGTCTTCGTGTTGCTGTTAATTTATCTTAGAGGGAGTATTCGAAGTGAAAATCTAGGTAATTATTTTCTCTACCTACTGCAAATTTGGGCAAAAGATAATATGTGCAGGAAATGAATGGTAGATAGGAAAGGTTTTGTTCAAGGCACACACACACATACACACACACACACACACACACACACAATACTTGAACCTCCAATGTACAGAGAAATATTCTCTTCTTTCTCTCCACTTCAAACTTTACGTTGTTAATTATCGTAATATTAACTTACGAGTTATACTTATCCAGCAAGCGTCACGTAGTTTTATAGTTTTTATCGTTAAATAAGTAAAATATAAAAAGCTTTGAGTAGTAACACTATCTCGCGCATCAAAAACATTAGTTTCCCAAAACCATCTCAAGTAAAAGTAAAACACGAAAAATCTCTCAAGGCCTCAGGTTACAACCCAAAGAAATTGTAGAAGCAATTGCTAAGCGATGCAGATAAGGCTTGAGAATATTGTGGAACGATAAAAGGAATCGTTCGATGCGGTAAAAGAAGTTATTTTAATTCCCTAAATATTTAAGTAGAGATCATTTTTCGAAAGCGTGTCTCACTGTGAGACCTCTGCCTTAAGATCTTGAATTATCATCGAACCATCATAAAGTAGACGAAACGGCACTCTAATCTTCTCAGAAAAAAATCTTTAACGGCAATCAGAGATTCTGTCACGGATTTCAGGACGTAGCAGATCAAGTGCGCGGGCAAATAGGAACGTCACGAAAAGGCTGAGCGTGCTCGGGAAAGAAACACCGGCTGGTCAGTAATCAGACCGTGTATTCCGCCCTCATCATCAGCCTTTACGTAACGGTTTCCGGGAATAAAAAAAATTCCCTTTTTTTCCATTTGGAATTTCAACATAACTTTTCGACAGAACGGGGAAGAACAAGTCGTGCTTTAGAGAAGCTTAAAATGGAAACTGCAGGAACGTGCATTGCTTTCTGCTTAAGATACGCGAGGAATACTGGGAGTGATTGTAGGATTAAACCATCGGTGCGCTAAATTTTATAAGACATGAACCAACATTGATACTACAAAAAGTAGTGTATGAATAAATGCAAAATTTTGCATTTATTTATAGTATTTCGTTTTTAAGAGGCACGTCGGCCCTCTCGGACCGTTAGATGCGTACCAGCGGATGAAACTGTTTCGTGTAAATGTGAAATGGCAAGTGACTATTAAAGGGGCTGTCAATAAATGTTCCCAAGAAACGTAAAATATGATGTCATTTTCCATTCAGATGACTTACCAGATTTTGAATAACAATTTCTCTGTTTTGTCATTCTACAAGTATGGTTATTTACTTGTGTAAAATAAAAATCCAAAATATGATGTAATAATGTCTGCATTTCAGTGGTTTCATCTCACCACAGTGGCTGCAACAGGCACATCACTCGCGTTGAATAAAAATAATATCGGTATATTTTCTTAACCACCCAATTTTATCTACTAATTAAAAGGAAACTCTTCCTAAAGTTATATTTTAGAATTACCGTAGAAATGTATTTTGCTATGGAATTAAATGAGAAACCTGGTACGTAAGTTCATTCTGAAACGCCCAAAGCAGACTTTTGTATCTATTCTCAATTAAAGCGCTAAACGTCAATAGCACTTCTAACAAGTAGCTACTTACTGACAAAATATGTTTTCATTCAGTATTTTCATGGATTTTTGGTTAAGTGCCAATGCAATTATCACATTCCTAATATTTAGAAAGTATATGTCAATGACATTGTTTCGTGTGTAATAATTCCTTACAACGTGGTATTATTAAAGTATGTTTTCTCAATAAACAGTAAGTAGTAGCTTTGCACTTAAATTTTTGAGAATTCCAATCCCCAAATAAATTATACAGTAATAAAATAGTATTCTACAAAACTTGGCTTGACGTGTGGCAGGTATTTCAAAACCCTTAAAATTGCGCGTTTTCTTTTTAAGTTGCTCTTTGAATGGTCTCTTTATTGAAATTCTATTAACATGACATTTTTTATCTGTATCTTTCTTTTTTATTTAATCTTAATGGTTACTGACCAACACTAATGCTTTTCAGAGGATGTTATAGTTCTTTTAATACATTATAAACAGAAAAGTGAGATACATTCGTCAACTCATAAAACGACTATATAAATATTATATTCATTCCTTTGAAAATAGTTTAAAAGAATGGAAATCCACAGGTCCCTCATTATTGTTTTTTGTCTTTCATTTACATTTGTGTTTTTTTTTTCTTTTATTGTTGGTTCGTATTTTTTTACTGATTTGTAACTGATTTATGAGAATCGTCAAATTGAAAAAAAATTTCATATGTGAACCGTCTTTTGAAAGGTAAATCTTAATTCGTATTTTCTTTCAATACGTCAAAGTTCTCGCGTGAAAATTTAACAAATTAAACTAGGAAACACTTATCTCCTTGGTGAGATGGCGTTGCCCCACAATCTAAATGTTCCAAAGCATCACTAATTCAGGAGCTTCTCCTTTAGAAAACAAATATACTTATGTGGTTTCTAATGTACCCTTTCGACAGTTAGCGTATGGCAAATGCATAAAAGCTCAAAGGAATGAGGAAAATCCGCGTGTGAATTCATAAAAGACTAGCGAAGAGAAACTAACAAAATATGCATTTCTTGTAAGCATTGCGGGGATAAGTAAGAAGGTAGACATTATACTCGTATAATAAACAAGATCAAATAACAAATTTGCTTCAAGAGGAAATACGGTGCCTCTGAGAATTGAACTTCACGTAGAAACCTTGGGGCGGGTCTCTTTTCGAACAGCGCCACTGTAGCATTTCGAAAACGTATTCACGGAGCAGCAAGCGCGGCGCTACGCCATGTGCTGCAGGAATCGCTAAAGGTCGGTGAACGCCCACACCCCCGCCGACGTCCCCTTCCATTCCCCCAACGTCTCCAGCCCCTCCTACACCACATCACCCCTCCCCTCCCATTTACTACTGCCACAGCCTCTCCGGTTAGCATTTCTGTCTCCGCTTCTGTATCAGCCCCCACCGCCTGCCACCACCGCCTTAAACACATCACCTCTTCTTCATCTTCCTTCCTCTGTTTTCCTCCCTCTTGCTATTACATCTTGTGTCTCCTCTCAATCTCATCTCCCTCTCCTTGAATCCTGCATCTCGTCTTTGTACCTCGACTCCTCCACCATCACTTACTGCAACTTCGTCTCATCCACCTTCCCTTCATGTTTCGTCCACTTCATTTCCACTTCCACGTCGTTACTCTTTGGCTTGCCAACCGTTGCAAGTGGCTTCTTCATCATTTTTTCTCCTTCTCCCTCACTCCCCTCCAACCCCCCCCCTCCTCCCGCTTTGTCTCCAACGCTACGCCACTTCGTCCACCCGCCGCTCCGCCTCCGTCCCCGGTCGACAGAACAGGGTGCTTTCCGCGCGGGCGCCATGATTACACACACGTCGCGCGCTCGCCGAATCCCCTGGCAGACATTAGCGATATGAGCAGGGCATCGATCTCCTCTTGATATTTCACGCTCCTGTGGCCAGGCCCGGAGCGCCGCTGTCGAGATCGTGCGGGGGCGGGGGAGCAAGGGCGCTGAAATCGCGGCTCTCTCCTCGCGACGAGAGAGGGGGCGGACTGAAATTTGCGATTTAAATGCCATCCTGCCCGCAAGGCGTCGCTGCCACCTTGATGGATTCGGAAACGAAAAACTTTTGTCGGACGATGATTAAGAGCAGGAGGCTGCAACGAAGTTGCATGACTGAGCAATGAGGAAAATACTTCAACTGCCCCTAAATGCGTTGAGATGGGAACGAAATTGAACGTCAGAGAGAGTGGGAAAAAAGGAGTCAATTCTAACAAGTTATTTGAAGAATTTAGTAATTAAGGAAATGATTCCAAAATCTCGCAAAACTCTTAGTGTTATAAATTGCTCTACATTTGAAATTAAGTTTACTTTGAAACTATTAATGAATGAATGGCTATAAAATAATGCGCCTATAATTGCTACGATGATAGTTGTATTGGCAGAAATATTGGTTGCAGTAATTTATCTATCATGAATCAATAGCATACTGTACATACTATTGTGTAATGATAAATCTCTCAACACTTCCTTGGATTTACTATTTTGAATCATTAATCAAGTGTTCAATTAATGCATTGTCTAATTTCTTGAATTTTCAAGCTGTACCATTGCTTCCTTGATTCACACATGCTAAAAGAGAAGAGGGAATTTGAACACATTTAACAAAGAGAAGTGTTGAACTACTGAAAAATTGAAGAAGTTAATATATAAAGAGACTTTTTACAACTCTGCGACTTTCGTTTTCGATGTCACTTCCATTTGCTACACAGCAGCGCTTATAATTCCGCAGTTCAGCAATGGACGATACTGCACAAAAGATGCATTCATATCTAACAACTTAATATCCTCTTTCAATTGATACTTGTCAGAGGCGAAAATATAAGCATTACGAATATAACGACCTGTAGCCAACGTTAGTAACAAGGTTATGATGGTTACAGCAATCATACTAGATTACAACTCATAACCATGTAGTTAAGTCCCAATCAATCGGGCACGTTAACGAACCGCTTGCCACTACCTTTGTGTGGCGAGCAAGGAACGGGCCTCAGCCCCCTCCATAACAGCCTTGTGACAAGCACACTCACGCAGCAATTACATTCCACAAAACTCTCCCAATGAACGTTCTCACACATAAAGGCATATGATTGACGTTTCGATGAAAGAGAAGCCTGAACATACCATAACTACCTCGCACATGACTGTGGTATTTTTAACGAGGCACGGTATATACAAGTAATATAATAATTTTCTTCATTAAAATTATATTTTAATAAGCACGGACCCAAGAAAAATGAAATAACCAGAGAGAAGAATTCAAACATAATATCAGTTGCATTATGATCGTCGAAAATAGATACAACGAAGCAGAGATAACGTTGAAGAATTTGTAACGGTAACGTATGTCTATAATGATTATTTAATACCTTTAACCCTAAATGTTTCTATTATTCACCCCTTTCCTACAAAACTAGTTTTATTATTTCCTCGAAATATCAATAGTAGTTGGAGAAGGAAATATTTTGATATTGACATATTTTTTTGATCTATTATTTATATTTTTAATTCAGTTATAATTAATTTTCGTATCGATATGGTAAAATGAATATTTGTATCACATCTCTCCATATTATACGATAGGGTTGTAGGGTATATTTTGTTCTACATTTTAGACATTGCATCACAATTTTGATTGAATCGTTTTAGCATAAAAAATACGATGAGAATCTTTTTCTGTCATGGCAAAATCGTAAAATGCAAATGCCCTTCCTGATGTCCGTCATTGCAGAATGAAGATTTTAAGATGGTGAGACTTGAAGGAGTACTGTGTCTCGAAATGCATTAAACATACCACAAAGAAAATAATGAACTTATAGACCCTCTGGTTTTATGATTCACACAGGGAAATATTTTACTTGCTAAACGACAGCATGAAGCCAAAGAAGGGTAATGTTGTAGGATGTAAATCTTGTACGTTTGTTTGTTTCCACCAAACACTCTAACGAGTAGATCGTTTATGATGAGGTCAAATAAGAATTTCTTACTATAATCTCGGTAATAGTTATTTGGTTCAGAAAGTAATTATAATTTTGATAAAATTAATTTTTTGTGTTTTGCCTGTCAGCAGGCACTATTTTTAAATGAATTAATTAGTGTGATTTATCGTAAACCGGCGAAGATATTCTACAAGACTCTTTGAGTTCTTAGAACTCAATTAATAGATTTTGTAATAATAACATTAATAATAATTATACAACGAAATAAGTACATATATTTCTCTACATACAATACTTACACAAGTTACAGAACGAAGTATTCATTTATTTAAAAGTATGGCCGCACCCAACCTCTCTGGATTTTTAGCAACACTATTGATATTTATGGAAAAATACAAAATTGTTTGTCCATTTAACACACATTAATTTAATACACATAGAAGTTACAAGAATTGTCAGTAATGACGAGTTCGCAGAGAAATAAATCCTATACATTTACAATATTATTCTATTATGGTGCAAATAAACAATTATAGTGTAGTTATACGAAAATAAATATTACTTTATTAATGATACGGCAAAACGCTGTGGTGTTTTGAATAGCTGTTACAGAGAATAATGAATCTAAATCATTTGAGTAAATGATCTCTACGTTGCATTTTACAATTTTAAATGGAGTTGATATCTTTCAAATATACTTTTAAGTATTAACTATCACACACATTATAAGCTGTTATAAGAATTGTCAATAATGATGATTTGCCAAAAAAGTTAATCATTTTCATTTACAGCCTTCTTCTATTATGATGAAAATAAACAATTATAGTATAGTTATCCTGCGAAAAGGAATTAGTTGTGTATAAATTACATAGAAACCTTTATTTTACAGGAATAGCTTCACAACAATCGCTTCCCATTACTTTATATTTGCTCTTCAACGCTGATTATCGTTTCGTTCACAGAAATGACAACTCCTCCGTTAGCATTTTCACACGTTAATCTATTTTTGTTGTAGCACTGGTATCCGTAGATCCACTTATGAAAATTGCTTTTTAAAGGTGTTTCTGGAATACCCAAAATATCATAATTGTGATCACTTTGAAGCTTCAGTAAAAACTCATAAATGGAGAGTAAACCATTCACATTCCATTAAAGAATTTTAATCTTCGTTGCTACAATCTTCACTAAATGAGTCTTCGTTCTCCGAAGGCGACCGTGAAGATTCAGAAATCAAGGGTTCTTCCAATTTTTTCATTATTTGCTAAAGCGGGATTTAATTCTCAAATCTTCTGTGATGGATTCTCTTAGTAAATCAATCGATTTATCCGTTTCTCTTATGTAATTTAGTGATATTTGAAATGCGTAATTGGATCCTTAATCGTCTTCTCAAAAGCCTTTCAGTTGCTGCTCATAAGACATTAATTTGGAAATGTTTGGTAATTTTACTTTGACTTGAGCTCGTTGTTCATCTATTTGTTTCTAAACATTACTTCTGTCCTTCTTTTCATTGATTTTTTTCTTCTTCCTTCTGGATGGCTTAGCAAGATTTTCCGCACCATTGGAATTACAGTTTTGGGGAGATACATTCGGCGCGTCACTGGACGTGTTAGAGGTCTTAGAATTGGTTTCACTTGATTCAGAGGAGAGAAACTTTGAAAGTCATTAGACAGTACGTGTTCGTTTATGACATCTACGTACTTCTTAATGTGTTATTTTAGTATTACATGAATCGGTGGTATCAACATTTTCACAATTTCTTGCAATATGTCCTTCCGCTTTACATTGAAAGCACTTTCTATTGCCTGCGGATAGATAAATCCAATCCTTTCTCTTTTGAATTCAACAAGAATAAAATCCTATGTTTTACTGTTCATCATATCACCGTAAAATATTTTTTGCAATGCCAGTACGAAGAAATGACACTGGAAAACTTCTCTTAATATTCCGATAATATTTAGCTTGCCGGGCTCTTGTCCTACATCTGAATTTGGAATAACTGGGTACACATTCGAGAATACTATATTCCCCTGTTTGCTAATATAAGGCCTCATCTTCTGTTTATTGACGTCAATGTTTATTGTTTTGTACATCTCAGTATTATCGTCTACTAACTTCTTACTTATAAGAAATATACATACCATATTGTTCGAAATCTTTGACGCGTAATACATAATAAGGCTAGTTTGAAAGCGTGCTGCTAGCGATTCAACATACTTTTCTAGAGAAGTATTATAACTTTTACCATAGATAATAATTCCTTAGTCTTTATCAGGGTACATTGCATTTTGAACAACTTAGTTATAACTTGGGCGATCTTGAACGAACTGGCTCCTGTAGTCAGAGGTTATCCCGTCAGTTGATGCTTCGTTGGATTCCAATTTCATACCTTCTTATCCCCCTCTAGAGGATGCGAAGGAAAATCAATACTATTCGTTGCACTTGTTACCTGATCAACAATAAAACTATTCACCAGAATAGGCATTCACTTTGAACACGCTTTCCAAGTAGCACTGCCACTCAGACGGAGAGCTCGGAGTGTACGATCCATCGCAGCCGAGACAAGACTGGATGTATTCAGTATTTACTTAAAAGATGCGATTTAGAATAATAAATAGTAGTGATATAGAATGAAACATTTTCTATCACTAGTTAGTTTCCTAATGTCTTCAGTCTATGCTATCTTTTCGGTATTCCCAACCTCTTTTCAGCTGCCACCTATCGGCACCAAAACGATATATATATATATATATATATATATATATATATATATATATATATATATAATATATATATTCCTTTTTCTCAATTCCTCCTAGTAGTGGAATTGAAATATTTGTTAAGAATATTACAGAAAAATAAACATAGTCCTATGTGAAATATTTTATTGAACAATTTGAAGCTATTCTTGAGAAAACGTCGTTTGAGCATTTATGAAAATGTGCAATTTTGAGCTCGTTTTCACTGAGAACTTCTGAGTTTTCGAGAAACGTCATTCACTCATCAGAAGAGAAGATCATATTACTAAGAGAAATCATACTACAAACCACTTGTACTCAGAAATTCAATAATGTATAAAAATGCCGTAATGTAAATATTAACGACGTTAGTTATATATAAAAAAGTACATTTGTGTATTTTTTAAATCTAAAGAATACATCAAAATGGTGTTTGTTTTATGTTATTTAGTGCAAGTAGTATTATCTCTACAAAAAGGTTCAAGAAAAAATTTGGAGCAATTATTTGAAAATATTTCTTTTATAATTGTCTTTATTTATAGTCTATGGGCTAGTGTTCGCCACGAAAGAAGAATAGATGGACAGACGGATAGACATATACAGACGGACAAACAGGGGATGGACAGGGAGTGGACGGACGGAGAGTATTGGTCATAGACGGTCGAACTGGCAACCTATGGACGGACTTTTTTTAAAAATTCGTGGTGCCACTAATTTTTCGAAATATCTGGTCGCCCCTTCGTCATTCCAACCATCTAAGACCAACACTAGCACCTAAACAATTTGCAGAGATTTTTTAAAATGAATATTTTCCGATCGATCTGGTCGGACTGAAAGCCCTGACTTTGAGTTTGAAAAGATTTCTTTCAATTTTTGGTTGTTTTTATACACGAAGCTCTTAAAACGCTTTAAAAATTTCCATAAAAATTGCCACACGTTTTTTTAAATTGCTTGTGATAATGAGGTGAAACCCTCGTTATCAAAGTTTCAAAGCTCGCATGGGTCAGATTTTCACGGTTATCTATGGATTTTCGAAAATTTCAAAAGTTTAAAATGGTGGTTGTTACCAGGGCCCAGCAATAACTGTCTTTCTGTCGAAGAGTCACTGTTTTCCGGCGCACGATTACATTGCTTTCTCTTCTTGCAACGTAAGAGCGAGAAAATAAAAATTGAGTCATTTTTGCAAAAATATTGGAAATGTCGGGGTTTTATGCAACGTACCCCTAAAAATATAATGTTTCATATTTCCAAATCTTCCATATGTTCCAAATGTTCCATATTTCCAAAATCTTGGACAGGTGGATCGGGAGATTTCCAATTTGAGAAAAATCCTGTGTATGGCTTAGGCTCTAGTGTTTTCATAGGCAGATGGATGGACGGACAGAAGTTCTGGAAAACAATTGTATATTATGAAAAGATTCTGTAGTGATGAGCGTGAAATTACATTACTATAAGTGTGAGGGACGAGCGAGTATCGTAAACTTCATTTGAATGTATTAATACCCTGAATTGAATCCAGCTTCATTCAGTACTTTATCTACGACTAGTATTAGTTATTACAAATTAGACTTTTCTATTGAACTGTTACGGTTTAGCTGACATGCAATGTTCAGCCATCTAGATGGCGTCAACTAGGTCCCACAAATAGAATTGGTTAAAGCATAAGCACAGACCGGCTTGAAACGAGTAGTAAACGAATCAAGTTAGGATTCAATTTATGAAATAAATGTCATCAAGGTTCTATATCTGTTCTTATTTCTTATCAGCTTAATAACTGAAAAAGTTCATATAGTTTTCGAAACAGGGGAGGGCATGTTCGGTTTACCGTCATCACACCACGCGTTATCTCGGCACAGCAATACACACAATCCTAAAAACATGTCAAATTACTGTAAACTGAAAACGTAAAATGAAAATTCCAGCGTGTGCCTTCGAAACCACGGTCTCCGGCATGCGGCAGAAAAAAGGAGATAGCGACCCCGAAAGTGGTGTCAGGCTGTCACCGAGACGGGGTGTGTCAAGCAGAGGCGTATTACGGTATGACAAACATGGCACGTGCCATGGGCGCTCACCACAAGGAGCTATTTAGACTATAGCAGCTGAAACAAATAACAATCCCAATTTGAAGTATCTTAACGGGCGCAAATTCTACGCTTGCCATGAGCGCCTAAATACTTCGGAATGGCTCTGGTGTCAAGGCAAGGCAGGGGCGCGCTCGTTCCCACGCCAGCCAACCACCATGTCCACCCACCGCGCCGGCTGCCGGCCGCCTCCCGGCAAGAACTGCCCCGCGCCGGCCTTGCCTCATTACGCTTCCCACCGTGCTTCCTCAGCCCCGGCCGGTAGAGCTCCAGGCAGCGCAGCAAAGAAATTAGAAACTATCTCCTTGCAGGGAGACAGATTTCCGAGAGAGGTGTCTCAGGGCATCAACTGGTGTCACTGCACTGCCGGGAGGTCCTAGGTTCGAGTCCTGATAAAGACAGGATTTTCGACACTGGCTAGATAGCTGGGTCGAATGCAGTCGCTGCCTGGAGAAGAATTCTAGTGACCGGCTAGTCTGATCGGTAGTTTTCCTTGGTTTCTCCCTTCAATGCCAGGCGAATGCCGGAGCAGTACCCTACACACCCGCTGTCACGGACCGCGCGTGATATTTCCTTCCTCTTCCTTGTCCTATCCTCACCCCTTATTTACACACACACTTACACGCACTACACATGCCGGAAGACCGGTCGGGAGCTTAGATCTTGTCGCGGCTGGGGCGGTGCCCTGCTGGTGGGAGATACCTGGTTGGGGAAAACACCGCTTGCCGACCAGCGTGGAAAGATCACTGCCATCTCCCGAACAAAAAACATGCACCCCACTGAAATGAAGTCTGCTGGAGCTACTCACGTAAAACCACCGGCAAATAGTTGTCAATTGAAACTAATTAAATAGGGTAAGCATTATAATTGCGGAATTTTTGAGCTTCGTTCGTCGTTGAGATTTCCATATAATTTGTTTCGCATTTTCAGGCCTATCAATTCAGGCCATTCTCACTCTAGCAAGTGAATTACGACTCTTCTCCACGTTGGAGTTTCATTCATAAATTGAAAACCAGAATTCGCTGCCGAAATATGGATTCGTGACTCGATTTCCTGTCACATGCGTTATTAAGAACTTAAGAAAACGATTGTTATGGAAGAAAAATTGTCGGACTACTTCACGGTATTGAATCCAAACCATGATCGCCTACGTAACGCCCACCTCTTACGAAATCGATAATAAAAAATAGCTTTGAATCGGCTTTTGTTTCTTTTGTATTCCAGTTTTGGACATTCTCTTTAATTATTATTTTCCTATTTTTTTTTTTATGTATCAAATTATTTTATTATTTTAATTAATTATTTTAATATTTTTAATTATAAATTATATTAATTTAATTATTATAACAATCGTTTTCTTAAGTTCTTAATAACGCATGTGACAGGAAATCGAGTCACGAATCCATATTTCGGTAGCGTATTCTGGTTTTCAATTTATGAATGAAACTCCAACGTGCTAGAGTGAGAAGAGTAATTGATAGGCCTGAATATTAAATTATATTATTATTTTCCTATTTTTTAAAAAAGTATCAAATTTATATCCACTTTATCCCGTTTTACAGTATTCTTCCTATTATGCTTATCCAACGTGAAAATGGGAAATCATAAAATTTTCGTTTCCTGTGCGTTGTTATGTGACCTGATTCAACGTGTTTGTGTATTACTTTAATAATCATCCTGCTACAATCTGAAAAAAGGTTATACGTTAAAAAAATATAAGCCTAAAGTTTACTTTAACCCAATAAAACACGTTTGAATCATACATACGTTTCGAAATCTTTTGTAACAAAAATATTTGGGGTCCGTGAGACCCCAGTATGCAGATTATGAGACAAAAAATTAGTGTGCTCTTGCAGGGTTCAGTTGGCCCGGCACCAGAACCCACTGCGTAGTCTTGCGAGGACGATCGCCATGATATTAAAATCGTCTCGTCTTTCTCGGTAATAATTACCTGTCGAGTAGATGCTGACCTTTGTAGTTGGGGTTTGCGTGACCTCCAGGCACAGGAGGTAATATCCACCCCTTGCGCTCCAGCTGATTTTAATACATCGCCATTAACAAGCTAAGGACCAATATCCAAAGGCCAGAATTAAAACATTCCTAGAAAAACAAGATATATGTAGTATATAAAATTTGCTAATGAATGACCAAATTATTGATATCCCTTACACATAATTCTAGGTCCAGGTTTACTCTAGTCTACCATAGACTGAAGAAATGTTCCCTCCTCAACAAAATGCTCTGCAATTATTATCTTTTTAAACATTTATTCATCACCAATATACTTAATTCATTGCATTCAATACTACATTCAATTCTTTAACATGGCATAATAAAAAAATAATTATCTGAAAACTGTCTGTGCCAAAACTCAAATATGATCTCCAATTTCTAAAAGTATCAATCAACGGCAAACTTTAGGCAAGTAACAAACTTTTCAATCCATCTAGACAAAATATCTCTGAATTACAAAAAAATGAATTATATGACTTCTATAAATATGAATAAGATGTAGAAAATATACTGAGAATCTAAAGAAACTATTGATAAATTTCAATCAAACTTCTCAAACAGTTACGTCAGGTGTACCACTGTGATCAGTATTTGGACCACTCCTATTCCTATTATTTGCAAATGACACTACACTTATCAGCTGCAATGAAGATCCTAAAAATTGAAGCGAAAATAAATGGATGCACTAGAACAAAATACACAATTTCTAAGCAATAATAATTTCAGCTTGAATGTAAGTAAAACACAAATAATTCATTTCAAATATCACAAACAATACTTTAATATCAATATTGATGTCAAAGTTAACATTTAGAATGTCCAACTAGTAGAATGCCAGAAATTTCTTGGTACATGCATAGATCAAGGTTTAACCTTAAGTAGAAAAATAGAAGAAATATTTGACAAAGTAGGTTCCAACACCTTTTTACTGACTTTTGTTGTTGTTGAAAATATATGACACCTAAGTTGCTTATGCAAGTGAACTATGAAATAACCCACCCACACCTGCAATATGAAATTGAAATTTGAGGAGGTATAGGTGAAGGAAATATGGACAGAATAATGACTTTTCATTAGGGCTATTTGACACATTTTCAATTTGCAACCCAGACTCATAGAAATCACTACAAAAAAAAAATAACATAACTGTAATAGCATTGAATACTTATACAATAATATTACTAATGGAAAGAACACCAGTATACACTTCACCCAAAATGAAGAAATGTATCACTGCAACATGCCGAGACAATGCAAATTCTTCCTATTCCTTGACAAAAAAAAAAGCCCCATGTTGAAAAGCTATAATGCTGTATAAAAACTTTTAAAGTAAAGAAAGCAAATGAAAACAAAGTTGCAAACTTAATGGAAAAAATTATGTAACTGAAATTAGCCCATATAGATTATGCGAATTTCAATGCGATACTATTGTATTTAAATATAAAAAGAAATAATTTAACTACAATACATGAAATACATAAGTTGTTATTAATGTAGACATTATTTTTTGATATTTTCATTGTAAATTTGTATGATTTCTATTGTCTAATACTTTGTTATTATATTATTACCTCTACTTATTGTATATTTTAAAAATTTAAGTTTATTTTTAGTCAGTAGAACCTTTCAATTAACGAAGCTGATTTTCCTATCTTGAAATGTCTTATCAGCCCTTCATTGAAGTTTTTCAGAATAGTTCAGTTGACATACATATTAAGAAAAGACATGCAAAGCATGTTCAAAGTTCTAATTAAACATTCTGGTGGAAAAGCAAGGTAGTTGAGATGAAAATAGATTTAAATGGTGGAAGATGTCAATGAATGGAGAACAACAATGCTAAGTATCTGCATACATGTCAAGAGCAAAGTTAGAACCAATGGTTTATTTAGAATGAAAGTAACAGTATCATACAATCAAATTTATTTAACAAAATGACAATAATAAAAATCTTTCAGATTATTTCCACACGATAAATAAAAAATTGAACATTTCCATTTATATTACATAAATAACCATCATGGATAGCAGTTATGTGAAAAAAATGCCCTTCTATATTTAGAAGTCATTCCCAACCCCACACACCACTACTTTCTCTGATTGTTTCCTTATTGTCTCTTCGACGTCTGGTGGTGGCACTAGCTTCTCCCTTTACTATTATTCGGCGATGTTCTAATTTTTTCTCTCTACGTTCCAACATCTTTTTAACTTGTGCTTTCACAGCTGAAGGTGGTATTGTGCTGCAAACACTACGGGTGTCTGAATAACTAAAACCTGATACAGACATGCAATCTTCATCAGCCGTTTCTTCATTACATTCTTCATCGCATTTTCGGTCTTTGGAATTAGTATCTAAGCTTTCAGAACAATTGTATTCTTTATGTTTGGAATCCAAATATACCTTTTCACTGCTTTTAACTTCTTTATTTACATGTATTTCTTCTGACACATTATCTTCATCATACTTCACAAGCTCATCGTTTTGAAAATGTATTTGTTTCTTTAAATCCTTACATTCATATTCTGCACAGACCATTCTTTCAACCTCTTGCCGAAGCATTTCAATGTCATCATTAGCCAAATGTGACCTCTCTTCAGTTAGTTCGTCCTCTGTTTCGACTTCCTCTTCTATACCCATTTCCACAAACAGATCTTTTTCCATTTCCCGAGTGAATCCACTAGCAGAAACTTCTACATCTAGAGCATCTTCTCTCCTAAAAACGCAAAATTGTAAATCTCAATATTTTTTAGAGTAATTTATGGTTGGTAATTGTTTTAAAATTTCTTTTTAACACACTACTCACATAATGTCATTAAAAGTAGGAAATGATTCACTTTCATAGCCAAATCTTCTTCTGAAGAAATCTCTAATACAATTAACATCTCTGTTAAAATACCTAAAAACGAAGAATTTATTAAAGCAAAGGAATACAAAGGAAAAAAAAAATATATAACTGAACTACTTACATTTCCGCATTAAGGTGTGACGTGGATACCATTTGGGGAAAATCAATAATTACTGGTTTATCTTCATCAGTAAGCATAATATTAAATTCATTGAAGTCTCCATGTATGACACCATAATTTCCCAGACGCACGATAAGATTCATTAGTTCATCATACAATGCTTCAACATCCTTCACATCATGTACCTGACATCTGAAGAAGAATATGTGAAATATGGTACCAAAAAATAGAACAAGCAAGGAGCAAAGTCCCCAACATTTACTTACAAGGGATACCCTTGAACCAACTCCATTACAACACAATGTCTGTTAAAATCTATTGGCTTAGGAACAGGAAAGTCCCTATCCCTCAAAGCTTTCATATATGCAAATTCTTTAGTAGCAGATATGCGAGAAAGATATAACCATGACATTTGTCTGCGATGTTTGTGGTAATCTCGTTTTTCTCTCAAGTTGCGAAAACAGGTACGGCCCAACCTACAAAAAGTTTTTTTTGGAATTGAAGGCAATAAGTACTGTATATTCACAAAGAGCAAATATAAAATAGTATAATACCTATGTAATTTTAGGCATAATAATTCCCCTTCTTCATTATTCACAATATATATATTGGACTCTTTACCAACACCAATTTGATTGCCAAAACCAGCAACTATATTTTTTGCTGCAAGAGTCTTCAAAGCAAGGTAGTCATAACCTGCATTTGTCAATCTGAACCCATCATCTGTTAAACAAAATAAAGAATTGAGAATCAGAAACATAAAATTTATTAAATATTACAGAATTGTTCTCCACTTACAATGTTTTCCTCTTTCGTAACTCAGAAGCTTATGTTTACACAATTCTTTCAGCAGTTTATGTACACCTCCATGACGCAGATTGGCAATAGATGCGGCAAGAGAACCCGGGACCAACTCATGATTCTTCATTCCCATCTCAATCTACGGACAATAAAAAAAGTAAATAGCATTTAACATGTGATTAAGTTTTTCAGAAACAAATATATTAGGACTTACAGCTGTGAGAATTCGAAAATCTTCTTTCGTCAAGTATCTAAGCATTGCTACGCTTAACTTCCCCATTTTCAAGTGCTATTGAAAAATAAAAATGTCAATATCACAAAATGTTGTTTGATAAAGCTCACGTATATAGATTAATGTCACAGGCAGACTGTATCATAGAGCGCGAAGCACACGAAACACGGCTGGCGAGCACCCCGTTGGAACACCATGCAAGAAATGCGTAAAGCACGTTTCATTTGTTTTTCATGCACCACATGTCCACCACTCGTCACCATCGCCCGCCATGCTCATGCTCAACCTGTGATCAACAAGACTCGACCACGTTGGTTGGTTATGTTGTGTGCTGTAAGCTCTACTTACTGATATCCTCTCTAGTGGACTGAATATATTACTTATTGTTTCAGAAGATAACTAATTGCTTTATATAGTTGAGATCACTGGTTGTGTGTTGTCGCAGGTTATGCGCTACGTGAAGAAGAAAAAGTGAAGTTATTTGTGTTAGTTGGTTATTACTTAGTGAAAATGCCACCGTTTAAAAAAACAAATGTAAACATTTACTCAAAACCGGGTCCCCAAGTCACCCCGGATACGATTTATTGGAAAAAGTTTTCGGTAAAAAATATGTGCATATTTTTATTTGTTTTGGTTTGATATTTGAGTGTATGTACATAATATAAGAATCTTATTTCAGCCTCCTGTACTTCTTAAAGAATTTGGTGCCATTGACTACATTAACTTTTCTCCTGTGCAGCCGTATTATTTTGCTTTAACATGTTCTGTTCGGGTAAGACAAACTAAACGATAAATCTTTTTGATAGTAGGATGACTGCACAACTTCAATAAATATCTTTACTTTTACTGATTAATAGGTTCAAGTATATAATCCAGTGACGAAGCAAGTATATAAAAATCTGAGTAGGTTTCGAGAAGCTGCTTATGGAGCAGCATTCAGATCCGATGGTCAGTTGTTGTGTGTAGGTGGGGAAGAAGGTCACATCAAATTATTTGAGATAAAGAATAAAACTTTGTTGAGAGTTTTTAAGGGACATCGTGGGTAAGTGTTATTTTGTTGTTTAGTAGTATTTGATTTCTTCTAATCTCAAATCCTACTGTATATATTCCTAACTGCTCTTTCTTCATTTGGATCAGCTCTAGGCCCGATTTTTTTCATCCTTTACACTTGTGACCTAGGTGGCAATCTGACTTCCAGTTGGAACTGCTATGCAAACAACACCAAACTTTTCTCAAATCCACTAAAAAACTATTAAATTTTACAAAATTACGTCAACTAAGTAGTGAGATGATCGGAATCTTGGTTGCTGACTTTAAACTCCAATAGTCCTCCATCCAGGAAAAAATAACCCAAATCTAAATTATAGCATTGAAAGTCATACCTTCAATTCTACGATAGAACAAAATGATCTTCACGTTCTTATCATTCAAAATATGAAATGGGTTAACCAAGTTGTTGCTGTTACCAAGAGAGTCAATAAGCTAATATATCTGATCAGAAATACATTCTCTACATTGCATCCATCTACGGTAAAACTGATGTATAGTAGCCTTATACTAGATTAGCTAATGTGGTTTGGTCCCTTTATTATCAAAAAGATAAAAAAACATTTTGAAAAAGTACATAGGCAGATTACCAAGATCTCTAGAGAAGTACGTCAATTGGATTACAAAGGAAGATGCAGAAAAATATCACTTCTGACATTAGAACAGATAAGAAATAAGAGTGATATTGAAGAAACTTTTAAAATCTTGAATGGATGTTATAACATTCCTGAATTTAACAACTTCTTTAGTGAAGCCATGAAATCTAGACTTAGAGGACATACAATAAAACTAGTGAAAGAAAGAAGAAGGACAGGACAATATTCTTATTTTATTGTAAACCAAGTAGTTAATCCACGGAATTCACTTCCTGCTCACTGTATGCAATGGAAAATCCTGAACACCTTCAAGAATACATGTAATATCTGTGATGTATAATTGTGATTTATTTATAACATTGTTTCTCTATGAAAGTGATTTATTGTATAACTTCATTACACTGTTGTAAGATTCGTGCATGACAGCTTGTTGCTGCCACCATTAATAAATAAATAATAATAATAATAATAATAATAATAATAAAAAATAAAATCAGAACAGTTTCATACGATTTTGAAAAACATATTTACTTTTTATAAAAGAAATAAATGTATAAAACACACTTTTCGTGCACAATGATGATATCTGAATATATTCCCCAAATATTTCAGATAAAAAGTACCAAGGAAATATTCGAAACATTAGACAATGTTATTCATGTACTTAGAATAACTAAAAAAAAATAGTAAAAACAAAACCAAACTTGTATATAAAACGTACCATTATAGACCTTAGTGATCTCCAAAATCATATCAAAGAACAAAAAAAATTAAATTCTAGTCTTGTCTCCTTATGTAAATCACAAAATAAAAGAAGGAAATTAAGTTTACGTCGAAAGAAAGAGGCAGGACATGGTTCAGGCGAGTTTCACTCTGATTCCGAAACATTTTCTTCACAGCCAGAATTGCCCTCTTCACTCTGTGATGCTGACAGTTGACGTAGCAAATCCGCTAGAATTTCTTGTGAATAAGGAAGTTGGCTAAAACTAAGAAAAGGAAAGAAAGTGTTTGGTACAAGTCTATTGCATTAATGATACAGTCAGGTCGGATGCAATCTACAATGTGCCACCTTGCAGGAATATAGAGGGCGGGAAGTCAAGGTCACTCACCTGTACCAATGTGACCGTGCCAACACTGTCCAGAAGACTTGCTGATTGGGTTCCCTGATCACCCGACACCGGATTCGACCCCCACCATACCTATTGAGGGTTAATATATGTAACTATTTTGAGTGATTTAAAATAGCTCTTGCAATTGTTTGTATTTAATTTCTCCAGATTTCATTTTCTTTGGTGAGGCCAAAAATTCTATGTAAAATTGTACATTCCCATTCAGCTAGATTATTTTTAAAGTCTTAAGTTTCACTGCAGTACAGCACCACCAGCTTAATGATGGTTTTGTGTAGTTTCAACTTGGTGACCTTTAAAGTCTTTTTATTTTAAAGAGTTGGTTGAGGCTGCCTAACATCTATTACCTCCCACTATTCTCTTCTTAAAGTATTGTTGTATAACATAATTAGATATAGTACTTGATAGAGTTAACACATTCAATATTTTTTACACCTAGCTTAATATATTTTGCTTTACTGATGCTTTTGATTGTTCTCATATATTTTGTTTTCCCTTCATTTTTTTCCAAACCTGTCCTTTAGCTTCTTTCAGTATTTGCCTTAATGCTTCTTTCGTATCTTTGAAGGTTGTACTAAAACTCTATTTATAACAAATAAAGAGTAGATGAAGGTCTTTTTGCCATTTATAAGAAACGTTGAACTGTATAAGTTGCAAAACCTTCTTACTGTGGGATAGAGAATTACTCCCCAGTCCTACAACTAACAGATTTTAATATGAAAAATAGAAGTATGGTTTGCAGCCTATGACTTGGGGGAATAAATTACTGCAACACACATTAAAGTAGTGCTTAACTTAGAAACAATTTGTCCTAGTCCCTTCAAACTTTCTTTCGTGTAGGGAACAAGTTTAGTTTCGTAAGCAGAATTTTACTAAATTACAACTTTTTGGACATTTCTCTCTTCTGGGGAACCCTACTCAATATCTTGGGCGGTCAGATATGAGCAGTAACTTGAAATCTATTGGAAAATAAATTTAATGACTATGAAAGAAATATTCTGTTATAAAATGAAAGTGATCAGTTTATTTTCTGTGAAATTCAATGTCAATGCTGAGCAATATTGGAATGTTTGCTCACACACATGATCGAATGTAAAGCACTTGGTTTTTCTTTAATTTTTTTTAAGCAGTCTAATTTAATGATTCCAAAATTTCTGTGATCACAATATTTATGTGAGGAATGAGGAATTATTTTAAAGAGCTCCCCAAAGTTTCAAACAAGCCCTTAACCACCTCTGTAGGTGGTCTGGGGCTTCACAGTTGGTACCAAAAACGTTAGGCTCATGAGCCTTTATATATTAAGATTTGAGTTTTAATTAGTGGCAGTAAGCAAGATATTTTATTTTTTCACTTTTTCAAACAGAAGCATATCCAGAGGTGG
Organism: Gryllus bimaculatus; assembly: GCA_017312745.1. Lineage (NCBI taxonomy): Eukaryota > Metazoa > Arthropoda > Insecta > Orthoptera > Gryllidae > Gryllus > Gryllus bimaculatus. The sequence continues at coordinate 8,384,388 of BOPP01000030.1, forward strand.
GCAGACATGGCACGTGCCATGGGCATCACTCCCAATGTGTACTATTTTGAGTACACCTGCTAAAGCAAATAAGAACAACCCTAATTTGAAGTAACCTGACAAGGGGGCAAATTCTATTCTTGTCATGGGCCTGAAAACTTTGTTTGCATTGACAGCTAAAATGTTTATTATATGATAAACTCAGTGGACTGGGTCTGTTGGCCATCCAAAAGCAGAAATTTTATCTTTTATATTTACTATTACATTTTTTTTATTAAATTTTTTTTATACATGGGCTACACATCCCTCGTTATTGAGTATGATGCAGAATCTGAAGTTCTTTTCATGTTTTAACCAAATTTAATTCTACAGACCTGTGCATCGCTGCTTTTTTACATCAGATAAAACCCATATTGCTAGTTTCTCTGACGACAAAACTGTTTCTCTGTGGGACATTCCAAGTGAGAAAAGGATTACATCTTTCACTGAACACACGGTATGTTTGAATGTTTGTTTTAAAGGATTCTATAATTATTAGAAATATGTTTAATTTATCTATGATTTGCAATTTATGATAATTTCAGCATACATCAATTCAAATATTAATTTTTACTAATTAATGAAATTTATTTCACACCTTTAATTTTGTTTTTACTCACTTTTGAGTGCTGGAATTGTACATTTATGGAACAAGTATTCAAAAATCTAACACCTGTAGCTTTGCCACTAGTGATCATTAGGGTGCAGTGCATCAGAAAGAAATTGAAAACCAAAAGTTTAGTGAAAGAGATAGAACAATCTCAATGGATATAAAAAGACTATTTACAGAGAATGAACAACTGATTTCCAAAATCAGTCTGCAAGTACAAAGGATTAGTAATCAGAGATTGAGGCAGACCACTAAAGAGGCAGCAACAGCAGGAACATTTGGAAGACATAATTTATTGATAATACTGTAACAAACCAATAGAAACTGGCTGTAAAGCCTAATTTCTGGTCAGTTGATGATGATGGAATGATTTGGTGACATTAGTTATTCAAGTGTATGAGGTAACTGTGTCAAGTTTATGATTCTTGTCACAGAATACTTAAAAGCTTTGTCTTTTGATACATATACTTATATATTTCACACGCATGTTCATATTTCTTAATTTTTATTTTCTTGCTTTTACTTATGTAGCCTAGAGAAAGGATTGTAATGATGCAGTGGGGGGAAAGGCAAATTTTCAATAGAAAAAATCTTATTGTCATGCTCAGGTATTGAAAATGTGAATTAATCTTGTTCTCGTATGTAGCACATAACTTCCGTTAGCAAGTGAAGTATGAATCTTTTGGTGGGTCCTTAATATCAGAAAATCAAATGATGGCAAAATGTCTGTCTTTTAACAATGCAAGTAAAATAAGGCATTAATTCAATTCAAGTGGGTAAAATGCAAGTAGGATTTTCACCAAAATTGATATTCCCGATCAATGCGACTGAAGTGAGAGTGAAGTGAGACTAAGTGAATTTTATTGATAATTTTTGGCCACATCGGCCTGTGTGCAATTGCACAAGGGATATCTTTACCTAACAGTAGTAATAGAGATGAACCATTAAGTTTCAATTTCTAATATGTTTCAATTAATTAAATCAAATTCTTTTAGGATTACGTACGTGGTGGTACTGTGTCACCAGTGTCATCTGATATTGTGCTGTCTGGTGCTTATGACAGTGCTGTGTGTATGTATGATTCAAGAATGAAAGTTACTGCATTAAAAGTGGATCATGGAGCACCTGTGGAATGTGTCATGTTCTTACCTTCAGGAGGTATTTTTCTCTCTGCAGGTAATTTTAGCAATTAGAAATTTTTCAATTTATAAATTTTATAATAGAGTAGAATTGGGAGATGAGTTTATCATGTCATATTTATGATAACTCTGTATGCACTGCTTTTAATTTACCTCTGTAAATTGATTACTACATAGTTAGGGCTTCGAAAACAAAAAATTTGCTTTGATCTAAACATGCTCTCTTTTTTGAGCTGAAGTTCGATATACAGCAGAGTTGACAGTTGTTTGTTTGTGTGATGTTGCTTCCATGTTAGCTCTCAGTTAAAGTCATTCAAAACCATTTGAAAATGACACCACATCCTGCTGCTCAGATATTAGTGAAACTGCCTTATAATGTTTTCCAGTCCCAACGAAAAGCCCATATACACTGTCTTTCACTTTAATGTTTTCCTCTATATAGTGTTCAGAATTCATGGTCTCTTAAAAATGTTTTATAGAGATTTCACTGTATAACCATATTAAATATCAAAATAAAAAGGTGCTTAATGGCATTAAAATTCTCTCATATCTACTGTCATTTAAAAATATTGTGAAAATGCTCATATTTAACTGAACAAGGGAGGAGGAAGTGTGTCAAATTTGTCACCAATGTGGACTCTTCCTGAAAGCGAATGTATTGTTTTGATGGCTTACATACAGACTGTCATGGCACAACAGAGTCATTAACTTGTTACATGTTTCTTCGGATGGCCCCTAATCCAATAATGGACAATTTTATGTCAACAAAATTAAGTGTTTCTTGGGGGAAAGAGAAAACATGATAGAGATATAAGGAATCAATGAAGACACGTGTAACTGTACATCTCAATTTATGAATAATACAAAGGAAAGTGGTTCACAGTTAGTGTTTTTGAGATGTTTCTGTTTTTGCTCTTTAGGTGGTACTGAGGTTCGCGTGTGGGATGCACTGGCAGGTGGTCGACTTCTTGCTAAGTTGTCACAGCATCATAAGACTGTGACCTGCCTACATTTGGCATCAGATAATAAACGAATCATGTCTGGATCACTGGATAGGCATGTTAAAATATATGATGTAGCCTCCTACAAAGTAGTACATACTTTGGATTATCCTAATTCTATTTTGAGTCTTGGAGTGAGCGTAAGTATTAGTTACAGTTCTGTTAGTGATATTCAAAACACTATCTTTTCTGTATTCACTACTTTTTACTTTCAGCCTGGTGATGAAACAATAGCAGTGGGAATGGTTGATGGTTTGGTTTCAATTACACAAAAAGAAAAAGGACAGAAACCTCCCAAACAAGAACGGAGAGTGTCATATCGATACATACCTGATAATTTTCAGCCTGCTGAGGTAGATGAAGTTGTAGAGCAAGAAGAATTTGAAGCTATGAGCAAGTTTGACCAGTATTTTAGGAAGTTTGAATATTCCAAAGCTCTTGACAGTGTCTTATCGCTCTATGTGACAAAGAAACATCCAGCTCGAACTGTAGCCGTCTTTCGAGAACTGATGAAGTAAGTAAAAAGATGTGAAATGTATTAAGGTTTGCCAAGATCTCATAATATTTGTGATGTAAAATAATTGCTTGTTGCAGGAGAAAGGGCCTGCAAAATGCACTGGCAGGTCGTGAAGGAAAATCCCTTGCAGTAATTCTTAGATTTTTGATTAAATATTTGGGTGATTATCGCTTTACTGAAATTTTAATAAATGTTGCAGATATATTGCTAGGTAAGTTCCGTGACTATTTTCCATTACACAACCATACCTGTGAAATTGTGAAGGCTAGGAAATGTCTTTGATCAGCTCATTACTTGTACAGTGTACTGTATTTTTTTTCAATTTCACATTTTTTAACTAGACCACAAACCGAAAATGGAATTTTTTTGATTCAAGTGTAGGTTTGTTTCTAATTGAATGAATTTTCATATTCTCTGAAAGAAAATGTCTCTTTGAACAGCTTGACAGATGTTCTTTGAGAACCACTGTACAGTCACTTGTTTTGTGGGTTTATATTGCAGAATCCATGTCATGCAACTTTTCTTGACCAATGACCTTGCTTCCGACTCTTGCACAATAAACAGGCAAAAACCCGCAGTGAGCATTGATAAGAACATTCCAAACACAGTCTTCACTGGTGCAAAATAGAAACTATTTTCTGCAGAAGACAAGAACTTTTGTCTGTGATTTCCTCAAATAAATCTGAAATGACCAAAGCAAGTGAAGATCCATCTCAGGATATACCTCGAACTCCTGAAAAATTTTAAATGCAAATTATTGAGAAAGTTGCGAAGGTGTGATTGATTCTCCAGATTGGCATTGCTTCATAAAGTCTAGTGGCTGATTTCATAACTTATACCCCCACTAATCTGGTCAAGAAAAATTGCAGAAGTAACACCTTGCCCTGCAAATTGGACTCTAACATTTGATCATTATCCAACCAAAAATGTCTATTTCACCGATTGTTGTAAGTAGGTTAGGCACTTCATTTACATTTTTAGGTTTTGACAGTAGAGAATCACTTAAGCATACTTCGGTGATGTGATTTTTCATGCTTTTCAAGTGCATGAATATATTCAGTTAAGCATTCCGCATCCTTTTCAATTTCAGATGTGTACGAGGACTCGCCTTTGGTCACCACTGATCTAACTGTAAGTCAACTTTTGAAAAGACTGACACAAAGAGTGCATGAAGAGGAACATCTATCAGAATCCTTGGCCAACCTTCAGGGATGTCTGTCAATGCTGCTTGCTGGTGCAAGTTCTGTGGATTCTTCTGTTCCTGACCCTGCTAGCATTTTTCCGTCTGTCGATGCTCAGAAAACAACAGTGATAGAAGTGAAAGATGTCAGATGAAAAACACTTTAAAAAAACATACCGATGAACAGGAAAACTAATGACTCAGTGGACACATGAAATAGTCTCTACCTTAAAGAAAATTTTGTTGTGACTATTGTGTATTATGTTAATTTCCATTTTATTTTGCTCCTCAAAAGATGATACTGAATTTAAGTTTTGTTTTTATGCAGTTGTGATTATTGTAGTATTTAATTTGTGAATACATTCTTCAAAGTGCTCTTTCTTTGCAACAGAGATATTTATGGCATAATTGGGAAACAAAAAAGTCAAGCGTTCTTGGTTGTAAATAGTACCTAATAATGTAAATATTTGTATTGTGAAATTTACAGAATACAGAAACGTACTATTATGAAAATTAAACTTTTATCTTCCATTTTTATATCGATTTTCTAAAATGGTTGTCTTCAAATGCACTCTATTTCCTTCAAAAGTATAAACATTTTGGTAACACTTAATACATTACATCCACTCCTATGATTACAACTACAAATATATTTTTTTACATTGATTTAATTAACCCTTTAACTACTACAAGCCATGCAAACGTCATGTAACTTGCGTCATGCTTCTCTCACTGCGGGCCACTCGTGTGCTGAGCTTGTTCCCATATAGATAATGCATAAGACATCTCAGTTATTGAACATCTATCCTAGCGATAGCCAAAAGCATGTTTTATGGGTGAACTTGTCCAAAGGCTCCCAGAACATCACGGTTCTGCATACGATCTCAGGCAATATTTTGCATATTAACTAGTCTAGAGCAAAGTCTAGTCAAAGGGTTAAATATCTGTTTTTGTTATTAATAACAACTATTCAGCCAATGCATTTCACTTTTCAAATTCTGCTCTGAAATTTTGCATTTAGTTTTAAACAAAATAATTACAAAAAGTATGAAAAATTAACAACTGATTCTAGGTCAGCATATTTCTTTCCAGTGCTTTAGAACATTCATTACATCATTTTAAATTATCTAATTGAGCTTGAATTTTTTCAATCTTCTTGTAAAATTCAAATAGTTCATTATGATTGAAGTCAACAGTGACATTATTCACTGAATCATTTTCTTTTATTCCAAACTGAAACACTGCCTTAGGAACTGCTTGCCTCCCATGAGTAGAGGAAGATGTTTGAAGCCTTAAAGACCATTTTATATCCTCCAACTGAAAAATAGAAAACTCAAGATTTTTATTTTGTTGCATTTTATTTCTCATAACATTCAAAGACTTGCATAGCATTCAAGGACTCACCTGGGCAGGAAAAAGAGATTTTTTTCTAAGTTGCTCCACAATTCCTTTTGCTGTATTAGACCAAGTATTTACAAAAGTTTGTGCTTTATCTTTATTCATTTTTAGTGTCTCCAGAAGAGAATGATGGAATACTGCTGGTTTAGTCATGTGGTAGGCAGCCTGTACATAATTTATAATGAAATATACAGAATAACTTTGTATTTTGTGTAGACCATATTAACTTACTTGTTCTATAATGTACGATGTGGATTCCAACAACAATTTTAGACTGTCATGATCTAAATTTAGTGACGCTTGCAGTTTTTCTTCCTCTTCATCTGTAAAAACTTTGCCTCCTCCAGAGCCTGCCTGTAGAGCTTGGGCAATTCGATTTAAAAGAAGTGGAAATTTTGATGAATCAAGATTGTTGATAATTTCCACAGCTCTTTGCAACCTGAAGGAAATTCAGTGTACAATTCAGCAGTTGTTTCATAGACACAAGAAGTTGAAATAGGCAATGTGAATTATTACTTGTTTACCTTGGAGTCGCAGTTATCCATGACATTTTTTTAGGGTAAAAAGGATGTTTTTCTTCTTGAACAACTTGCCGGAACTCAATTCCACGAATTTCTTGATGATTCTAACCTAACTGGCGCTAACCTGCTGGATAACTGACATCACATTTGCTCTAACTCTTTTGAGATGAGATGAACGAAAGAACGAACTCTTTTACGCAATTCACATTATTCCATTACTCCATTCCCCTTAAGGCTGTCAAACTTATATGTGCTGCAACATGCAACATATACTCTCTGACTCAGGCACGAGTCCCTCGAGTAGCACTCGAGAGTACTCGACGAGTAGTCTACTCTGGGATAATCGGTATTCCATGAAATCCTGACGAGCAAATCGATACTCCTTGCCTCGAACTGATATGCCAAATGGTACAGAATTATCGAATGGGCTGCGAGTTAGCTGTGCAATTTGAAAGGCATTTAGAACACCTTGGCAGTGAATGAAGATGGCTGCGCTATCGTTAAGATGTGTGCGGTTTGTGGGTTGTTGTGTGAAACATACAAAAACAACTTCGGCGGTGAGAAAGATAGGATATTACAAACAATGTACGGCGAAACAGCCCATTATATTATTATCGTATAGCAGGTACTCATCTAGTAATGGTACGTTAAACAATAGTTGTGGAAGTTGATACAACATAACCTCTCAGAGTATTGGTATTTCTTAAGTTTAATTGGTCATAGGTTAGGTTAGCCTGTATTAGTGATATTTATGGTCTGCGCCAACTATTTCGTTTATAGCAACCCATATACCGCCTCCAGTTTCTGAAGACACCGAGAGTGAAGAAGAAAGGAAAAGAAGGGAGTCCTCATGGAAAATGATGAAATACAGTTTTGCCGCTTTCGGAGTTTCGTTCGGATTGTTGGGATCATATCTTCTCTATGATTTAGGTAGACTTGAGGTTCTACTTAGTCTTCATTGTGTACTTAATTATTCATTGTGTTATTAATGAATATTTTGATTACTTTGTGTGGGGTATTAATTTTCTTTTTTTAATAAAGGATCTCCAAAGAGAGACGAAAATGGAAATGTTATTGAAGATGAATTTACCCATAAGCCCCTAATACAACAATTTTTTGGACGAATGATGAAGGAATTGGATTACTACAAAAGGGTAAGAAATGTGCGATGCCTCAATGATGTTTAAAGTTCATCTTTTAGTTATTTTGAAGTATAATAGGCCCAGTCTCATTGATGTACAATATTTTGTTACAATATTGTCATATATTTTGTTAGATGATTCGAGAACCTTCAAGAGACAAATTGTTACCTGATCCACTTCAATATCCTTATATTCAACCTCCATATACTTTGGTGCTTGAATTGAGGGATGTGTTAGTTCATCCAGATTGGACAGTAAGTGGCTTTTTATTTCATTCTTTCATATTGAATATGAAATGGTGATATGAATGAAGAGGATGTTTTTAATTGTTCTCAGTATAAGACTGGATGGCGATTTAAGAAACGACCAGGTGTGGATCATTTCCTTGAGCAAGTAGCACCCCCTCTATTTGAAATAGTAGTTTTCACAGCAGAACAGGGCATGGTAAGTTACTGTGAAATAAATTTGACAGTTTGGAGCAAATTGAGGACCATTTTTTAAAGTCTCCCAGTTAATTCCTTGTTGTCAAATTTCTTTTCCATAAGCTCATATAACTTGAATAATCATTATTACTAGAAATATTGATTGATATGTTGTAAATGCTTCTAAATATTGTTAATCTTTATAATTAAATAAATAATTGTAATGTGAATGAACTCCTTTTCTTGCAAAGAGAAAAATTATAAACTGTGTAGCATTAAATAGTATTAATGTAAGTTAAATTATCACCAATGGTATACTTTCTGAAAATCATGTGACATCTTGAATATGAATTGATTAATAAGAAGAAAACAGTTATATAAAGTTACCTAAATAAGGATTGCATAGCCATAATGTAAAATTAATTATTGTATTAACTACCAAGAATTTAAAGAATACAGTGTGAAGAAAGATGTCTTAACAGCTGACAGTTATGCAGGTGTTGGTAATGTGGCAATAAATCACCTACTTATACTAAAATTTATTGCACTTGCATTGTGTTTCAAAGAAATTTGAAAGTATTCTGGCATACAAAATATAGATTTAATGTGACCTGAAGAAAATGCCTTCAGACTTCACATTTTAGTAGATTTTAGTTTCATGATGTAAGAAATAATTTTGCAACATGTCCTATTTCTTTGATTTTGTCAGACTGTATTTCCTATTCTGGATGCATTGGATCCAAACGGGTATGTTATGTACCGACTAGTTCGAGATGCAACGCACTTTGTTGATGGACACCATGTAAAAGACTTGGATCGACTGAATCGAGATTTAAGCAAGGTAGTGTTGATTTTCATGTTGATGAGATGGCTGCATAAAATAATTTTAGTATTTGTTGTTATTTTTATAATTTTTTCAGGTGATTGTGGTGGATTGGAATAGTGACTCAGTCAAGTTCCACCCTAGAAACACTTTATTATTACCAAGGTGGGCAGGGAATGATGATGACCAGACTCTAGTCGATTTGGCTAATTTCTTAAGAAGTGAGTCACAAAATTTCTGATTTTGTGGTGACTGACTGAAATTGAAAGAAAATCTAGTGATCATAATTATGTCGTTTTTCTCCATAGCCATAGCTGCTGCAAAAGTGGAGGATGTTCGAGAAGTTTTGGATTACTATCATAATTTTGATGATCCTATCGAGGCATTCCGTGAAAACCAAAGGAAGCTCATTGTAAGTTAAAGAGAAACTCTCTAAATTATGTGATAAAGAAAGCACAGTTATCAAAAGAAATATCCATAGCATTATTTTAGTTTGTAGTTTTTAGCTAACAATTTTCAGAAATTAGAACTCTCAGAGGGGTGGAAAAACGACAGTTCAGTTACACTAGTAGTAATTGAGTGTTCTCCAAGTGATTGATAACTGATGACTTGAACGAAAACACGGAAGACCTGTAAAGCATTAGGAAGTAGAAGTACATAAAATAGAGTAAAATACTGACATTATGAAAATTTCAATGTTAAATGTCAAATGTGTTTCAATGTCAAATGTTCAAATTATTTCCATTGCTAATTTACTGAGATTATTTGTAAAGTAATTGTACTTCAATAAAACTTGAATCTTCAGATTAGTGGAAATATTTAAGCTTTTTGCCAAAATATTTAAACGTATTTTTTCAAAATATGATACAAATTCATTTTTTTACGAGTGATATTTTTCTTACATTTTTTACTTTTATCCAAATGATTCGGCCATAGTAACCATTTTCTCTACATGAATGCAATTGATTGATCTTCGGGTGTCTTCCAATACAGAATGTCATGCTGTTGGTTGCATAAGAGAGTAACGTTTATAATTTTATATTTCAAATATATTGTTTGATTTCAAATAGTAGTAATTGAAAATATCTATTACATAAAAGTGAAATTGTTTACAATGGAATGTAATCTCTACAAAAAATATTACTACTGGAGCCATTCCCAAATTTGGCACAAATATTTTTGAGCGTACAATAATCAAAATTAGCATTACAATTCAATACAAATAAGGTATCCCCAAATGTAATTAAACTAGTGGTTCTACAGAATGGCACAGATTTACTAGTACTAGGTAAGTTTTCGAATGTCTTTGGTATTGGGTAGAATTTCGCTCCTTTAACCTCTTGCCAGCTGCCATCTATCGATGCCCAAAAAATATTTTTTAGAAATTGTCTCAATTTTTCGATTTGCTAATCATAGAAAGGAAATATTACTGTAAGAATATTATTGAAGAGTAAATCCTTGTCTGATATGGAAATTTTGGTTCAAAAATGTGGAGCTACTATTTTAAAGAAAACATTTAAGAGTCGCTGTAAATGCAAAATATGAAGTTCTATTTCACAGAAAGCTCTCATGTTTTGGAAAAACTTCATTGGAAGTCCTTTGAAGCACATTCACTCACAAATGCAATAATGCTGGAAATGTGCATATTAACGGCATGAGAATTACTTCAAAAAAATTACATTAGTGTAATTTTTAAAAACCAGAATCCACCAAAATTAATTTTATGTCATCTTAAACTGTGCTAATGCACTATCCATATATAAAGTTTGAAGAAAAAATTTAGAGCAGTTTTTAAGAAAATAGTTTCTGAAAATGCGGAATTTTACCTCATTTTCACAGAAAACTTTTGAGTTTCCAAAAAAATTTATATGACATGATTTAAAACGTGTGTGTTCCTAAAATGAAATAAATTGAAAAATCGCTATGAATGTAAATATTTATTTTGATTTTAACATCACTTATAATATTCTGTACTGAAATAAACAAAACAACTTAAATTTCATCATAACAATTCCATACAAACAAGTGCCAAAAAACTTAAACATGTAAAACAAAGCAAACTAACAAAAGAATACAAACCTCATTGACTACTCTTGATTTCATCAGAACAAACGAAACAGAGTTAGCTAAGGGCCAGCATTACCATTGTCTATGCAGCGACCTAGGACCAAGAAGTCCTAGGTTCAAGACCCAGCAGTGACAGATTTTTTACTTTAGCTATATAGCTAGATGTAATCACCCACATTCTAGGGGAGAATTCTAGAGGTTAGTTGCTCTGATTGTTCCTGTTGTTTTCCAAGAAATCTCTAATCGCTACTATCTGGTGTGTATCGGAAAAGTACCGTAATAAAATAACTTTTTCTCATCTTTCTTCCCTTACATAAACACACTTCCATTCACTATTCTACCTGTCATGATAGAGGCCAGTTAGCAGCTTAGAGCTTGCTCTGGCTGAGGTGGTGCCTCGCTGGGGAAGATTCCGGAAGTGGGAAGTACTCGCCAGCAGGAAAAGAACAGCACTTCCTGGGTTAAAGCTTTCACTACAGAACTAATGAACATAATGAAATGTCCAAGACCATCAATCACACAGAGGCATCACAAGTATGAAATTAATAGTAAATTCAAACTTGTTTTGCAAATTTGCTACACAATATACTGCATTTGTGACTTGATTATATGAACATATTAACAAACATTTTACCAGTAACGATTATCCTCGAATGCATCATATGTATTATTATATAATGCACTTCAGTTTGACTTTTCGAATGATGAAAATAAGTGGAAATAAAATTCTCCACATTTGTGTTATGTAATTTATGGACAATCCCCAAAGTAGTGGATACTCAAAAAACATTGAGAAACTGAGAGGTGAAGTAATATAAATTGATGAATGTAATAAAAATGTTGAAGTTTAATATGAAGTTAATAGTTAGATCAATATTAAATTAGTTGACATGTAATGTACAAAGCTTCTGTAAAGAAATTAAACAAAATTGTTGAGTGTGTAGTAAAAAATAAAATTGAGCTGATGAGTTGTATATAAAGAAAGTAAATGTTTTTAATGATATCTTGTTTCTTACAATATGTGCAGGAACAAATGGAGGCAAAGGAAAAACAGTTAAAGGAAAGTTCATCCCGTAACTCATTGGCGCATCGATGGACTCCAAATTTCTTGCAGACTCGAAGATTATAGACGTAGTTGTACCTATGAGTGTTTGCCATGCTTCTTTCCATTCATTGTGTATCTGCGTGTACAGTTGAAAATAAACGTTCTCCTCTTTGTTTTAGGATTGACATTAAATTGTTTTTATATTATGTCCAAATGGCACACTTTCTTTTGTTTGTATGGTAATGTTGCAAGTTTTGTATGTCTCTCTTGTGTGAAGTAGAATGTCTTGTAGTTAAAATATCAATGCAATGAATGTTGAAACTGTACAGATGGTTAAGCAGTAGTTGATCAAATATAAATATTGTTATTATGTTTGTCAGTTCATTGTCAATCTCGTAGAGCATAACTCCCTGAACAAAGTTCAACTTATGTCATTATCATGTTTTGTATGAAAATGTTTTTTCCCTGTCTATGACATACCTGTTTGGTGAAGTGGCAAGATTAGACTGTTATTTCTGTAAAAATTTGGTGAGAAGTGTATGCTTTTCCTAGGACTGGACTGAAGTTTTGCAAGTATGAGTGGTTGGTGTCTTTTCGAGAATTAATAAAGGGTTGCTAACAGTACGAAATTTAGGTTGATATTGACACATCCACATTGATTAATTGAAAAGAAAATTAGTGTTGAGCATGTGATGCAAAGTTAGCCTGGAAAATGAACTTTCTATTTGGTAAGATCTGTATCACTTGTGGCCCGTGTATAGCTCAAAAGCATGAAAGTCATTTGACAATTGATTGTTTATAAATAATTAACAGTAGGAAATTATCAAACATAGACTTCTGAAGATAAGAGTTCATGTACATTTCACAAAATGCATTAAAGAAATGCAACCAAAATACTGTGTTCATGTTAATACCTAATCTTGGAGAAGAAAACAAATCCTATTTACCAAGTCAATGCAGTAGCTTTTAGTTTTGTGAGTTTTGAAAGAAGTACGTGTGAATTATTGAATCATCAAAGTGTCTCAACAGTCATCATGGATTTGTTAGTGAAACAAGTCTACATTTGGTGTATGAAAAATTCTTAATATTCTTACAATTAAAACTTATGTACAGTTATAAGATTCATTAAATTCAGCTCACCTGAGGAAAATCATTCTGCTGTTAGGTATAGAAATGGAAGATTTTGTCTTCTAGGAGAAAGTGTTGTTAATATTTACTTCAAATTTAGCTTTGAGGGAGAAAAATGAACTTCAGAAGTCTACCAAAAGCTTCCAAAGTGCTTCATCTTTGTAAATGTACAAGCTATGATTCTGAAAGGTAAAGTAAAATTTGTTGGTCTTGTTTACTTTTTTAAAATTATTATTAAATTTCCGTTGAGAAGTTTTGAATATTAATTACTTCCAATTTTCTTGATGGTATGGTTGCTGTTTTATTTTTCAGTCATGACTTAAACGCAATGGAAAAAAAGAAAGATGCACAACCAAAAGAAGTAATTTGCATGATCGGAAAATTTTGATTGACTAATAATGAAAATGTGCCATGCATGAAGTCAAAGTTTGAGAAGATATGCATAAAGTAATCCTTAGGAAAGTGTTATTTTTCAAAGACTACCAAGTGAGGAAGATCCAATTCCCTTGCAATTGCTTTGCAATCCCAATTGCAAATGCTTCGAAATGTGTACACTGAAAGGTGTGTGGGATGGACTGTCTCTACACAGTTAGGGCGTGAGAGATAACGTCAAAACGTCTGTCATTCCGCCACATTACGATATTTCGTACAACAATACGAGGCGCAACCGGGCGCCACCCCCAAACCCCTTATATTCCAAAATTTGACATCCCATTCAAACCAAAGGCAGTTCGAGATTCCGCCACTAGTTGCCTCTATGCGCATCTTCTGTTACTGCTCTACAAAATTTTGCCGTTTGGTCGGCTCATTATTTTGAGAGTTATTGCTGTTTGTTTTGCAGTGTGCTTCTGCAAATTTCCATATGACTAAAGAAAGAGCAAGATATTTGTATGAAGTTTTATTTCAAGCAACTAAAACCCACGGCATGAAGAACAGAGAGTGGTGTAGTGAGAATGTTTTGAGATAGGAACTGGAGAGTTTCAAGCGTTTTCAAAGACCGAGAATCTGCGGTGGGTGAATGCAAGATCCAGTTTCATCACACTGAATATGTATCTTGGGTAAGTGACTTTTGTAGCATTCTCGTCAACCAACATTTTCAATGAATTATATTATAGGTCGGATGTACGAGAAATAATTGGAGGAGATAGAAGTAAACAAACAATCCAAGAGATGTGTGAAAGACTGTTGTTAGATCATGTTCTAGTAGCTCTCTCAAATTAGTCCAGACCAAATTGGCGATCGAGGGGGGAAAATTCCGGATTTTGCTTGATTGTTTTCTTGGTCCCTACCGCACATTGTATTAAAATGTCTAGAGTTGAGAGAGAGCCGGAGGTGGAGAATTCCTTTAGAGGTAATTTTTTTTCATTTTACATTGTTGCCTTGAGAAGAGTAAGTTTTGTAAAGGAAAAAGGGGTGTTTTTTCGTCAGAAAAACTCTTATAGCTGGGCCCTGGTAACAAAGTGCATAAATCCAGTTTGCTAAACTTAGCAAAAAATCCTCAAACACGTCGTGTAGCCAGAATTAACGATTTGTGGATCCTTGATGGCGAAAACTCGATTGACGGCAAAAGGTCTGTTGGTGGCCAATGCTAACGGCTAAAACCGTTCAGCCGCTTATCTCCAAAATAGATATTCCTCAATCGATCAGCATGATATCGCTGCCCCTTGAATCTTAAACCCATATTTTAATTTTGGGGGGTACTTCACATTAAGCCTCTGGGACGTCATCAAAAAATTGGCTCCATCGTTTTTGATTAAATTTTGTTGTTGGACGTTTAAGAGAATGGCGTAGGCCTCATGTTGGTTGAAAACACAGATTTTTCGAAAATGGAAAAAATCAACATATTTTCGGGTCTTCCGACAACTAAAATATTAAAGTCAGATTCCCCCCCCCTTAATTAATCTGTTCCATAAAGATAAATTTTGAAATAATTTCCATACAATTTTTCGAAATTTTGAGAATTTTCCGCGTAACTTTGAATGATAATTGATACTTTCCCGTATACGTAGTATAGTAATAATTCGGAGTAATGTACGTACTACAGGAAAAGTTATGTAATGCTGCGAAAAAAAAGAAGAAAAAAAAACCGCGGATTTTCGGTAGAAAAAAATTCATTGCCAGGCCCTGATAACGAAAAAGTGGATAAATCCAGTTGCTAAATTAAGAGAGAAAATCTTTTAACATATGGGGTAGCCAGAATCCCCGTTTTTAGGTCCTCGATAGCGAAAAACCAATTGACGGCAAAATGTCCGTCCGTTTTTCAATCTGCGAACACCACTACTGGCTAAATCATACGTAGGATTTTTTCCAAATTGAAGACACCCCTGTTCATCGGGCTCGAGTCAAAGAGAGCAATATGGCGGTATTTTGAGATTTTAAAAAATATTCTTGAAAATTTGGGGGTATGATATACTTCATACTTCATATGAAGCCTGCCGGACATTTTCAAAATTTTCTCATTAACGGCTAGATTTTTTTCTTTAATTTTCTTGTAAGAATAGAGTAAAATGAACTTATCAAGGTGACATATGTCAAATTTTCACGGTTAACTATGAATTTTTGAAAATTGCGAAAGTTTGACTTTTTTGCGGCGTCTTCCTACAGCTATAATATTGAAGATGGAAATTTTTCCTTCAAATAAAATATATTCTCCATAGTGAGTTCTTTCATTAAGATCATGTGCATTTTTTAAAACTTTTAATTGTTTTCGCGCAATATTGCGAGCGAACATGTCCAATTTAAAAAAAATTACAAAAACTAGATTTTCTCAAAAAGGCTCCAAATGTTTTTTTTATAACTTTTGGTAGGAATAGTACTAAATGTACTCTATATGATGACATAAACGCCATATTGCTCTATTCATTTGTTGTTGTTTTTTAATTACAAAAATGTATTTTTTTAACTTGTCTCACATCATTAGCATTTACATAAATGACAATTTGTTCACATTATTTATGAGTACATATGCCTTCAATAATGTCAGATAATGTTTCTCAAAAACTCAACTTTTCTGTAAAAATTATCTCAAAATTCCGCATTTTTAGAAACACTCAAACGACATTTTCTTGAAAACTGCTCCAAATAATAATAGAATAAACTTATTTAAATACAAAGTGTGCCCAACAGATGATGTTAAAATGTATTTATCAAAATATGAGGTTATACTGTATGATAATGCTTCTTCAGAACAGAAAATTTGAACAAAATTTTAGGACAAACAGGTTTTGATTTGGTGGTCACTATTGAAATTGTATTTTCTAATATTTTTCATTCCCTTTGTTTTCCAAGCTATCTATCTTAACTGTGTTTAAAGATGATAGACTATACATCAAAATATTAAAAACCAATTCGAATATATGTATATTGAAAAAAGTTTCGCATTGGGTTTTTTGGAGGCTGTAAAGTTTTAATTGCAACAGACATGCAAATTTTATGGATTTATCATTGTTTAATTTGAGTTTTTATGGTAGGCGTGTGTAGAGCAAATCAACTAGGGGTTATGTACACTACTTCTGGGCCTCCTTTCAATTAATTTTATTGACATATTTTTAATTATCTGTTAGTTCCCTCTCTCGGCGACCCACCTTTTAAAACTTTTCATACTACCATTATGTTCCCTCCTTATCTGCCTAAACTCATTATTCTCACTTTTTTTTTTCAAAATGTGGAATTATTAATATAATTTTTTAATAATATAATTTTAATAATATAATTTAATAATATAATCTTTTAATAATATATTTTTTTAATAAATATTTTTTGATGATTTGTTACTAGTTTAAATTATTATCTGGATGAATATGTAAGTATACATTTTTTTAACTTCAGAACACCATATTTAGAATTGCGTATGAAATTTGAATTTTTGGTGCTTGATCTAAGAAAATATGAAATTTCCTTTCTTTGATGGTTTGAGTTTGAATTTTTAGAGCAATTTTGACTGTTCTTATTTTATACTTTCAGAATATTGTCACTTTCAGAAATTACTAAGGATTAACAATTTTTATGTTGGCAAACTGTAATGTGTATATAATTGGTATCCCATATAACAATACAAACTTCATGCTGTGAGGTGAGAATTTTGTTTGTATAGTAGGTATTATATAAAATTCAAAACAATAAATTTTTGAAGACTGCTGGCTTTGATTTTGTCACTGATTTTTATGAAAAACAACAACATAAATACATTTTTTTTATCCAGTTTCAGGGAATACCAAATACCAGCTACTAATGCCCCACTGCCAATATTGACCTATTATACTATAACAGAATTTCAAAAAGAAGAAATGGGCATTTCAACTAGCCCGCTCAGGTGAAAATTTAATTACTCTGCACTCTTTTAATCAATCTTTCTAATTTGGGAACACTTATTATAGTTTGGGTTTGACGATAAGAAATGATCGTAATTAATGCATTTATAAAAGCTATTTCCTTTGAAATTATTATTTTATTCTTTAAAAATGCTTACATTGTTTCCTGACTCACTATTTTTGAACCACGAAACTTGTTATTTGACTAGACTATTTTGAGCTTCGATGAACACCTTCAAGTAATAATTAAAGTTCAATAAAATAACAATAATGGGTATAAATACAATGAATTTTAATTTGACCTCTTCAATTTCATTTATGGTTGTGCTCCACAAGTTGCAAATGACTTAAGGGGACCAAATAAATCAATACAAAGTAAGGCATTAACTGCAATCATATTTAAAAATACTCAATATAATTGAATTTAATTAATTTTCATTTTGGTTTTTGTCGGGTGGGAAAGTGATTTCACTTCTTTGCTATTAAATGTTAGAAAAAATATTTGTCAAGCAATTTATTATTTCAGATTTAATCTGAATGTATCAAATTCTATTCAGCAACTGTTTTTAGTGTCAAGTTTTCAAAATAACAATAATAATAATAATAATAATAATAATAATAATAATAATAATAATAATAATAATAATAAAAATGCTTTTATATTTTTGCGTTTTTAATTTTTTTAATGTGACAATTTCAGGATTTAAATTTACAATTAAAAGCTACGGGTATAAAACAAGGCAAAACTCTCCAAGCAAACACATGGGTTGCAGTGAACATTTCCATTTTTGGTATAAATATTTTTTGTAGTAACTATCGAAAACATGTGGGTTGTGGAACCACTTGCCGAAGTTCCGACAAAGTCAACCACGGATTGCAAACATTTTGTGTTTCAGGGTACTACGTCGACAAGGGTACGACCAGAAACAGCATTGAATTGAATTGATGCCTTATTTTACCATTTTTTTATTTGGCGAGACTCGGGCCATCAGGCCCGCTCTTCCGTCTGACCACGCAAATTTCGCTACGCTCCTTCACCCACTAGTGGAGAAAGGAGGTATTTATTGGGCGACGAAACTGGCGATTTCAGTCTACATATGGCGCACACGGTGCGTCAACCACAAAAATAGCTGGGCCAAATTTTACCATTGATTCTGGTTGGGAGAACCATATTTCAATTTGCGGCAACAATTCCCTTTATTTATTTTTTTTTTTTTCATTTACGAAATAGATAGGTCGAATTCAGTCGGAGTGTGGCGGAGAAGTTAGTGCCAGTCTTAGCGTCAATATACGTAGATCTTCTCCGCTTGCGCAGATGCACTAAAATGGTGCGAAACTTGAACAGCGCATGAGAAGATCGACAGTGATGCTTTAAGGCTATATGCACCGAAAAATACTTGTAGGAAAATTCAATTGATCGCAGCACTATCACAGGGAAATTTACTTTGCTGATAACGTCTGAATTAATGGTCCGATTTTCAATTTGTAAACGGCATTTGACCCCTTTTTAAAATACAATTTATGCTACGATGACCTTTTTCAAAAAATCTAGCAAACGCAAATTTGAAGTTAGTTTTCAAACTTCCGAAAACAAATTTAAAAATGTGGCCTTATAGCGCGATGGCGACATGCTTCCTGAATCCAACGCCGTGACAATCATGCAAATCGGACGAATAGGAGCGTCGTAAAGTGAAATTTACGAAAACACCTCGCACCCCCCCCCACTCCCCTTCTGCGCCGTTGCGTTTCCCACCCGCGCGGTGGCACGGACAGGCCCGGCGTCGTGCGGCCAGCCCCGACGGACGGATGGAGGAGGCGGTACTTGCGGGACACGCAAGCCACACACTCGGTTTATGCGTTCGTCACTTTGCATCTCAATCTATTTTTCCGCGGATATCAAAATAGATATAGTAGTACATAACTACCTTTTTCACATATTTCCGTCTTCCGTCGAATACCATTTTAATATTTTTTGATGCATTACTCAAAATATTGATACCGATTTTAACTATTTAAAAAAAAGAAACTAATTGTCTAATATCCGTATTATTCTTTCTCCTCACATCTTATATTAGATATATTTTACTTCTAAGAAATTCTTGGTTATAACTCCACCTTGGTCTAAGATCTTTCGTTGTCAAATACCGTAAAAAATGAGCGGAGTATACGCACGAGCTCTTATATCCTACAACTCGATTTTTTATCTCAAAACGACGTTTATCTGCTTTAAAGAGTTCATCTGGTGAATCTCTTTTCCCAAGTAAAATAGTCGAAGCTAATTTTAAAAATAAAAAACAAAAAAAAATGCATTATCTTGGCTGTCCGAGGGACATCGCGTCAAAGGCTGTTTTGCCGACGTTTCTACCATTTTGTCGCGGTCTTCCTCAAAGCTGGTATGCCCATACATAAGATGGTATGGACATGGTAAGACCACGACAAATTGGTCGAAACGTCGGCAACAATCTTCGACCCAGCAAGTCGATCAAGTGGGGGATCAACCAGCAAGTCGATCAAGTGGGGGATCGAACCCGCTAAGTCAATCACCAGTCAGGTGTGGTCGACCCAGCAAGTCGAATCATGGTGGGGGATAGACCCAGCAAGTCGATCAAGTGGGTGATCGTGCCAGCAAGTCGAATCGTGGGGGATCGACCCAGCAAGTCGATCAAGTGGGGGATCGACCCAGCAAGTCGATCAAGTGGTGATCCACCCAGCAAGCCCGATCAAGTGGGTGATCGATCCAGCAAATCGATCATGTGGGGGATCGACCCAGCAGTCGATCAAGTGGGTGATCGGTCCCAGCAAGTCGATCAAGTGGGTGATCACCCAGCAATGTCGATCAAGTGGGTGAATCGACCCAGCAAGTTGATCAAAGTAGGTGATTCCACCCCAGCAGTCGATTCAAGTGGGTGATCCACCCAGCAAGTCGATCCAAGTGGGTGATCACCCAGCAAGTCGATCAAGTGGGGATCGTCCCAGCAGTCGATCAAGTGGGTGATTGACCCAGAAAGCCGATCAAGTGGGTGATCGACCAGCAAGTCGATTCAAGTGGGTTGTCGATCCGCAAATCGATCCATGTGGGGGATCGACCAGCATGTCGATCAAGTGGGTGATCGTCCCAGCAAGTCGATCAGTGGGTGATCAAACCCAGCAAGTCGATCAGTGGGTGATCGACCCAGCAAGTTATCAAGTAGGTCGATCCAGCCCAGCAAGTCGATCAAGGGGGTGATCCACCCAGCAAGTCGATCAAGTGGGTGATCCACCAGCAACTCGATCAAGTGGGGATGGTCCCAGCAAATGTCAATCAAGTGGGTGGTCGACCCAGCAAAGGCGATCAAAGAGGGTGATCGATCCAGCAAGTCGATCAAGTGGGGTGGATCGACGCCAGCAAGTCCATCAAAGTTGGGATCGTCCAGCAAGTTCGATCAAGTGGGTGGTCGACCCAGCAAGTCGATCATGTGAGGGATCGACCGCAGCAAGTCGATGCAAGTGGGTGGTCGCCCAAGCACGTCGGTCAAGTAGGGGGGATCGACCCTGCAAGTCGATCAGTGGGAATCGACCCAGCAAGTCGATTAAAT
>BOPP01000030.1:8406213-8417177 GCA_017312745.1 Gryllus bimaculatus
CCATTAACCTAAAAAAGAGATAATCTGTTATTTTTTAATTCTGAATTATGCAAGCTAAAAATTAAGTCTATACGAAGCACTCAAGCTGTTAACCCCGCCCTCTTGCCACCGCCTGACAAGGGCCCACAACGGCCTCGAGTTAGGGACATCAACAGCGCAGAAAGGAAGTGGGGGGCTAATGCATGATCTGTTACTAAAATCTATCACCACTCACGACAATTTCCTATTTTTCAATCCTATTACATAGTTTATGTCAGGTTTGGATCAATTGGAAGCGCTATAAGTCGACTCACATATTCTATAAATTTGTTTTCGAAGTTTGAGAACTAATTCAAAATTCGCATTTTGTAGATTTTTAAAAAGAGTCTATCGTAGCAATAAATTGATTTAAAAGGTCAAATGCCGTTACAGATCGAAAATCGAAACATTTAACAGACGTTATCCGGCTAATCTAAACATACAATTTTACTTATTTTGTGCTGCCACGTGGTGGATAACAAAATTGACAACTAAGTGTCGGGACATTTAGTACTTTAACGTCGTTAGGAGCTCTGAGATTTGTATGCGCATAAAGCAAGTATCGTTTAAGAGAGCACACTACGATAAATAGTCTCAGCCTTATGCTGCACAAACTCCCTAATTCTAGAGCCGACTGGTGCATTCCAGACATTTCTTGCGATCAATAGACAGGTGGAATGCGCGGAGTACGATACCCAGCAGGACAAGGCTAGTTCACGGACCGCCTCGAGACATTAAGTCCGCCTTCCCTTCTTCTTCTCTCTCTCTCTCCTATCTTCTCCCATCAAGCATAATCTACATTACCACATGTATTGGGAGACCAAAGTTTGTCCCAGCTGGGGTGGTTCATGATGGGGGAGATACCTCGAGGAGGAATTCCGCAAACCGACGTGTACGTCATCGCCGGATCTCTCCACCCAGCGAGAGAGAATCCTGCCACGTCTGGGGATAAAACATTCGTTATTAACGTAACTAATGACTAGAGACCGGATTTTTTATATAATTACATATTTTTTGTCATTGTACTTAGCATTCTCAAAACTGTCGTCTTGGCGAATCGTCCCCGTCCTAACGCAGGATCCAATTTTTTCGTTACATGTTTTTACTTTCCCGTATACGTACGTATATACCAAGTAATATATGTATACTTTAGGGAAAGTTATGTAATGCTGCGCGAAAAAACGGATTTTCGGCAGAAAAAAAATCATTACCAGGCTCTGATAACGAAAAAGTGGATAAATCCAGTTGCTAAATTTAGGAAAAAAATCCTCTAACACGTGGTGTAGCCAGAATCTCCGTTTTGTGGGTCCTTGATACCAAAAATCAATTAACGGTAAAACGTCCGTCTGGTGTCTGTGAACACTACTAGCGCCTAAGCCATACGTAGGATTATTTCCAAATTGAAGAAACCCCTGTCCATCTGACTCGAGTCAAAACTTCGAGATTTTGAAAAACATTCTTCAAAATTTGGGGGTACTTTACATTAAGCCCTCCGGACATTTTCAAAATTTTCTCAAAAACGGCTCCAATTTTTTTCTTTAAATTTCTTGTAAGTAAAGAGTTGCATACACTTATAAACGTGGCATAGGTCCGATTTTCACTCCAAATTTTCGAAAATTTCAAAAGTACGATATTTTTTTTGTCTTCCTACAATTATAACATTAAAGATAGATATTTTTCCTTCAAATACAATTTGTTCTCGATAGTGATTTCTTTCATTTAAGTCATAAACTTTTTTTTGAAAATTTTAGTAATCTTAGCACAATATTGCGTGCATTATGTGCAATTAAAAAACACAAAAACAAGATTTTCTGAAAACGGCTCCAAATGTTTTCTTTAAATTTTTGGTAGGGATAGTGCTAAATGTACTCTATCAGATGGCATAAACTCCATATTGCTCTATTATTTTGTTGTTTTTTAAATTACAAAATTGTAATTTTTTGACTTGTCTTTCATGTCGTTTATATTTACTCGTATATTAGCGGCAATTTGTTAACATTATTGTATTAATGAGTTCATGTGCTTTAAATAATGTCAATTTAAAATAAATCGAAAAATATCCATTTCTGTGAAAACTAGCTCAAAATTCGCGCATTTTCAGAAATGCTCAAACGCCATTTTCTTAAAAAACACTCCAATTTTTTTTTCAGTTTTTTTTTCGAACGTATAGTGCTAATTGCACTCTTTAATATGAAGTAAAGTTCATTTCGGTGTATTTTTGTTGTTGATTGTTTCAAAAATTACACAAATGTAGTCTTTGAAAGATCTCTCATGCCGTTGAAACGCACATTTCCTGCAATTTGTAAACCGTATTGTATTTGTGAGTTAAAGTGCTTAAAATGACTTCAAATAAAGTTTTTCGAAAATTCAAAAAAATTCTGTGAAAAGAGCTTCATATTTTGATTTTACAGCAGCGCTTGAACTCCAGTTTTAGAAAAATAGCTCCAAAGTTTTCAAAGAAAATTGACATTTAGAACTAGGTATCACTGTTCTTTAATAATCTTAAAATAAAATTTTCGCTCTACAATTAGGAAACCGAAAAATTTAGAATTTTTTTGAAAATGAACTTTGGGCGGCAATAGATGGCAGCTGGCAAGAGTATGTGGCAAGTCCGAATAGCTAGCCGAGACCAAAGGAAATAGAAAACTGACACGGTTGTGCTAATTGTTGCACCACTACTTACATATTTAGTACTATATTACATATTTTACACATGTTTCTATTTCTCACATTTTTGAAAAAAAAATATCAATTTTCTTCTGTGTTATATATTTTTTTATGAAAAGATATATTTTCAAAATATCAGAATTTTTCTGCATAATTACTCAATTCTGTCAAATGGGGATGCGCTTCAAGACGTGGCTAGGTATTTTTACCGTCAGGCGCGCCTGCTTCAGTTATCTCAGTGGCGGGAAGTGCACGTCAGCGACTTGATATCATTTTCACCTTTATGAGTGACACTTATCACTGACGCCGGCTTTCGTGATCTTTAATCTTAATTTCCGAGAAACTTTGGCGATCCCCAATGTGTAAACACTTCGATGAGAATGCTGCACGCCGGAGTGATGGTTTGCTGGTCGTAGATACCGCCAGTTTGTATGATACTTCTATTGCGTCTAGTCTGGCTCCTAAACTTCGGTCCTGGATAGCAATAGATGTAGGTTTTATTACTGACGAGAACGTGGTATTGCACAAAATGTGCATCAACTTGTGCTCTCCCAACAATTTTTAAAACATTTGTATTAAAAAAAATGTTTAGGAAATATTTGATAAATGTAATTTTGTATGAGGTAAATGTGTTTTATAATTAGCGTATGAATATATATATATATATATATATATATATATATATATATATATATATATATCCGAATTTACATATTTCTTTTATATTCTCACTGTTTTCATTACATATTTATGAACATATTTTGACATTTCATTCTACATATTTTTCCGGTCTCTACTAATGACCATAGCTATTGACGTGCCCGGAAGCATCAGTTAATCAAAACATCAGTCAAACCGATGACAGCACTAACGGCAAACCCCAAACAAACCCGAGCAAAATGGTATCATGTAATTAGGGTTGCCAACTGTCCTCCATTTGGGTGAACAGTTCTCCATTGACGTTATTTGTCGCCTCGTCCTCCTTTGTATCTTAAATGTCCTCCTTTTAGTAAATATTTAACTTTTTATTTATTTTATTACATGACTAACATCTGCTACGTTGTATCGTTTATTGTTTAATTTAGAATTGAGAACATGAATAATTTTTTGTTTGAACGCTGACACCCGCATGCATGATAGAAAAAAAGACGCTCAGACCATCTTCATCTGCATTGTGTGAACGAATCTTTTCACTTGAGTCGCAAATGAAGAGAAGAAAAAAAAGGGCAGAGATGTTAGTCTAAACTAAATATTTATAAAAAGAAATGTGTTGAGCTAATGTCGAAGATTCGCCTCCACCAGGACGCGAATCCTAGGACATTCCGGTCAGAGTCGTTGCAGACACAGCAGCAAAGCTGGATTCTCGTTGACCTCAGCGGGTATGATCATTAATATATATTTCTTTGTGTACAGTATTGTGTTCTTGGACCCGTATGAAACTGAAACAAACTTCGATCATACGCACGAAATTATAAAAGTCCACTGACACGAAGTTACACTATGCACATTCAGACTACGGAGCGGGATTGTCCTCGTTCCCGCAAGTGTTTGTCATCGTTGTCGTTCATCGCCATCGTTCTCCGATTTCGCGGCGCGGCTGAAGTTGATTCGCCAAGGAAGGCACTTTAAAGGGATAACGCCAGAATTCTCACCCCGGCAGGGTAGTGGCGTCATTCGACCCAGCTACAGACGTGCGTCGAAATATTCACAAAAATCTACCTCGTTCTGCGAAGCTTGAGGCGCATTCAAATTACATTCGCTAACGCATCCGGTAAAATGTCAATTACTTTTACAATAAATAATTAATGTATAGTAAGAAACGCAAAACAAAAAAGTTCTGAGAGCTTCTTCTGAGTTGAAACCGCTTCTGTTCGGCCGCTTTAGATCGTTCAAATTCTTAACAGCGACAAGCACACCGTCAGTCATTTAAGTATTATTGTCTTGAGATGAAAACCGATATTGTCAAAACGGCTTGACATGCGGATAACACACCATGCTTGATCAGCGCTATCAGGATCTCCATCAAGATATGAGCTCGCTTTGCAGTATGTGTTATCAGCCACAAAAGCCAGCCTGCGTTATCGGGGCAGACTGGAGTAAGTCGTCATAGCCACCGCACCGCTGACGTTTCCTCGCAGCTGGAACAGTGACTGCGTCTCTACCGCAATGCGTTTACGCAGGGCGTTTCTTGCAGGTACTGTTCTCGGAACGTGGAGGCGATTGAGAGTGAAAAAGTTATTTTTAGAGCAATCATAGTTACCTTAGACCACAGTAAGCGACACAACTCGTGTACCCACAGGTTTCATCTGTTCACAATAAATTCATGTGCCTCTCAGGACTCGAAATCTTGGTTTTAAGAGCCTAAAACACGTCGTTTCCGAGTTAGACTATTATAATAAGTGTTGGAGTAATCTGTTTTAAATGCCATATTCTATAAACGTATACTAGTCTTAAATCTATTGATTGCAGTTATTGTATTCACAGTAGTAGCACACAGGATTTTGTGCCGATGGGGTCTCTAAATTGTCAAAAAGAGACAATTGTACGTAGCAAATTTCATCCCGAAAGTAAAGTTTATATTGTGTAGGTTCTATAGAAAAAAATTGAAAGTTGGACAATTATTTGAGAGAGAAATGAATCGAGGCTTTCTCTCACCGTTTCTTCAATATTTGTTAAGTTTCTCGTATACGTACATATATGCAGAGCAACATACATATTAATGAGAAAGTTATGTAATGCTGCGGAATATCGATTTCGAGGTTACCACGGAAATACACCTTTTGGGGTCTTCTGACACCAAAATAGTGTTTCTTTCAAAAAATTCGTCCGTCTCTGAGTGTCTCCGTAGAGCCTAAACTATTAGTAGGATTATTTTCCAAAATATATATTACCGTGTTGATCTGGACCGACACAAAGCCTTGCAATCTTGAAAAACATTCTTTAAATGTTTGGGGTAGTGTAAGAGGCCCCTGGGTCATTTTCAAAATTTCCTTTGGTTTCACGTTTTCCTTCCTCGCCCTTCTTTGTGAGAATAGAAAGATTTGTAATCGTACGCCAGAAAACGCCAAATTTTTGAAAGAATGTTTGAAAAATTGTCATGGCCTGGCAATGAATGTTTCTACCGAAAGTTTTCGTTTTCAGTCGGAAACAAAAAAATTGGATGAATCTTGTTACTAAATATATTGTAAATTCCTTCGCCAAAATGTTATGAAGTCAGAATCCATTGGTACCGAAAAATAGATTTAACTCTGTATTTTAGAAAATTGCAAGAACATTTTATAACTACGGCATTGAGGGCAGACTATTTTCTTTAAACAGAATGTGTTTTAAATAATCAACCCTTAAATAAATTCCAGTACAAATTTTTGAAAACATGAGTATTTTTCTCGTAATTTGTGCTTGAAATTAATGCAATTTATAAAAAAAAATTTCAAAGACCTCCAAATGTTTTCTTCATTTTTTTCTCGGTGATAAAACATGGAACTTAAAAGAATGATGCAGTCTCATTTTCGTTCTATTCCCTGAATTTTCGGTAATTGCATGTTAGAAATAATGGAAGAAAGAGTTATGAAAGAATCTTATGCGCTGATCCATGAGACTACGTCAGAATGGCTGTGTGGCTTGCGGAAAAAACAAACAAAAACATTTTGCTGTTTGAAAACACTTTCTTAGGTTCATGTAATTGTATAATATTGCGAACCCGTTATAATTAATGCGAGAAAGTATGTGCTGTTTTAGCCCCTGTAGTTTTGATATCTCTCTCACGTTGTTAATTTTTACATTACCGACGATTTAAACATGTTATTGCGTATGTGTGTTTAAGTTCTTCAAATAAAGTCGGATGAAGTTTCTCGAAAACTCAAAACTTTTCTGTGAAAATGCACTCAACATTGAGCTTTTCCAGAAACGCTCGAACATTTTCTCAAAAACGGCTTGACATTTTTCATTCGCTCTTTTTGTTTGGATAGTACTAAATGCACTGAATAACATATTTTCAATGCTACTTTGTTGTATTCTTTTTTTTAAATTACACACATCCAATGTTTGTAAATATCTCTCGCTTTGTTTATACTCGTATTTATATTACGGATGTTAATTGTATATTATTGCATTTGTGAGTAAAATGCTTCGAATTATTTCCAATGAAGTTTCTTGAAAATTCATAAGTTTTCTGTGAAAAGGACATCGAAATGCCAGTTTTCAGGAATGCTTATTCGACTTTCTCAGAAACGGCTCCAAAAGTTTCTTCAATAATTTGCATATTGGACCAGCTCTATTATTGAATTCTTAGTCATATTTCATTTCTACCTTTATGGAGCGAAAACAACAAGAAAATGTGAAAAAAAACCTCCTTCCAGTGACAATAGATTGAACTGAAAAGCTAGCACAGAGTAAATGGATAAGAAAGAAAATTGCACGACAAAGTCTGTGCCGTACTATTGCACCACTAGTTCTTTCTAAGGTTCAAGCAGCAAAATAAATGCAGTGTAAGTCTTGAAATTGAAATCTGGAAAGTTAATGCCTTCTTCTAGCATAGATTTTCGCAGGACGATCGACTAGGAAATTACGACAAATCGCGCTTTAACGTGTTTCATCTTGAATTTAAAAGCTCATATCATGGGTTTTTAAAACGGGTATTTATGTTGTTAGGTGATGAAGCAAATGAACTGAATAATTATAATTTGTAGTATTGTATTATTTATTGTTGTTGCGGGATTCCCATACGCCCGTCAGAGCCCGCAGTTTAAGAGATCAATGGGACTTGGGTCAAATACGTCGATGGGAGATGACACACGCGGGGATGGAAGAGCTGGTCATTCTCAGTTCCTAGGGTTAGAAGTGGGTACCGCATGGAGTAAGACGGATCGTGCATGATCCCTGATCAGATATTAAAGATAACGTGGCAACAACCTGACAAGAAAATGGAAACATTAGATACTGAATGGAAAGACGTTTGCACAGAGAACATTATGGTGTGATCAACTCGAAAAATCTCTAAATTGCGTCTTACGACTTATTACAATTGTCAATCTGAAATTTGCATTGCAGTTATTTTTGATTATTTAGGATAGAGAGAAATTCTTCAATCAGTGTGCAAGTCATCAGTGAAAAAGGAACTAGTGTTGCTCCAGAATGGCACAGACCCAGTCGTATTACTTTTGTATTATCTGCAAATGCGAAAATTGAAGCTGCTTTTCACAGAAATAGTTTGTTTTCGATAAAATTAATTTATAGTCATTTGAAGCACATCCACTCACAAGTGCAATAATGAATACAAATTGCTGGAAATGTGGACGGAGTGAGAGGATGGTTGGTATTACGGATGGTATTAACGGAGTGAGGTTAAACAAATACATTTGTGTACTTTGTGAAAAAACAAAAGAATGCAGCAAAATTATTTTGTCATCTCAAACAGTGCAATTAGCACTATCTATTCCAAAAGTTTGAATATTGAGTTGGGAGCTGTTTTTGTTTTGAGAAAATGGCGTTTGAAGTTTCCAAAGATGCGGAAATTTGTGCTTGTTTTCACAGAAAAGTTCTGAGTATTCCAGAAACTTTATAAAAAAATTATTTAAAGAATAAGTACTCACTACTGGAATAGTATAAAGAAATAGCCGCTAATGTAAATAATGACAACGTGAGAGGCTAGTAAAAAAATTGTAAGTTTTGAAAAAACAAAAGAATAGAGCTGAATGGTGTTTATGTCGTCTCATAGCGTACATTTAGCTCTATCCCTACCAACAGTTTATAACAGATAAATGCAGTCCAATTCGGTCTGATTGAATTCTATCGCGGAGAAATTCACTTACCCACGCTATTACCCGCCCGTCAATTTTAGCATCGACGAGTTTCAGTATGAGTTAGTCATGCGGCACGCTTTAACAAAATCAATAACTTTTGTGTTCGCTCCTACCCCTAAATGTACTACTACAGACAGGTCTTGAGTAAAGGAAATAATCATATTTTCACACGAAAAGACGTTTCTAAAGACACGCTGTCTATGAAAAAATCATTCTGTCTGATCCAAATGATTTCTAATCGAATTAAATACAATTTTTTCAAACTTTACAAAGTACTGACGTAAAACTAACTGGCCTAAATATGACATTATTTAGAGGGAACGTAAAAAAATTACATTTATTAATATTTTTTAAAAACAAAAGAATAGAGCAGTATAGGCGTATATGTCATCTTGTAGAGTATATTTAGCGCTATCACTGCCAAAAGTTTAAAGAAAAAAGTAGGAGCTATTTTAAAAAAAATATTGTTTTTTTTAATAAAAAAAATTGCATCTGGTGCACGCAATATTGCGCGACAAATAGTAGAAATTTTAAAAAAATACATGACCCTAATGAAAGAACTCACTATGGAGAACAAATTGTATTTCAAGAAAAAAAATCTCTATCTTTAATTTTCTAGTTGTAGGAAGACACCGAAACCAATTCATACTTTTGAAATTTTAGAAAATTTAGAGTTAACCGTGAAAATCAGGATATGCTACGTTAATAAGCGCATGTTACTCTATTCTTACAAGAAATTTAATGAAAAAATTTGGAGCCTTTTTTGAGAAAATTTTGAAAATGTCCGTGGGGCTCTATGTAAAGTACAAAAAGAAAAAAAGTTTCTCAAAATTGCAGAGCTTTGACTTATGCCAAATCGACAAGGGTTTATTCAGTTTGGAAAAAATCGTACGCCTAGTTTGGGGGCTGTTCTTCACATACAAGAGAAGGATGGACGGACGGACGGACGGACGTTTTGCCGTCAATCGATTTTTCCGTATGGTCCCACAAAACAGGAATTCTGGCTACACCACGTGTTAGAGGATATTTTTATTAACTTAGAAACTGGATTTATTCTTGTTTTCATGATCAGAGTTCAGCATTTAATTTTTATCTGCCGAAAATCCGCCGTTTTTTCGCGCAGCATTACATAACTTTCTCGATACTGCTGTACGTAAATTACTGCGTATATATATGTACGTATTCGAGCAAGTAAAAAGTTGAAATGAAAAACATAACTTTTTAAATCAACAAATAGACTACAACGAATTTGGTGACCATGTGTATATCTTCAAACCTTGCAGATTTGTATGAGCATGTGTTGATGTCTGTTGATCATTGTACGGCTTCTTCCACCTTCAGCGCTCTGATAACTTTTGTTGAGGAAAGATGTTAGTTGTCTAAGTGCGAGTCACAAATCTTTGAAGTTCCGCGATTTCCGACATTTTATGCAAAATAATAATACTGTGGTACAAATTTCTGAGTATTTGAATGCCTAAAATGTTTGAAAACAGTCAAATAATAATTTTACCTTGTATGAAATTTGATAAGACTATTTTATATTGTTCATTCTCCTACGCATAATTCTACATTTCACAATCATGCTAAATGATTTTTGCAACCTTCATTATGTATTACGCCAAAATAATGAGTCCTTAATGAAGCGAGGAAGAAAAGCAAGTGCGGTTTGAAGTTAAAACAATTTTTGTGCAGTTGTGAACTAAAATCGATGGTGCGCAATATTGCGCCATACTCATGGAATAGAACTTTCAGTATCTATTTCACAAAATAAAATTAAATGCTTGTTAATTTGTATTGGAAACTAACACTTGAGATTTATCGTGTTTAAGATAAGATCATCGATAAAATACTTGAAGAAGGATTGATAAACATAAATGCTAGACTCATTTTTCCTTGTATATTTGTAAACCTTTGTTCCTGATGAATATTCTAATTGAAAAATAGGGGTACATGGGAAATAATTAAGAGTTTCATACATGCATTAATACTTAAATATTCCTGTTTTGATTCTCCCTTTTACAACTAAATAATTAAAGCACTATGTCGTGTCTCGCTGGATTTTAAAATTAGTTTTTTAATATGCTTCGCTTGATGTGTTCATATTTTTATAACTCATTATCAGCTCGAAAAAGTTCAACTAGTAAAATACGTAATTTGAGATACAAACCATAAATATACTATTTTCAGTCATCTGACCAGTTATTTTTCCATTCATTCATATCAAATTAAATTAAGGGTCGAATTAATAAATGTTCATTTGTTCAACCGAGGAACTCGACATGATATTAATTGTTTATAAAGTTATAAGACTTTTTTTTAATAAATAACGCCCACTTCTTTCATACAAATATTAAATATTATCCGTATGGAGACATTTTAAAATACCTCTTCATGTCCTGAGAAATTGTAACTAACAATGTCTATGTGGTGTATTGGAACAGAGTCGGGCAAAGTTGTAGGGTACACAACACACA
Organism: Gryllus bimaculatus; assembly: GCA_017312745.1. NCBI lineage: Eukaryota > Metazoa > Arthropoda > Insecta > Orthoptera > Gryllidae > Gryllus > Gryllus bimaculatus. The sequence continues at coordinate 8,417,174 of BOPP01000030.1, forward strand.
CGCG